>JAAFCE010006949.1:17270670-17411440 GCA_013389805.1 Trigoniulus corallinus | reverse complement strand
GAGTATAGTGTCTGTGGTTAATTGCTTTTTAATTAATTGGAACCTATTCTCACATTCCTTGGACCATTCCCATTTTACATCCTTTTGTAGTAGCCTATGTATGGGTGCTAAGTGTTCTGCTAAGTATGGTAGGAATCATCTTTAATAACTAATGAATCCTAGCATTGTTCTCAGTTCACTCACATTTCTGGGTGATTTCATGTCCTGGATGGCTGCAATCTTACTTGTTGACTTCTGTAGCCCTTCCTTTGAGATGGTGTGGCCCAGGTATTCTAGTGAAGACTTGAAAAATTTACACTTCTTTTGGTTGATGGTGACCCTGTATTCTCTGAAGCATTTGAAAACTTGCTTCAGGTTCTGGAGGTGTTCTGCATCGTTTCTACCTGAAACTAATAGTTCATCATGAAAAGTGCATACATATGGAATGCCTTGGATGATCTGTTCAATGGTCTTCTGCCACACTGCTGATGCCGATGCTGTGCCAAAGAATACACGTGTAGGTATATACATTCCTTTGAGTGTGTGTTGATGGTGCACATCTTTTGTGTTTCTTCATCTGCTTCTAGCTGCAGGTAGGCTTGTTGTGCATCGATCTTGGTGAAGCTGTCTCCTCCAGCCAGATTTGTGAATGTGTCTTCTATTCTAGGAAGTGGATATCTGTCAATGTGGAGCTGAGGGTTTAATGTAGACTTAAAGTCTCCACAGATTTGAATTGTGCCATCTTGTTTAGAGATGGGCACAATGGGTGTTGCCCATTCACTCCAATTGACTTTGGTGATGACCCCTTTTTCTTCCATTGCCCAGAGGGCTGCTTCTACCTTGGGATGCACGGCATATGGTATGGGCCTGGCCTTCAGGAACTTTGACTTTGCCCGAGGCTTCAGTGTAAATCTTGCAGAGTGGTCCTTGATGGGAAGCTTCTGCGGTTCAAAGACATCTTTGTGGTCTTCTAGTAAGGTGTGAAGCTGCTGTTCTACTGGTATGATTGACTTGATTGTTGAGCACTCAATTTTTAGCTCTCTTAGCCATTGGTGTCCTAGTAGTGGTTGGTCCCCTGCTGCAACTACATATAGAGGTAGTGTCTTTCTCCTGAGAGGGGAATGCTGGCCTGGAACTTCCCTTGAACTTTGATGGGTTCACCAGTGTAGGTCTTCATAAGGATGTCTGTGTCCTCTAGGGGTATATCCTTGAAGTGCTTGGTGAAGATGGCTTCTGGGAGTAGAGAGACTGCTGCTCCTGTATCCAGTTCCATTTGGATTGGTGTTCTGTTAATTATTTGGTGTGACCCAAAGTGGTTGCCATCTGTTCTGTGTGATGTGGTAAATGGGATACTCTTCTTCACTACTGGTAGGTGTGCTGCAGTGGATGACATGTACCTTGTGCTTGCTGCCTCTTGGCTGCCTTGCAGTGGGTGTCCTCTGGCCAGTCATTGTGTAGTGCTCTGGTTTGCCCTTATGCTGGTTTCTTGATTTGCATACTTTTATGATGTGCCCATGTTTCCCACAGTGGTGGCACATCTCATTGAGGAATGGGCACTTAGTGTGATGGTGGCTTTGTTTGCCAAATCTGTAGCAAGGTTTGTTCACATTGCACTGTCCTTGGGCAGCTTTGTTTGTTGTCCATATTTTGTGGGTGTCCCCTTCTGTTGTGCTGTTATGGCACACTTGCAGTTCCCCAGCATCTTGCATAGCCATTGACATAGCCACTGCAAGTTTGACTGCCTTGTTGAAGGTGAGGGTGCTTTCTCTGAGTAGGCGTTTTTGTATTTGTGGGTCATTTAGACCACAAACAAACCTATCACAAAGCATTTCTTCTAGGCAGGGTCTGAATTCACAGTGCATTGTCAGGCGTTTTAATTCAGCAATAAAGTTTTGTATGGACTCACCCTGTCTTTGGTCCCATTTGTAAAAATGGTAGCATTCTGCTATCCTTATTGGTTTTGGTGAGAAGTGGTTCTGAAGCACTTGGATCAGTTCTTCATACCTTTTGGTATTTGGTTTGGATGGTGCAATTAGGTTCTTCAGTAGATTGTAGGTTTTAGGCCCAATAAAAGTCATCAGGGCTGCCATTCTTCTGTCCTCCTCTATTCTGTTTGCTAGGAAGAAGAAGTCCAGGCATTCTACATAGGTAGACCAGTCCATTGATTCTGGATCAAAAGCGTCTATGTTGCCTAAAAATGCTGTCATTTTCTTGGTGGTTTCCTAGTTGCACTTTTCACTGACACCAAACTTGCACTTTTAACAGGTTTCACAGGAAATCTCTCATAGGAATGACCTCCCTCCCTCAACCTATTCATAGCATAGCTGGTCTAACCACTGCCCAGTAAAACTTCCCTTTCAACTTGAATGGGACCCTCCTATCACACAGGGCTCCACTTCAACCATCCCCCATTGAGTCTTTGGGTCACATCACAGTCTATCTCCTCATTGCTTTGGCGTTGATCCTAAGTACTTTACCTCTTGCACCATTTTCATCAGTTGACCTGTGGTGATCACGTCACCGCTACTTTCCTGCCCTGCCCAATTGAAAGCTAAATACTGTCTTCTTCATGTTTATCATTAGCCCTCCCTTTTCTATCGCTCCTCAAATATCGTTTAGGCCTTTCTCTACTTGTTCTCTGAAAACACTAAGTTTTGCAATATCATCAGCAAGTACCACGGACTGAGGGCTCATCGTTCTACTCCCGTCAGCAGCTCGTCCATAACCAGAATGAGCAGGTAAAATGCTTAACCATGGTGGACCCCCACCTTTACTGGGAAGCCCCCCCAGTATTTCCCCAAGGTGTCCTTACCCTGGCTATGGTACCATCATACATATACTATTTGCATAAACCCTTCTTCTAACCCGATTTCATAATACCTCCCAAACTACCTGTCATAAAACACTGTCATAAGCATTCTTCATTGACTTGGAGAAGGCTTATGACAGTGTGCTGATATCCAAAAATAGTCCCATTAGTGTAGTGGCTGTGCAGTCTCTAGTCTGTGCAGCTTTAGAACTATGCAGTGGATAGGGCTCTAATGACCTTGTAGTTGAAAGGCCCTAAAACACCAACGAACCAAACCAGTTTATGTGACTCTACTAGCTGGACTGTGTCCCATACAAAATTCGCATTCATTGAAACTAAAATTCAATTAGTTTTGTAGGAGACTTTGCAATAGTGTCACCCCCTGAAAGAGTGTCACCCGGTGCGGTCCGCACCCGCCTCGGTACGCCACTGGCACATGGCTAAGTTTAAAGTTTACATACATGTTGACCGTTGGTTCTCCTTGGCACAAACCACATTCATTCTAAAATTGCCACTGAGTGGCCTCCTAGGGAGAAGATGGTCGGTCGAAGGCTTAAAAATAACGGACGAAAGAGTAAATGTCTTTTGTGCTTTATCAACAGATGGTGAGGTAAGTTTCTCGCCCATTTAAGCGGCGCACTTTTAAGTGAAAGGTTTATTAACATATCGTGCTGTATTTTGATGTTTTGAGGTGGTATGGACACGTAATGAGAAGAGGGGAGGAGGAGCTCGTTTGGTCCATTGCAGGAGCGCAGGTGGATGGAAGCACCCGGGCCAGGGGGAGACCAAAGCAGACGTGGGAGCAGGTTGTCCGTAAGTATATGGTAGCGTGTGGGGTGGACGAAGACCTGGCGGGAGATTGGCAGGAGTGGAGGGCTACAACCCGCAGACCCGACCCTGCCACAGCCGGGATAAGGGTATGATGATGATGATGACTGTATTTCGATGTTTTGCAATTGATTGCACTATCTGCTTCATTGGCCATTCTTTAGTTTGTCTAGCTGGCTAGTGTTCTATACCGGTATATGAGTGCCTTTGCGCCCTTTTGTGCCAAATTTCGAGGTGTACTCATCCCTGCATGAGGTGGGTAAAGGGTTAGTAGTGATAATGATTATTCTTTCTTTGTCTTGTGCACTTAGTTGCACATTTAATTTTCATAGGTCCGGCTTCTTTTTGAAGAAGCCAATACGAATCGTTATTAGATATCACCATGCCCTTATTCCGCTTGTGGTAGGGTGGGGTCTGCAGGTTCTGGCCCTCAGGGCAGTGAATGCAAGCAGCAAACTCCTAGTGCCATTTATTCAATGAGTAAAATGCTCTCTATAGGCCTAAATCTGAACATACGAAATGTCTATTCTTTGGCATACTGCCCAGCAATTGGGCCGAAATGCAGAAATTCTGCAAATGTAGAATTAGTCATGTAGGATTTTGATGACATCACTTCTGAGAACTGTTAGGCTTGCTTTCCGGGAATGCTGATTTGATGATAAGTTTACCATTTTGTTAAGTGAACATCCGCGTAGTCTAGGAGACTACTACTAACGAAGCAGTACGAAAGCCAAACTTGAAATCCACTTATGAGAGTACTGTAGTGGCTTTCAAAAGCTCAAAGCAACTCCTAACCCTTTTCCCGCCTATGGCAGGGTCGGGTACCCGTTTGTCCCTCTGAATGGACACAGGGTGATATATTGGTCATAGTTTTTTCTGCAGCCGGTTGCCGGCCAAAGCTGCACCCCTACGCTTATTTATCGTCGGTCTAGTGTTCGTTGGGGAATGCTACCGACGCCAGGGGGCGAGCTCCTACACCTGGAAATTTTGCTTCATCTACCCGTTGCGTAGTAGAGAGGGTTCTTTTACGTGCAAGTGCCATCGTACACCCACACGGGACCTCGGTTTTGCTTCTCATCCGAAAGAAGGCACACTCCGCGGCTTCTCTCTCGCCCGAAAGTAGCCGACCCACCACGGTCCAGTATCGAACCTAGAACTACTGGCGTAGTTACTGTAGTGGCTTTCAACTTGTCTAAAAACCGACCTCAGTGCCTTATGGTCTCTCTCCCTCCCTCTCTCTGTGTGTAACTGAGTTGGTAACGAACTCACTCCTAAAGCTTTAGGTAGGCATGTTCACTCATGGCCAAAATTGGTAATTTCTTTCCTCCGAGAAAAGAAATCTTGGGTTATGCCACGTTCTTTTTCCTCCAGAAAGGGTTCTGTTGAAGTCCAGGAGATTGGCCCTTCCAAAAACTTGAACCTCGTGAACAGCTAAAAATAGTCATTACTGAAAATCGAAATGCGCCGCCTTCCTATGGCTACATCTACCGGTTGACCTGTTGCGTACGGAACACATAGACATACGAGGACTATTTGACAATAATGGTGCCTGCTCATTAGGAGCTTAGGACCTATGCAGTGTTGAGTATAACACTTAAATTAATAGGCTACAAGTTCTCATAAAATAGGCCTAAATCGGCACTGCTTTAGTGCTAAAATTTTTGTTCGCTTCAACGTTTTTGAATGGTTTAAATGTAACCCCCCCATATAGGTCTATCGTAGCTCAGGCGAGTGGGGTTCTAGGTGATAGACGGGGGCCCCAATAAAGCTGAAGGGCAAGTTTTACAAGTCTGCAGTATTTGGCCAGTGCATACAAGGAGAGACAAAAGAATGGAACTACTGCAGAGAAAAATGTAATTGCTGATGAAGGCCCGTATCAGTTGGGAGCAGGAATACAAAAGGTGCCCTCACTGCACTAGGGTTCACGAGTTAGAACACCAATGATAGGCATACAACTAAAAAGAGTTTATTAGGAAGTAGCTTAGGCCCTATGGTTTTATCATATCTTGAGAAAGAATGAAGATTCATTATGGATTGGATCTATATCAAGGGGACGCAGGTAATTGGTGGATGTCAGGATGTCGAACCAGGTGGTAAGAACTGTCCGAAGGATTTTATTCGTTATTGCTACCTGGGCTGCCCGCAAGTGCCTGAAGACTAGCAGTTTTCAAGGATTTTCGCTTTAGAAATGAACCGCCTGCAGCTTTGACAAGACTTGCACCTGTAGCCAAATAGGCGAGTACGTTAACCACTTGAGTTGGTCATTACTAGGAAACTTTTTAGTGTGATTTTGAAAATGCATTGTGAAATGGCCTAACGGAATTAGATGCCGCTAGATTTGGATCGGCAAATCTAGCGAAATCTAGGCAAATCCAGCTCGTCCTCCGCTGACTGTAATAAAAGTTTCAGATAGAAGGTAGGCCTAGGATAAATAAGTAGGGGGTTGTTGTATTAGGTCGGCAGTACGGCGTGGCGTTTGGATAAATTCACCGTGCAATAATTCGCTCATGTGTTCCCCCGTACCAATGGGACGAAGGAGTGCCCAACCCTGCTATAGGCGGGGAATACTACCAATCTGTAGTATTACGTTATTACCTTGACAACATGAATATTAAGGACGACCCATGTAAGGACAGAGTTGAAGAGGAAACCCTCCTGTGCGGTATGCCATATTGATCTACTTGAGTAATGATGTGTCTATCAGGAGGAGGAAGGAAAAAAAAGCGAAATAGTGATGGGTTGTCGCGATAATTTATGGACCGACCTTCAGTCCAAAGACTTTAATGGGTGGCCCGCCAACAAGAGAGGCTTTTCATATGAATGTCAAACTTGATGGACCCGTTAAGGATAACGTTTTTGGAGTCCCAACAATAAAAGAAAACTTATCCTACTACAAAGTAAATTGAGACATTCACAAAACATGGAAGAAACCGAAATGCAGATAAAAAAAGAGAGAGGAGGGTTCTGTGCATCTTCGGCTTGCATGGAGTAGTTGGACACCAACACTACCCTAGAAAGCGAACGTGTTTGTAAAACTAAACGAGGATGACTTTAATTGCTATAATGAACGACCTTTAAGGTTTTAAATGGCACCAGGGTGGAAAAAAAACCCTTACTGCAAGAAAGTAGGTATTTTAGTCGCAGAAAATTCAACGCCCAATAATGAGTAACTCCGCCTAATGTTCAACTTTAACCTCTGTTGCAGTCCTGAGTAATGCAGACTTTGATTGACGTTTAAAATATTAATGACATGAAGGATGCTCCAATGAGCTACGTTCAATTATTATTTTAATTTTGTTCTGCTCTGTGATTGGTCAGTTATAAAGTGGGTTGGTACAAGAATTCCACGAACGGTAAAGTTCAAACGTCGCGTTCTGTTTCAAGGCGGAGCAATAAAAATGGCGCTTCCATGTATCGACTTGAGAATTTTATGGAGAAACAGAATTCGAACTAAATTCCATTTCACAAGTTTTGAATAGTTTGACTTGAACGACAAGTTTTTTTTACTGACAATTTTGTCTTTTGAAATCTGTTTTATATTTTATTTTTAAATTTGTGGCTTGTAAGGTGAGAAGTGAGACGCGACGGAACACTATTCAAGGTGTTACTATATTTTAAAGTGGATTGCATTTTTGGTTACCGTTTTGCGACGGTGGCGTGCTCCTTAAGTTCTTTAAAGAATACGACATTTCAGATCGAAATTACAGGTGGATTTGTATGTCAATGGGTATGTGTAACGTTTAGTTATGTATATTTTTAAAACCTCTGAAGGTAATTGAATAATACGATGTGCATTTTTCAGAAATATAAATTTATGAATTCCCCATTGCAATAGGCTCCGGAAGAACTCGTTTCATTTGCGAGGTTTTAAAGACAGTGTGTTCCATAAGTAGATGGGACTTAAATGAATCCAATTATTGATAAATAGTTTTAAAGCTTACTTGCAGGAAACTTAATTGATTAGGTACAAAATCTTTATACTGTACTTAATCTACGACAAATTGGGACTGCCTCGCAATGTCAAGCGATCCGTGTTTTTTTGGGGGTAATACCGTAGGCCTACATACTTTCTCCGTTCTATTCTAGGCCTTTAATAGGTTGAAATCAGAAATTTAGTCTCGTGAGTTTAAATATTTGTGTACCATATTGATAATACTGTATACAACTGTAACCTTATGCCTCTAGTCAAGTTCCTTGTTTTATCTTTCGAAATGATAGACAATTTCAGGTCCATTCAGTATACCAATTCGTTCAACAAGTTTATCGCATTTCGTGTCTGAAGTCTATCTTTTTATTAAGGTGTATGTTAATGCACCTGTGTATGGTGGTGAACTGGAGCCTAAAATTTTCCCCAGACCTCTGAGCAAGTAAGGACGGGCTCAAAAGCTCAAGGCCCTTTTGAGTTTACCTGTGGTGTCGCGGGTAACCTAAGTAATGAGATGAACATGCATGTATCTGAATAGACAAGGACTCTTATTATCATGAACACTAGCCATTGAGAGCTTCAAATAAATTGGTGGCGTCGTATAATACCTACCTCCATAAGGATATGGCAGTGTGCGGGGTGGACGGGGGCCTGGTTGGAGGTAGACGGGAGTGGAGGGCTAGAACCCGCAGACCCAACCCTGCCACAGGCGGGATAAGGGTATGATGATGATGATGATGTCGTAATAATACCTACCAATATATTTAGATGTAAAATTGCTTTTGTTCATTGAATTTACCATGGTGGACACTCTGATGATCAGTTGTCCACGTTTAGTCCTGTGCCTTGAATTATTATGTCACCGACCCTCTAATGGAAATCCTTATCTCACTTAGGACAAGACGGAATCTGCGAGTTCTACTTCTACGCCAAACACTTTCCGAAATGCCATATTTATCTTCACCCCTACCTGCCACTAATCGGTCCCAAGTAAGGCTTGGCCTGTCTATAATTCTTTTACCTAACTTTCAGACGAAGCCCTGTCATTAGCTTAGGTCCTCTCCTTCCCTGAAGAAAAAATACATACGTAATCTGGTAGGCTTACTCGCAATTTCATTTTTGCATGTAAGGGTCATATATATTAGAGGTGCATGCAATTAAAGGAGCTTCAATTTTAATTTTTAAACGGCTCAAGCTTTGATATCAATTACGACCTAGGTTTATTTGGCCATTTATGGAGCCAGCGGAAGGGGGAAGGTGCCCTATTACACCTGTAAATTGTATGGTATTTTCCTGAGAAATGGGAATGGTTTTACGTCATCCACCACATCACATAGGGCTTGGGCTTTACTTCTTATCGACGGAAACCACCTTAGGACTGAAAGGTGCCATCTGCTTAGGGCAACCTCAAGCTGTGAATTTGTCCCATCTACTACTGTATGCACATCCTTTTGGGCTTTGATCTTGACTTTCAAGCTCATGGTACACTGGTTCCAATCTGATACAGACTGGAAGTATCATTTGAAGGAAAGGGAATCAATCCTAATTTGGGTCCTTTTCCTGTCGAACGAGATGTTAGAGCATTTATCCATGTATCCATGTGCGATGCCCACCTCTTCTAAACGGAAAAAAATGAGTAAATCTGTAAGATTTCCAGATGGCTTCTGCTGTTTCTATAATCAGTTGATGAAGCCGAAATGAAGCAACAAAGTGAGCCAAACCGATTGGTCCTATAGAAATAACAGATTGCACGGCGACTCAGTTATGCCAGAGATGCTGTGCTACCCGGCTTCATGAATTCTTTAAATTTGATGGTAGCTCTTAAGTGACCGGCTGCCGACCTGACGTCGGAATCCTATTAGTTGCCTCGTTTGACATAGTGGGTGAGGGAAGGGGAGTGAGGGGAGTAGTAGCCAGCGGGCCATTTCTATATCGGGTTCACAAGGAAAATTACTATTCAGTGTAGTGAGACCGTGACATTGGCGCTTGTTTTTTGGGGGGTAGCTGCCACTGACTGCTGTGGCCTCCTGGGTTGCTGTAAACATGAGCTCTTTTCTTTCATGGTCAACTGATTTTCGTTCTACGGACCTAGACAACCCTCTGTAGGGGCCAATCTCATCGCCCTCACATGTTCTTTAGGCCGTTATCATCATTCATCTGGTCATTTATTTTAGGACACGTCTGCATGCATAAACTTTCACATGTCTTTGAAACATCGTCCCGTACCCTTGCACATCATATTCAACTCGTAGTATTTCTTAATTAGTAATACTCATAATTAATCATTTTGATTAACGACTGCCTAATAGAATGATAAATGATTGTCTGTAAGGTTTAAGATAATTATTTGATAGGTAACTAGGCAGGAAAGGGAATATTTGGAATATAGGACCAATGGTTCACTTCCTTATCCAAGCAATGGATAGCGACATTTGTGCTGATAACTCGTTGACAGGAGTCTTCATAATATTTTTATTCCTTAGTTGGTGAGATGATGGATTAGGATTCCACGTGACGAGCAGATTATCCGAGTTCAGTTCCTCAGTTGTGGAGTCGTATATGGTGGTAGTGAGGTGCCGTCATCACCATTAACCCTTTTTCTACCTATGGCAGAGTCGGGTACCCACTTTTGCCCCATTGGGACACCAATGAACGATATGTTGGACATTATTTTAAGCAGCCAATCGCTCTACTGACGCCATGGGGCGAGCTCCTACAGCCGTAAATTTTGCCAAACTACGCGTATTTTACTTCATTAGGTAAGGATTCCTTTACCTGCAGGTGACATCGTACCACACGGGGCCACGGAAGGCGCACTGGAGCCCTCTGTCGTCCGAAAGAAGCTAACCGCCTAAGTCTAGGATAGAACCTGGAATCACTGACACACCGAGGTGTTTGTCCGTAGTAAATTGTGCAATAAAGTAATCTGACTACAACTATCAAACATTATTGTTGGTTTAATGATTACGTGCCTGACTCTGGAGTCCATGGTTGCACGTTCTTCAATGGCCAAGGAGAATTCCTGCTTTCGGATCGGAAGCCCTAAGTGTGCCTTTCGTTGCAGTGGAAATACAGTCGTGGTTCCGTATGGAGCATGTACGATGCTACAACTGGACATAAAGGAACCCTATGTAATGTAGTAAAATTGTAGATTAGCTTTGCTTTCGTTTCGCTGGTGTTTTAGGGCCCTTCATCTACAAAGGTTATTTAGAGCCCCGTCCACTGCATAATTCTCATGCAGAGGCTGCACAGACACTACGCTGATGCGACGCTTTTTTGGGTATTAGCAGTACCCAGTTTCCCCAAGTGGCCACCCATATTAGCACTAGCTGAGGTTGTGGTGCTTAACTTCAGTGATCAGACGAGAATTTGGGGTCCACTGCAGTGCAACCCCAGCTTGTTGATTAGCAAAAATTTCAAGGAATAGGAACTCGTCCCCGTGGTATTGCTTAAGATACAAATTCTCTCCAGAAATCAAGTCAGTAACGGACTATGTTAAAAAAATCCGTGCAAAATTTCGGCTGTTCTCGGACCCAAAGAGACAAAGAGAAACCTGATCGCGCCAGGTTTAGGAATGATGAAGTAGCAGATGTTACGTTTGACGTGTAGATTTGATCTTGACTGAGATGAGCGTTTCGGCCCAAAGGCTGTTGTCAGGACCCCTCCGAGGTCTATGATCCGAAAAGTCGCGTAAGAGGACCCTTTCTACGTTGAAAAAAATCCGTGTATTTGGTCGAAAACTTCCAGTTATGAGAATTCGAGTCTTGGCAATACCTTCCTCTAAACCAGTGGTCCTCAAACTTTGTCGACTCACGGAACCCTTAGAACCATAAGATGTTTTTGGGGGAACCCCATCCCACCTTTAGAAAAGTATATCTTGCCGCTGCTAACGAATTTTCATTTTGACTCGCGGAACCCTGGGGTTCCGCGGAACACAGTTTGAAGACCGCTGCTCTAAACTAAACACTAACAAGGTGACATTTCTGATGTGGGACAATAGTTGACGTGATTTATCTTAAGGGAATACCTCAGTTGTGGTACGATATCGGACATGAAAAGTTTATAAAAATATTGATTTAATAGTTGTGGCTAACGGCGCGGCGCTTTCATTGCAGTGTTTGACACACCTGTCTCGGTGATACAGTGGTTGCGTGCTTGACGTTGGGCCCGTGGTTTCAGGTTAGATCCTTGAAGTTCACCCATCCATGGAATGAGAAGTAAAGCTGTGGGAACGCCTAGGAGTAGTGGTCCTAGTGGATATTATGGTGGAGATAATAGAATATAGACATCCTTATAGGTTCAAGTGTTGAGAAATAGAGGTCAGCCAATTGTTGCCCACTGTTATGTGGTTGAAGGTGAGAGGTGGACAAAGATTTGTGGGCTAGGGCAGAGTGGTCAGCGCACTATACTCTCACGGACATAAAAGAGGGCATGATAATGGTTTTTTTGTGAGGTTTGAAATTGACTACTCACAAGTGGTTCTCCACACGCACATTACAGAATACAGAATTTGAGTTTGGGGACATAATTTGTGGCCCTTCTCTACCCTCTCACCATTTCACATGTGGTTCTCATTTTTCTTAAAAGACTGCCGAATTTCTGACTGTATCAATAGATAAATACTATTACGTTGACGCTTTGCAACCTTATGGTGCATAAAGGGATCCGAGTAAGAGATAAGGTCGGGATGGGGGAGACTAAACATACAGCACCCTTTCCCTAAGGGGGCTACGGTTTTACTTGACATCTGACGGAAGGCACATTTGTGGCTTCCGTTTAGCCAGAAAAAAGCCACCCGTGTTGGTCGAGATCGAACTTGTGACCAGATTCATGACTCAGGCACTTTACTTACTTTGAACCCTTACTACGCGGAGTACTTATACGAGCAGACAACGACAAGATTTCCAGGTGTAGGAGCTCGTTCCTTTCTCGTTCTATCCTTGCGGATCGTAGGAGTCAACTAAAAGGGGCTTTGATATCAGGTGAGAAGTCAATCGCAACGAAAACGGTGGGAGTATTTTCTGAATTGTCCTTTAGTCCTAATATCGCGTTGAGCAAGCGCAAAACTGTAAACTGGGGAAACATGTCACAAATGCCAGTGTCTTTACGCAGACGTCAAATTCTCCTGATGTGTAATTTAAATCCGTGTCACGATATAACAGTGGCAGGGTGAGAGTCGCGAGTTTCTTTTCGTGGTGTTGTCAGAGTTTCACCCACGGTTTTTTTTTTAACCGTTCATGATTAGCTCCGTAAAATGTGTCATGTTTATGAGATATTTTGTTACAGTTGTATTCCAAAATGGTTTATGTTACCTGTGAAATTTAGGTACTGAATACAGTATGTGCTAACTCGATAGGAACTGTTACCGATGCCGAAATGTAAACTACGAATATACTGCAATGTAGTCTATATTTGTATATTAGAAAAACCCACGACGATGAAATGTGCATTTTTTTTTGCAAAATTTTGCCCTTGTAGAATTGGAGATATGACCTTATGAGAAAGCTTGGAGAGTTAGAAAATAGAATTTGATCAGCAGTATATTTCCAGATGTCACAAATTTTTGTAACTCTCTGCCACTCCTCCCTCAACTAGTCACAAAATCTAACCTAAACGTTGTCCCAAATTTCTCTTATCTTGTGGTGTTTTCAAATTTTTTTGACAGCAAATCCCCTTCCCTCTTGCAGGAAACACATATTGTGACCTAGTCCCAATACTACATATTTACGTCAGTGGTTCCAGGTTCGATACTGGGTCAAAGTGGTTTGGGGGATCTATTTAGACAGCGGGAAAGATAGAGGGAGAGAAGCCCCAAGGCTCCTTCCGCCGGGTGAGGCGTGAACCTCGTATGGTATATATGTGTGATGTCATCTGCACATGAAAGAGCCCTTGCAACCTGGGTTCGTATTCACAATCGAGACTAAAGTCTATAGAGCGGTCTAAAAGGCTCGGTTTTAGTCCAGAAATTTCGCCTACTCCTCGACTGGGCTAAATAGCATTTTAGCCATTAGCGAGTTTTCTGGCTGCGTTTCTATCCGACGTACGCTACGCAATGCAGACGAATCGTGAACTGCGCAGACGCATGCAGTGTCTGAGTTTGCGCAGTTGACAATTTGTCTGCATTGCGTAGCGTACGTCGGATAGAAACGCAGCCAGAAAACTCTGTATTGTTCTCTGTGTTGCGTGTGGAGAAAATGGCGGCTTTCATTAATCTAAATCAAAGAGCTCCCGCATGTGTGTGCATTGGATTGCTTATTGTTATTGTGCAATAGGTCAGACACCATGCAATATTATAACCAACAAAGGATTAATTTACTTCCCAGAGTTTATATTTTGGTTATATAATGTGATGTTGGAACAAGTGGGGTAGGCCGGCATCCCCCCACAGACAAAGCAGCCATTATTCCCTCGGGTTCCAGACGCCTGGCTGGGTTTCCCCCAGTCTGAGCATGTTCAGTGGACCCTCAGACCCGACTCTGCCACAGGCTGGATAAGGGTAGGATGATGGTGATTAATATTAAATTTATTTAATTAAAAAAGCATTTCGTGTGATTGAGAACTCACATGGTTACTTTTGGGAAACATTGTTGCCGTTTAAGTTGCAGAAAAGTCATCTGTTCTGTAAATTTGATAGTAAATAATTTGCAAGTGGAAACCTAAAATATAATTCAAATGCCTTTGGATGCCACTTTCCCTTAAAGACCTAATAGAAGGGGGTGGAAGGTCAGATTATCAAATTAAATTCATTTATTGCGATGTGTGTTTTTCTGGCGTTGCAATTTAACACTTGGAGAGACGAGACGTGGGTGCTCTCTGTGGGGAAACCTTCCGTTCCCTGCGAAATATCGACTTTCATATAAAGTCTATATACCCTAAAGGAACTCGTCAACCCAATAGGAATACCATATTGTTTCGATTTTATTCTCAGGCTATCATGTTATACCCCGCCTCTTTTCTTCCACTCCCATCCATCTCCCCCCCCAATCCTCCTCGACACCCTTAATGTCGTTTATGTTTGTTGAGATTGTGAATTTCTCAATGGTTATGACATATACCGTATATCAAGTTAAACTTATTTTCTCGGTAATTAGTGGAGGAATTGACGCAATGTCTGCGTGGTGGGTGGTTGACATGAGTTCAGTTCTCGGCCGGAGGAGGCGTAATAGTGTTATTACCGTGGTTCTCCCTTTTTCATCATTAAGGAGATTGTGCGTACCGTTACCGATAACTATTCGTCCCATAAGCAGACGACACTTAAGTTACGCATGCTCCGAAAAATTAATTTTATTTGTAGAGCATGCGCAACTTAAATTTCGTCTGCCTATGGGACGAATAGTTATCGGTAACGGTACGCACAATCTCCCTAACATTGGTACCCTGATGGGCATCAATTTGTCGCGCCCAATGTAAATAAAAGTGTAGTTTTATTGTTACTTTCAGTTGCAACTTCCTCCCCTCCAAGGGCACCTACCGTTGGATCAAGAGCTTTGATTGGATAGTTTAATCGGCGACATTTCCAGGTGTAGGAGTTAGCGCCCTGGCGTCGGTGAACGAAGTTACTATCGCCTATACGATCCAAATACCCTGAGATGCCCATATGCATTTTTTTGAGTTTACGCACTTCGTGTCGGACTTCCAGGAAGTACGGATGATATTGCACCCTGGTTGCCTGTCAAATCATTTAACAATGTAGATATGTTCTTACTGGTCTTAGTAATAAATCATCATCCCTGACCTTTTTCCCGTCTTATGGCAGGGTTAGGTACCATTTGTCCAATCGGTAAGGGAGCGGCGAATTGCGTCGGACACAACAGTTCTCGTCTGATTATTGAAGTTAAGCAGCGCAACCCCAGCTAGTAGTGACATGGGTGGCCGCTTGGGAAAACTGGGTACTGCTAATACCCAAAAATCGTCGGATTAGTGTAGTGTCTGTGTAGGCTCTGCATAAGAACTATGCTGTGGACGGGGCTCTAATGACCTTTGTAGTTGAAGAGCCCTAAAGCACCAACAAACAACAAAATCCAATCGGAACACACGAGTGACATCTATTATACGGTCTTTATAAGCAGCCGACTGCCGACCAACTGCTCCAACCCCGTTGCTTATTTATCGCTGGCCTACATGTCTTTGTTAGGGCACTTATCCTCCACCGACGGTATTGGTCTATCTCTGGAAACTTTGCTGAACCACCCGTATATTTTACTTCTTGTCGCGTAGGTCATCCGACAGAAAAGTCCACTTCTGGCTTACCCGTTCTCTCTCACCCGAAAGAAGCCACTTTCTTCGGACAGGATCCACGATTCCGGCAAGCTACCTCTGAGTTCATGTAATCGGTCAGGGGCGAGCTTGTGGGCGGTTTGCTCAAGTAGCAAACGCGCCCTACCAAATGAGTCGTCCGGACTACTAATATTATTGTATTTCATTTTCTAGGGGAAAAAATACTTGTTTTGGAGTTTAATTAATATTATTTTTTGTCAGATACTCAAAACCAGGCGTATGGTGAAGTGAATCAACTAGGAGGCGTGTTCGTCAATGGTCGTCCTCTGCCGAATGCCGTTCGCTTGCGGATTGTGGAATTGGCTCAACTTGGCATCCGTCCGTGTGACATTAGTCGGCAGTTACGTGTGTCTCATGGTTGCGTGAGTAAAATATTAGCCCGATATCACGAAACTGGTTCTATTCTGCCAGGTGCTATTGGAGGTAGTAAGCCTCGAGTGACCACTCCCAAAGTAGTGTCTTACATCAGACAATTAAAACAGAAAGATCCAGGTATATTTGCCTGGGAGATCCGCGATCGACTTTTGGCAGACGGAGTGTGTGATAAATTCAATGTTCCTTCGGTCAGTTCCATCAGTCGGATTCTTCGCAATAAGTTGACCGCAGTCCACGGTTACCATCACGACACGAAATCCGGTTCGCCAGCAGGTATAGTCAGTGACGGCACTACGATTTACAACCCTTTGTATTCATATCCGTACACGACGACGACGTCCAATCCTTGTCCAGTGACTCAGACTCCAGTGACCCATCATCAATCGTCGGTCATGCTGACCGCTAAAACATCACCGCATCATGGAGTGGCGCCAACTGCAGCACCTCATTCCCATCATCACCTTCATCCGCATGCACACCACCACCATCATCATCATGCGGTAACGTCCATGCGCCCGTGGCCTTCCTCTTATTCAGTCTCGGACATTTTAGGACACATGCAAGTGGGTTTTCGTCCATCTTTACCTCATCAGCATTCCATATCACATACCGGAAATACTTCACCGCTAAACGGGTCGCCGATCTCTCCTTCGACAGGACAAATGACAGTCGCGATGGGCAGTGTAACGCCTGATAATCACGTTACTTCAAATTATTATGCGTATACTCCTGCTTCTTAATATTAATTATTTAAAAAAAAAATTGAGGTTGCTGTCCTATCCTGAGTCACGCCGACTTATTGACACTTTTCTCATCGTTGACTTGTGGGCCTGTTTGTCGAAATGATGACTGTTATCCCAGGTTCCTCGATCAGAAGTCTGCGATTCAATGTTGAAGACCTATATGTCTTGATAATGACTAGTGAGGTCGTGAGTGTAGCATGTCAATCACTCGTAAGGATAGCGGGCGGTCCGTCGAAGAAGCTCAGTTGTAACCTACTTGGGTCATGAACACTTGATGTAAGTTCAATCTTCATTCTCTACCGTTTCCCGGCATATGGTAGGGTCGGATGTCCATTAGTCCCATTGGGTGTAGGGTCGATCCTAGCCAAGGGCAAAAACAACCGGCGAGTGCGCTTTCTGTCTCGAATTGGGAAGTAAAGTTACATGTGAATTATTAAAATTCGTAAATGAAGGAACTCATCACCCTTCTGGTGTCGGCAAGTTACTTTCAGAGGTAGATAGGCTGGCGTTAAGTCTGGTGTCCACGAGCGGGCTTCCTTCACTGGTGTGTGATATCTACCCTGTGGCCGTCCACCAAGCAGTGACTCTTTTGACTTACAAGGGTACCATTTGTCAGGATTGGAATTTGGTTGACAAGCTAAATACTAGATCGTGTAAATAATATTCTGGTTTCAATTACCCCTTTACTTGTAATTATGTTTCATGTGCAGACTGATGGATCATGCTTCAAACGAAGTTGTAATAATGTAATATGTAACACGATTAATAATAATCATAATAATACTGTATGTAATATGTTAAAAATTATGTAGTCCATATTGTTACATTTTTGTCTCAATATTCGGACTTGTGAAGTGGCATTATGTTATAATTTCCTTAAATATTTCAGAACTGTATGATAACAATGAATGATTCGCATTCTTTCAGTCGAATTATTACTAGTCCACTGAAGTGAATATCATCTAAAATGAGATCTAAATATGACTGGACAGTTTATTATGTCGAAATGTTTCTTTATGTGGAAATATTGTTATATAAAGCGATAAAAAATTTTAATTTCTTACTTTCAGTCATGTCTTTCTGTGCCTTACTTATTTGGGCCCTTTAGCGACAGCCACCGGATAGCGGGAATGGCTCTTAAAATCATGTTCCAGGTTCAATTCTGGCCAAGACGGATGTTTTATCTCTGGCGAAAGGGCTCCCATTTCGTCGCAAGGGGAGTAAAGTCGTAGTACCGTGAGTAGCATTCTTATCTCCTTTACAACTAACCTGTTCCACCTATGGCATGATGGCGAACTCTTATAATGAACAAAAATTGAAACGAAAGAACAAATAGGAATGGGACTTCGGCAGGGGCCGATGGTAAGGAGGAAGTTCTAGTTTTGGCAGTTCAAGAAATTAGTCACATATTTCTCACGTTATCACTAAACCTTTACATGTCCCCGATCTACTTCAGAGGGTCGGTGAAAAAATTCTCCACATAATAATTTAGCTATCAGCCCAATTCTGGACATTGGCCACTAACCGGCGAAAAGTTGTACATAGACTACATGGATTTTTCCACGAGTTTATAGAATTCCTCCACTTTATTCAGAGCATATTGCGTCAATAGAATTTCCTTTCTGACGACCGGCCTGGCATCTTGAGCCACCAACTGTAAAGTTGGCCATAAACCATCGGTCCATTTGGCATGAGTCCGTTTGGACTCAGTCCAAATTGGAGGGTCATCCACGCGGAGCCATGTCAATTCCAGTTTGTTTTATGTCACCAATAAGTGTACATTTGTAAATCTTTCAACTATAAATTGTGAATATACCGGTATGCAGAGCCGGGGCTAAGGGGACCTGATAGGTATTGGCGGCCCTCTCCAAAAAATGTTTGTGAAAATTAGTACCATTTTAGGTAATTGTTAACTTAGATACCCACGGCAATCTATTAAAGCAGAGGTTCCTAAAGTGTTCTCTGGTAGTATATTTTGAAAAAGGGTCGCTAGCTGCATAGTTTGTACCCAGGCGCAAAATATCCTAGGTACACCGCTGCCCCAACGAATAGTAGGTCTATGATAAATAAGCCCAGGGGTTGCAACTTTGGTCGGCAGCCGTCTTTTTAAAAATAAACCCAAAATTTGTCGCATGAGTGTAGCGTCTGTGCAGTCTCTGCATTAGAACTACGCAGTGGACGGGCGTCTAGTGACCATTGTAGTTGAAGGGCTCTAAAACACAACGAACAAAACATAAAAAGATTTTGGGTGATGAAAATTTGTTGAATAAGAATCGTCTAATAGTAAATACGTGTGAATATCACGTTTTATTGGTTTTGTTGGAGTTAAATGTTATACTGAGAGGTGATACTTTTTTTTTTAAAAAAAGTCTGTTCTGATTTTGGACCAAAAGTACATATCTGTATACGGTATCTGAGAATCCTAGACTCGAATCATGCACCATGCTTTGATAACAGCTTGGACAATGCTAAGGAGCGGCTTATTGCGTTGGACACACTAGTTCTCGTTTAATCACTTAAGTTATGCAACGCAACCCCAGACAGTACTAACATGGGTGGGCACTTGGGAAAACTGGGTACTGCTAATACCCAAAAATTGTCGCATCAGCGTAGTGTCTTTGTAGTCTCTGCATGAGAACTATGCAGTGGACGGTGCTCTAAATAACCTTTGTAGATAGGATTGCCATAATTGTCGGACCACCGACCGGGACATCCCCCATTAAAAATATTTTTTCAACAAAATAGCAAGAGTTCATATTATAAACATTCATAGCTTTATTAAAAAATTACATAATCCTTTCCCTCATTGAAATATAAAATATTTTAGAGGACCCAAAAAACGTTGGGATCAATCAGTGGCGGATCAGGGTTGAGGGTAGCACTTCAAAAATTGTACGCCCCAAATATTTTTAAATATTCATAATCCCTTAGTATACCCCTAACCTATCTTCAGTGGTTTAGCCAACTACAGATTGGACTGCAACTGTTGGACTGGCAGTATAGAAATGGGGATAGCAATGCTAAAATGTCTCATCAGTTGCGCCCCAATCAGGCAGTGAGGGAGGGGTAATTGTCCCTCGTCTGGATCCGCCCCTGGGATCAATGCTGGGTCATTCCCAAATAGTCAGTTTCACTGGCAAAATGTGATGTGCTTTCATGGACGAGTCTGTACCAAATCTCTAAGCATGTACTGTATATGCGCAGGGTCTACGTCAATTTGGCGCATGACAATTTGGCGAATGGCAATTTGGCGTACGACAATTTGGCGTACATACAAATTTGGCGTACATACCGATCTCTTGGGTTCCCAAATTTGTTCAAAATTGCAACGGTCATAACAACATATTTCAACAGTCATTGCAAAGTAATAGAACAATGAATGCCTACCATAACTGTGTTATAGGGCCCTAATGACTTTTGAAGTCGATGGGCCCTAAAACACAAACAAACCCAACTGTGTTATACGGGACCATTGCAATGACTGTTATGCCCACGCCTGGATCTAGGATGGCGTTTTTGGGGTTGCAACTCCTCCCATGCACATATAAACTTATATTTGCATAATATGTGAGGTTTAGCTCAACCCCCCTGTATTAGTTAACCCCCCCCCGACGAAAATCCTGGATCTGCCACTGGTTATGACAGTTGCAATTTTGAACAAATGTGTGCACCCAAGAGATCGGTATGTACGCCAAATTGTCATGATCCCATATGCGCAGTACTGAAAGCAATATTATCGGAAAATAATTGTCTAACATGCGACAATTTTAAATCGACCTGGACAAATGACTGTCGGACCGGGACACTGGGACACAGACTTCAAAACCGGGACATGTCCCGGTGTAACGGGACGTATGGCAACCCTATTTGTAGATGACAGACCCTAAAAACCAACAATAAAATGAACAATACTATCTATCATTCCTTTCTGTAGGAAACTTTTTATAAAATTCATCTAGGGTCTACCAGTTAAAGGATGGCTGCTCTTAGACTATAGTTTGTTTAATGCAGCCGACTGCATACCACAATCCATTCAGCCGCCTATAATGACGTAGAGATCCAATGAATATAATTTTCTTCTGAATCCCCACGGGGATCGCTTCTGGTAGAAATACTTATAAAAAACATTATTTAATAGAGAAATCTTACCAGCGATGATACGAATTTCTATTACTTAAAGCAAACTTCTTTCCAAATGTTTGACGGCAGTGCCACGGTGGACAGGCTGACAGAACAATTGTATCTTTGTAACTTCCTGCAATGCTGTAGTCTCGGAAGTGCCACTTCGCAGTAGAAGTAGTGAAATCGGCTTGCTGTAAGATCGTAAATTTCTTTATAGCAATTTATGTTTCAAATGTAAATTCAACAAAGTCGCCACTCCGAGCACGCTACCTATTGCGCCACCAAGGCGATCTAACAAAGGATCGTTTTAATAAATAAAATAAAGAATTCACATTGCCTTAAGATTTTGTTTGTAAGGGGCGCTGCTTACCATCTCTTAATACCAGCCAGCTTGGATTGTTCACAAAGGTATTATAATAATAGAATTTATTATTACTGCTGGATAAGTTTAATTAAGTTCTTATATTATTTTGCGAATCTCGAGGCTACTGTACTGTTATACTGCATGAGCGTTTGATAAGTCATCGAAATACATTTTAAGCTTCTACAGTATTAAGTTCCGTAAATAGCACTTGATGCTTCGTTATCGCATTAGAATTTTTGGAATTACTTCATTGTTAAACTTAAATTATTTGTATTTACAGTATTTCTCAGCATATCAGATACGTACATATACACTGGTCAAAAGAATTAGGGGATATTGTGAAATAACCTAAGAATGCTGGAATAATGTACAAGAGATAAGTTCTTCCAATCACATATTACTTTGCATTATGGTATACTGTGTTCCCATCAAATGAAATGCGATAAGAGAGAAAAGGGCAAACAAAGCAACATTAACACAACAGTAATTGTTGGCCATGGGTGGAAATATTCCTTCAGTTTCTTGAATGGCCAGCACTGCCACACACCTGTGTGATATTGATTCAACGAGATTACCAATGCATTCTTGGGGGATATGTGGCCACTCTTCCATAAGAGCAATCTCCAACTCTGGAACAGTTGTAGGAGGTACTGATCTACCTGAAATGCGCCTCCCAAATGCATTCAACACATGCTCAACTGGATTTAAGTCTGGTGAGCAAGCTGGCCACTGCATACTCTCGATACCCTCCAATTCCAGCATGCTGTCCACCAACGAAGCTCTGTTGGGTTGAGCATTATTGTCCATCATTCTGAAAACATTCAAATGTGTGAGGATAGAATAGTGAGTGATCAGCGAAGGAGAAGCTGTTTTCACCTTATTTTTTATGTGAATGTTATACTCTTTGGTTACAAACCTCTTTATGCTATGAAAGGCATGCAATCACGATATAATGACCAATTGCAGGCAAAACGTTTCCCGCCTATGGCAGGCTCGGGTACCCATCTTGTCCCTCTGTACCAAAACTGCAATCGCTATGCTTTTTATTTATCGAGGCTGTTCATTGAGGCACTCCACCGACGCTAGGGGGGGGGCGAGCTCCGACACCTGGGAATTTTGTCTTATCTACCTGTTGCATAGTAGAGAGGGTTCTTTTACGTCCGAATGCTATCGTGTACCACATGAGACCTCAGTTTTACTTCTCATCCGAAAGAAAGTGCACTCGGAGCATCTCTTTCCCCCGAAAAATAGCCACCCACACTTCGGTCCAGTATCGAGCCTAGAGCCCCTGACGCAGTTACCGAGCACGCTATCCACTGCACCACCGAGGCGAGATATTACGACCAATTTCAGAATTTTTAATAAATGCCAAACAGTGAATAAATTCATGCAGGCACTGGAGATAAGCTTCTCTTACGAGCTCTGGGCAAATTCGATCAGTGGACATAGGTGCATACAGTATGTTATATACCAGACTGCCCAACAATTAATCCATGTGTTTATGTGTTACTTTCTGTTCCGTCGATGCCTTTTTTCTTCTGTCAATTTCTACTTCCCTTGTCCACTATTCTGTTTTTGCTTCAAAATTGAGGATCTTGATGATTTTTCAGGTTTTGATAAAATGCTGTTGTCTTCATATTTTAATTAGCCGTCAGGTTACACGTTTCGACCTATGTCGAATAAATTCATGATGTAAAGATTAGTCAAGCGTATTGTTATGGTAAACACAAATTTGTGAAGAAAAATGGCATTTTTGCCATACGTACATTTCTTTGCTCTCATAAACCTTTTTATTTTGGTATGTGCGGTTGTCGGTCATAGATTTTCTGGTAGGTATTCTAGCCGTCGAGAAACCAACACTTATTTGTCATGTAGTATAATAACGGAAATTGCTACTTAAATTATTCCATATTTATTTACTAAGATGCATGCATAATGGAGGGAAAAAATAGAGCTTTGGGTTTATAATTAAACAACAAGCCATATATTTTAACTGTTTTACGCTTGTTGGTATTGTCTCTGTGACACTCATTGGACGCGGTGCGTATTTTGCACGTGGCAGACCATAACAATATTTCTAGTCGTGTAAATGTTAGGAAGTGTATAGTCTTAAGGACCACATATGTTATCATTTATCCGTGGCCGAGCACTGAGCCGTAGCTAGCGCCGATGAAAATACACAGTTCTATCCTTTTATCTTACAAAAAAATATATATTTTTTTCCAGAAAGTAATATTTAAGACTGAAACATGTGGATAACAAATTGTACTATTACACTAACTTCGCACAAATACTACTGACTATTAGGAGATTTGACGTAGTACTAGTGCATTTTTAAGATGTTAGTGAGACTGTTCTGGCAATAATCCTGAATTCAGTGGATATATGAGTGACATAAGATAACATGATTTTGTTGGTTCGTTAACAGTACAGAAGAATATCCATATCGTCTGAATTTCCAAGTCAACGTTGCATCAAGTTATGCATCTTATTTATTGGGCTCTATTTTTAATTTGAGGAGCAGCATATCTGCAAGAAAAATAAGGGGATTCTCCTTTTGATCTTCATTGACGTACTCGGAGGAAGAAAAAGGATAACAGGAAATAAATATTGTATTTTAATAAGTTACGTCACATAGTTTCGTGTCAGACATTTATTGCTGACAACGCTATATATTGCATCTTTAAACTGACTAATTTACTTTTCATCTTAGTTCAAAGCGAGGAGAATGACGAGGGGTTAGAATAAGTTGCACTCTCCTCTGTAACGGACGTTGCCGAAAAGGTTACTTTATGAGACGGTAGTCACGGTCCATTCATCTCTTTCTATTTTCTTAGGGTCTTATGGCACTTTTTTTCGGCTAAAATAAATAAGTAATCCTATTTGAAAATCAGTGCCTATGGTTATTTAGATCCACAGCAGTTTTTCAAAATGAAAGTCCCGAGGTCTGAATATGGTAGAACGGTTAATTTTAAAGCTGAAGTACGTTATTTTAGTAATCATTTGTGCATGTTCGATTCTCACTTGTCATGCAATGTTACTTGGCCGAGACTATCATGTCCAAGTCCAGAGAATTGAATAGGAAGCAGGAAAAAATGTACAGGTCAGCAAAATTTTCCGTGTATTACTGTATCTAATGATAATGGATGGTGGTTCAGTGGACATAACTTTTACTGGCCCAACACTGGTTACTGTGGCATGATTATTATCCGGAAGTTAGTATAAGTTTGTTATTTACCGAGAGTCACTTTAACGTATTGTCTCAGGGTTGTAGTTCTTGACGACGTTTTGGTGAGACAACTGTTCATTAAAGTTGTTGTTTTACAGATTTGCTAGTATCATTTTTAAAAAAAACTGCAACTGTGATTCTTTGACACAGGCACAGTTATGTAAAAAAGAAAAGACCTGAGTAAATAGCTACAAGAGCAAGAAGGCCAGTGGGGTGAATTTTGATGATTAGTTTCTCTTGGCTCGTTTTGTAAGCTAACCTCTTTCCTTTTACTGTTTCAGACACGATGATTTCGCGAATTCCTCTTTGCATATGCACTGCTTCATCATGTGACCATGTCTATTACCCTCAAGAAGGTACTGCATATGTTTTGAGTCGATAGTTAATTGGCGGCAGTCAGGAAACGTCAGTATATTTGGCATGCCAGGGCATCGGGTAACGCTGCAGCTCCATTTTCAAAGTCTTGTGCCGCTTTGTCCTCTCTCTTTCTCTCTTTTCCCTTAAAACTCCTTCTTATCTGGTACACCGTCCCTAAACACAGATTATCACCAGGGATCCATTTCACAGGCAATCGGATAATTTCTCTTCTGCAGAATTAATTAGACAAGCTGTTCACGATTGTCCCTTCTTCTGCCTTTGCTCACAGAGTAAGATTTTTCCTGGTATTTTTATAATAATTGTTGGTGGTGGTGATTTTCTCTACGTTTTACTGGCGTTGGTTAGCCATTGTGTGTCTGCTAAATATGCTTGAATAGTCATTTAGGTTGGAAAAAACGCACAATGTTAATCTTTGTGTTTGAAATTATGAGACCCTTTTACATGGGTGAAGTGTCAGAGTTCTTGAAATTATGTTGTATGTTTTTATGTGACAGTTCAAGCCGGAGACTGACTGTCTTTTTGAAACTTTTAACATCAAACTTGAATTAGTCTAAGTACAGTATATATGCAGTAATTGATTATTTATACCTTTGTAATCTAATGATCATCTATCGATTTTACGGTACAATATATTTTGATCCAATGTATTTCTGATGTGTCCTGAAAGGATTGGGACAGCCAACCGTATAAAGCCATCTTCTAAAGTTTAGTCACGAGTCTAGTGTTTTTTCCTGTTTTCTTCCCCGTTGTATCCTTTCTCGAGCCTTATACTGTTCTATTTTTGCCTCAAAATTTCGGACTTGTAAGCAACTAACCATGCCATAAGCGGAAATTGTCCAGATTAACTCTTAACGTCGCAACGTTTTAAGCAAGTGGTTTTCTGAAATTTTGATAAGGGGGATTTCAGGTATTATACCTAAAAAAATGAATTACTGGGTGGCACAGCAAGTAACTACCCATGACTTTGCTTGATCATAAGTCAGGTCCGCCTTGGAGATTTTTGATGAATAGCAGTGATCGAAAGATTGGTTCATTGGCTACGAATTTCTCATTGGAACCATTTCAATTTAATGATTCATTGTCAAAGTAGAGAACAAAATGTAAATTTACATCAAATCTAGTCTATCGGAATCCCATACATTCCTATGGAGCCACTTTTTGCAATACAATGCAATACGCAACCACATGCAATACACAGTCACTGTCAATTCCAAGGTTGTTGGGCATAGCAAATGAGACGCAATAAAAAATGTTATTGAAATTAGACCAATGGTCACCTCCAAAACTGAAGTACTTGTCAGCTGAAAATGAAGCAATAGGGTCAAAATGGGTTAATGTGATGCCAAGGGAAATCACCAGTTAAAGGGTACCCAACATGATGTCCTTCATTACCCTGCAATTCACCATATTTGGCTGGTATCACCTTTTAACCTTAGCTGTCTAACGTTAGTTTTTTTTTTTAAATTTGGCATTTCATTTTCTAAAAATAAGCATTTATATTCACTTATGAATGCCATCTATTTAAATTTAGTGTTGCTTTTAAAGTTTTTCCACTATGTTGAGAAGTTTCATTCAAAATAATCTTCTGATATATGTCACCAACATGCCACTCTACAAATGTAAGAAGTTTTAATGCCAAAGAATGCGTCTTTGTGCAATTTCTTGAATTTTTCTTGTTGGAGTCCAAAAGACCCCACCAGCGCTTTAATATTTGGATGAGGGACCAGAACAGTTAAGGGTTAAAATATGATTATTTAGTTGTTTTTCGCGTCTTCCAGGTTAAGAACCGCTGCTCTAGATCATTCCTTCAGGCCTCCTGACCGCGCTTTTGTTTTAGTACCTGCTTTGTTAGGAGGCTTACTTCTAATTCACAATCGACCTAATGAGTCTCGTTTGGTATGTTTTTGAATTCCAGAGTAGAGATTGGATTGAAATTGGGACTGTTTATACTTGCGCTCTTATTTTGAAGTTTCGCCGCAGTTAGCAATAAATGGATAAAGATTCTGTTTAGGAGGTGACGGTTCCTCACTAGACCTAAACAGTAGCCACAGGCCGATGTTAAATAAGCCTGCTAATCGTAGGCCTACATCAAGTACTGTTCTTTTTGCTTATAATCTTCTTGCACATTACAATACAGTATAGGGTTTAACATAGAGGATATATGTATATTGCTCGCGTTTCTTACGGCAAAATGCATAATAGCGAATCTTTTCCATGTTTGTATTCACCGGTGCATGCAACTGTGGACAACCTGTCTAACGAGGCAAACTGTGCTCGTTTTTTTTTTGGGGTCTTCGAATGATACTGTCGGTAAAGAATCTTTGCCATGTATATCAAGGGAAATGTTCTCCACATGCCCCAGTGAGATTTGCGTGAAAGAGTATTTTCTGGTTCGTTTTCATGCGACACCCTAAAATCGGGCAGGCGGTGGCATGGAACTAAGTGTGGCAGAAGTTGGAAACATCGTCATCGATATCTAACTTCTGAGTAGTGTGTGTGGGACCTGAGATATAATTGGCCCGAAATAGGGTCACTGAAAAGAAGACAGGCAGTTTTCTGGACTGTTTAATGATTTATTCGCGTGGATATTTAAACGTTCCATCATGGATCGATTACTTTTAGAAATGATTCTTAAAAACCTATGGGACTGTAAACTATAGGGGCCTAATTCACCCGCCTCGCTTACGCTGGGGTATTTTTCCATCGTAGAGCGGGTTCAACAATTTTTTCTTTACTCCATTGAGAACATCTTTTCTCGCTATAGTAATATTTAGGCCTACCTCCTCCTGGAATTATTTAGCTCCAGCAGAGTACGACCACGTTAGGTCCTAAAATTGCTTTACTGCTTTCTATAGATTGTCTTCAAGGTCTGTTGCAATGCCTTAGTAACGTCATTGATGGCTTCATTAGTGAAACTGCCTTGCGCTACTTATCGTAAGGGTCGACTAGAGGTTTCATGGGTCTCAGGAAAAACTTATTAATGGTGCCGGCCCCAAGATATCTGCAACATTATTTTATTATCCTAAAAATTATCTAATTATATACCATATTTACCTTTCGCGTCTTATCATTTAAAGAACCAGGTGCCCGTAATTACAAAAGGTCAAAGAAGCAATAGAAGCATGCTATTATCAAATTTACTTAGAAATTTGAAGGTGCGGAGCGCAGAGCCTCGGTCTCAGGCGCGTAAAACCGATGCCTGAGCCGGCCCTACACATAATCACGCAATTACATGTAGCTGTCAGTTGAAAAATGAGTAATTTTGACATTTCCTGGATATAGATTGTTTTGTTTTGTCGGCGTTTTAGGGCCCTTCAACTACAGTGGCCATTAGAGCCCCGTCCACTGCGTAGCTCTAATGCAGAGTCTGCGCAGACACTACGCTATTACGACGATTTGAGCACTAGCAGTATCCAGTGTTCCCAAGTGGTCATCCATGCCAGTACTATCTGGGGATGTGTTGCTTAACTTCATTGATCAGACGAGAACAGGTGTAACCAGGGCCAAACTGACCAGGGCCGACCTTAGGGCAAGGCGACCGAGGCAACCGCCTTGGCTCCGCGCTGGTTTATCGAAAACAATTAAAATATTTATTTTGCTAAATTTGCATAGGGCTACGGGTTATGGCGTTACAGTATATTGATTTAATGTGAGTTTTAGAGACATTAAAGTACTGTATTGGTAAGCAATTAACGTCATTAATCTTGGCACTGGTCCCCGCTACTGCCTGCTGCCTTGGGCCCCGCAAACCCTAGGGTCGGCCCTGGGTGTAACCAACTCAATACAGCCGCTCCCGGATATGGGACACTGTGCAGTCTTTCCCTTTAGAAAAAAGATCATCCATTAGTGCATGTTGCACTTTATCTTGTCCACACTATTCTGGATCGTCCTTTGAACGGTTCCTGTCGGACTTGTTGCCCTCACCCATGATAGCAGAGTTGAACCGTAAGCCATAACTACTAACCTATTTCGTGTACTCTGTCTGACGGGACGTTACTCATTTTACTAGAGAGAAATCGTTGATGGTAGTTAGGTTCGATCCTTAACCGCTCAAGTTCCACAGTAAGTGCGCCGCTACTACAAAGCATACAAAAGGCGGCTCGTTACAAGAGAGTTTGTTAATTGAATGGTCCCAATTACTTCGCTATAACTACGGGAACGCCCCTTACAAGGGTGAATGATGCTCACTAATAGGACCTCGCTATGAAACCTTGAAGGAATATAACAAGATTATTGTTGATTTTTCACGTCAACTCAGTTTTTAATGAGGTTTAAATGTTGTTGAATGCATTTCATTAGTCCGCCGTTGTCGTGGATTTGTCTGGTGTACAGCAAAGTTATTTTATTCCTTGAAAAATGACGACATAAATGAGAAGTGTGTGTTGTACCAAAACTTTTTTAACCAACTAAATGTGCTCTGCAGAAAGTGAGAAATAGACTGGATGGCCTTTACCGAAATGAGTATTTAACTTGTTTGACGTACCGTACATACTGAAGTTGTTTCATTATTACTAGAAAGTGATCACGATCACTAACTTGAGAAGCAAAACAACAGTATGACCGCCTTGACTTGAAATTGTTACTAGCAACTATTACAAGTGGTAAATTGGTACACTCCATGGGAGAGGTCATGGCATCGCGCATTCCATCTTGCAGGATTTATGGATAGTTTTTTCTATTGACATTTGGCACCGTCGTGAGCACCAAGCAGCTGTCTTCGGTTTCCCTTTTTTGTCCCTCCTATCCCTTTTTTTCTTAGTGTAATTTGGAAATAAAACTCCCTATGTCTTCTTGCAGAAACCGAAAGCCATGGATGGGGCACTTCTCTTTTGTCTTTCACCTTTGACATCTTTTCCACATTCTTTCGTCCTTTATGGGGATTTTCAGTCGTTCAGTTCGAAGTTAGGTCTCTTATGTAGTTCAATAAAATGCGATTCTAAGAAATTTGTAGGTCGTAACTGAGGAAGGAACCCTTCTTTAACAGGACCCTTTAGAGAATACATGAGTTAGTTACATTGCTGTTTTCCTATTTTCACGAGCTTGATTTAAATTGTAGTGGGGCTGGGGCTCCCTCGTCCAAGTCAAAGCAGTATCTTAGATGTCCTTATGCTTTCAGGCTCAAGCCGACAACATCTGCAGATGTTGGACCACCTTAACAACGCCTTTACAACAACTTTAGCTACGCCTATTCTTTTAAAGTTGACGTTTGAAGTCACTAAATTTGAGCGTGTGCCATTGTTTCTGCAAGACTCGTTTCTGAATCAGTGTTGCACAATATTTTAAGAAATATGACAGAATGACCACGTGTGGATTACAAAATCAACAAAGAGTGTCCCAAAACCAATTCATCCATTTCACTTTCAGCACCTGAGATCAGCGTAATTTTTTAAAACTGATCTGTAGGCTATACTTTGACCCGCCTCGGTGGGTCAGTAGTTTTAGGTTCGATACTGGATCGAAGTGGGTTGGCTTCATTCGGGCGACAGAGAGACCCCCGAGTGCGCCTTCCGTCGGGTGAGAAGTAAAACCCTGGTCCCGTGTGGTGCACAACGTCATTTGCGCGTAAAAGTAACCCCTCTACTGTGTAATGTGTAGATGTGGAAAAATTCCCCTGTGTAGGAGGTTGCCCCCTGGCGTTCGTGGAGTGCCCCGAAGAACAGTAGGCTGACAATAAATAAACATAAGGGTTGCAGCTTTGGTCGGTAGCCGGCTGCGCAAAAAAATACCGTCCAGCACATTGCCCATGTGCCCATCCAGAGGACAAGATGGGTACCCGACCCTGCCATAGGTGGGAAAAGGGTTAGTAGTTGCTTTTTTTTTTTAAGATGGATGACAACGAACTACTAATCAGTAACTTGACTCACTTGTGACCCTGATCAAAAGAAAGAGCAGCCTGGAGATAAGTGGACATCGAGAACCTCATGACGTTGGACAATGTTTCTTACTTCATTGAAGGATCTCCTGTAGTCTTTGGCCCTCAGCATTAAACAGTCTTAGACCATTCCGGTTTTCTTTCATCAGTAGAAATCACTGGCCTTGGGTGATCGTGGCCGTTGGCAAGTATGAACCGTCGTTCGGAAACTTTCACTATTTCCTAGCTTAGAAGTTATTTCAGATTTGGTTCTGCTCCTTAGAAATTTGAGTGAGAGGTGATCAGGAACGCGATACTTGAAACACTGTTGGCGAAAAGGCACCTAGTGTCACAAAAGTCTCACATGTCCCGTGTAGTTTTACGACCCTCATAAGTCAAAGTGAAAATGGTTTTAAGTCTCTCTTTAGGATGATGAGCAAATTTAAGTTGATCTCGTCTGTGGCACCTTCACCCCTTCCATGGTGCCTTGTCTTCCTAGTAGTTTTTTTTTTTAACGAAGGACCCACTCTGCCATTCCTCATCTTATCCCAAATTACTGCATCTCGTAATCGGAAAGATAAAAAAAAAGACAAGACTGCCATTATGATTATGCTTTTGAGCATTGGTTCTATACACTTATCATAAAACCAACGTTTAGAGGATGAAGTCACATTAAAAGTTTTGTGGCTTCGAATGGGTCATCTTCCACTTAGAGACCATCGTCAGTGGTTGAGGATATAATGTTACTATCCCCTCCTCCGTTCCCCTTCTTAAGTCTTTTTTTAAGTCTTCTTAAACACCTCCCATTGCCCATCATCATTAGGTCCAGCACCCATTCACACTAGGGACACTCTACGGCAACATCGACTGGTGTCAATTGCAACTTCTTGCGAAGTTAACTCTCATCCCATAAACACAGGGATTATCATTAACTGGCACTGTTGGGGGTCTTACTCAGTGACCGCCCGTTTTGATCCCCCTCTCGGGTAATCAGGAGTTGACAAACGTGAGACATGACCCAAGACAGAAATGTTTGTTTGCATTGGAAGAGCGTGACTTTTACAATAACATACAAGGCAAGTAATGTACTTCTTTGGCTGATAAGAGGACCCTGTAAGTAGTAGACATTAAGCAGGAGTTGAATGATGGTGGGAATGATGATGATGGTCAGAAGGGGCGAGGGTACAGAGGAAAGTGTCTAATTTTGTCTGCATACTTTTCACTCATCTATTATGAAATGGGAGAAAAGATGGCGGGTAACAGTTATATTATTTGCGTATTAGGTTCGAAAAATAATTTTTATTTTAAATTTATCATAAGATCGAGATGTCAAACTTTTAAAAGCTACTTTTTAGGTGTCGGTTTGACTGTTGTTGCGTGATAATAAGGTGATCCTTGCTTTAGCCATTCAGGCTCTTCACCAGTCTAGTAGTCTCTCCGTGTTTGGAAGTCATGAGTAGGGATGCATCGATATATCGGTATTCACAAGATGGATATTTGACATGGGTTGTCCAAAATCCAATGCCAAGTTGCGTTGGACACACCAGTTCCCGTGAGATCACTGAAGTTAAACAGCGCAAGCCCTCGACAATACCAACAAGGGTGGTTGGTAAAGAACGTTGGGTGCTGCAAATTAACCCTCTCCTTCGTCCATTCACCAACCTCCTCATCTCCCGCGGGCAGCCTCTTAAGGGTTCATCCTGTTATGGCTGCCTGGCCTACTCCCCAACCCACGAAATTAATCCAATCCAGAATTGGGGTGAGTTAGAAGAATTTCGGCTTTGTGGAAAAGGTTATATGAGGCAATCATGGTGCAGTAATTAAGGTTCTCGTTTGTCTGTCTGTGCAGTTCAATCTGCATTTCCAAAACATGAAATTGCATCATTATGTCATTGTTGCAATTAAATTTCAGGATGGTGGTAGGCACCTTTAATGGATGGCGTGTGGATTTATCATAGAGAGCGATAAAGCATTCAATCCTGTGCTATGATTTTTAATATCGGCCAGACCCATGTCGCTGCATCCCTAGTCGTGAATAACATATTCAGTTTCATTTCGCCCTTGCAGCTAAAAGTGGTATGGGATTCGGTCGCGGTGTTTTGGCTTCTTTCGAGTGAGAGAGGCCCCAAGTGCGCCTTCGTTTTGATAAAAAGTAAAAGCGAAGTCCTGTGTGGTGTATGATGGCATTTGCAAGTCAAAGACCCCTCTGTACTATGAAACGGGTAGCTGAGGTAATGTTTCCAGCTATAGGTGTCGGTGGAGTGTCTCAACGAACAGTAGACCGACGATAAATAAGCATAGGGATTGCAGCTTTGGTCGGTTGCCAGCTGCGGAAAAATACCATCCAATAGATCTCCCGTTTATCCATTCAGAGGGATAAGATGGGTGCCCGACCCTGCCATAGACAGGAAATGGTTAGGAGTTGCTTGCTTAATATTAAAGAAAAACACCTGGTTGCACGGCTATTGCTGGGACAACACTAGGGAGATAGGCGGGGGTGAAAGGACAGAACTCAGACTCCACCCTGCCACAGGCGGAGTAAGGGTATGATGAGGATATACAGGGCCAAGGAAGGGGCACTTGGAACCCAATAGGAGCCTCTTGCCTCGGCCAGGATGAAACCTGCAGATGTGGACTATTTCTTCCCCACCAAGGGGGTTCTCTTCACCACGATCCAATAGAAATTTAAAAGAAATTTAAATTACAGAGCACTAAGAAAAAATGTCTGTCATCGGTCCCTAAATACGAATACTGTACCTTACTTCTGCAATACTATTTTTTGCTGACTTGTAGCGTTCACCTATTTATTTTTTAGGATGTCTTTGGAAAAGGGCTCTCTGTTTTCAGTTAAGGAGCATCAGTATCTTGAAGCCTTTCAAAAAAGTATGTCTCTGTATATGGTACCGCTGGTGCCTTTTCCTTCGCGGCGGCCTCTCTCTTGTCAACATGCCAAAAAAAATCTTCTGTCACTCGCCAATGTACTTTTCCGATCGTCAGTTTTTAGTATTTGTGTCATGCGTTGCAAAGACCAGATGGCCCTTGGCGGCTACTTTGGCTATAATGTCATGTAACTGAGACTTGGCTTGAACCCGATGGTCGGTTCTCTCTCTCCCTCCTCCTCTCTTTTTCGTTATATTTCCCCCTTTCCTTTTTCTCCTCCTCTTCATCTTTTCGTTTCTCATCATCTAAAACAACCCTCTTCTTTACCCTTTTGCCCTGCATTCCCTATCCCTCTCCACCTCTCCCCTCTTTCCCTCTGTCCCTGTTCTTGTTCCCCTACTCAGTACTGTCCTAGGTTATCCATAGTATCTGGTATTTACTTGCCCTGCCCCTGTGTGTCCGCTATACCTCTGTGTTTTACCGCACTGGATGCTCACGCTATCAGTTTGTAAGTTCTCATCTATCCTTAGTGACTTGAAGAGCAAGCGATTTACAACTAACCGTTCAGTGATTAGCAATCAATTTACAGCATATAATCAGCCTTTTAACTAACTTCTTAGGGTGTCTCTTTTTTTTTTATCGCTAATGAGCTTTTGACTCCCAAGAGGACAATTAGCATTGACCATAGTTAGCTTGACAAAAGGTGTCCAGTTGCATTTCCGTAAGTCGTTAACGCTGGTTAATCAAATGTTTCTATTTCTTTATATATACTGTAGCTGTGTCTCATGTTGGTGCAACTGTTTCTCCCACTTTTAATTCGGGTGTATTAATTGATATTAAAAAATCGTCCGCTGGTCTGTTTATTGCAAACAATTCCTCCCTGTGCTTTATTAATGTAATATTCTCGTATACATTTGTCCCATCTCGAGATTCTGCGCTGTGTGGCCTCCTCGCCTCTTCCACTGTTCCTCCTGCTGGGCCTTTCATATGTAAGGCCTTCATTCAAGAATTTAATTTTATTATGCTCTAAAACTTTTTAAGATGTTTCCAAGTTGATGTTATCTTGGACGAAATATGACGACGAGCACACATGCCCCTCCTCTTTTTTTTTTTTGATGAAACTGCCCTGCCTTTTTCGTAAAATTATTTGTGACAGAAATGGCGATCAAATTAGTCCTCGCCTCTTGTACTCTTACACCGTATTTCCCCATGCACCTTGGTTTTGGGACCCAAAATTTGGAAAAAAAGTAATTGAACTCAAGTTTGATTCATCATAGAATCCGTAAAACTCCTCAAAATTCTCATTCATATGATAGTTTTTTAGCTTGTCCTCGGCTTATTGCCTCATCCTTACACCCTTTGAGGTCTGTGTCCCGGTCCGACAGTCATTTGTCCCGGTCGATTTAAAATTTTCGCATGTTAACCAATTATTTTCTGATAATATCATTGCATTCAGTACTGCGCATATACAGTACATGCCTAGAGATTTAGTACAGATTCGTCCATGAAAGCACATCACATTTTGCAAGTGAAACTGACTGTTCGGAAAAGATCCACCATTGATCCCTGGGGCGGATCCAGACGAGGGGCAATGCAGCAATTGCTCCCTCCTCACTGCCTGAAAGGGACGCAACTGATGAAGCATTTTTTCATTGCTATCCCCATTTCTATACTGCCAGTCCAACAGTTGCAGTCCAATCTGTAGTTGGCTAAACCACTGAAGATAGGTCATTGTCAAAGCGCCAGGAGAGGACCTTTTTGTAATTGCTAGCTAGATGTATACTCGGGGATTATGAATATTTAAAAATATTTGGGGCGCACATTTTTTGAAGTTCTACCCCCACCCAGATCCACCACTGATTGATCCTAACGTTTTTTTTTTTTTTTTTGGGTCCTCTAAAATATTTTATATTTCAATGCGTTAGTAAAAGGATTATGGAATTTTTTTTAATAAAGCTATGAATGTTTATAATATGAATTCTTGCCATTTTGTTGAAAAAATATTTTTAAGGGGGGATGTCCCGGTCGGTGGTCCGACAATTATGGCAACCCTACTGTAGTGTCCTGTTGTTTAGGTCTGCTTACCTCAACCCTCCCATTTGCTCCCTAGGACCTATGTTCAGTCGTTATGGACAACATCAGCTCCATATTCACGATGGATGACACATTTATATCATGACTTATTATGTGTCTTTGGCTTTTTGTTTTAAAAGTTCCCCGCTCTAGTCATTCTCAGGTTTTCCCAACGTCCCGTTGTGAGGGTTCATCTATCATTTTTTTGACGAAATATTGTAATATGATCGACATGTGGAATCTGCAAAAAAGAACTTACTGGGCCAGAGATGTACCTGTTTACCCTAGTGTTATGTGGGATTTAGGCTTGTGGTAACAACAGTGATAACATTTGTTACTCTGGTTATCATTCCCTAGGTTGTTGCCCGCCAAGAATGTAGATTGGCAGATATGTAACTCGCCATTTTCATTGCAATAAATTGCATTCCTCTGTCACCTGGTAATAGGACTACATTCCCTGCTTCCGTTCATCCCTCATGATAGCATGTAATGTCTTTAATTCGTTTTTGTAATTCTTGGCATCCACTGAGAAACATTTGAGGAGGATTCATCATGTGACAGTTGGTATGTTGATGTCATCCTCATAAAAGTGATGTATCTCATAGGAAGTGACACGGAATATGTGCTGGCTATGTTCCCGCGATGCAAACAGTTTATTTTCCGAGGTTTCTTGTCTGCTATTCGTAAAGAGGCCTTTTTTTCAAGAGATGTCCGACCGACATTCATTCATGGGTTGCAGCATTATTCGAACATTCCTATAAGGCCGTTTCATAAATGACTTTGCTTGATCAATGGTGCCATCTAGTGACATTTTGTGATAGCTTAACTAACGTCATCGTTGCAGTGTTGCCTTTATCCTGTTTATGGGAGGGTCGGAGCAGTGGGTTTTGGATCTCCATTGTCACCTATTTTCTCCACTGTGTCCCCCATCCATCCCCTGCCTACGCTGTCTGGTATGCTACCTAAAACATACATCTCCTCACCCTTTTCCCGCCTATGGCAGGGTCTGGTGCCCATCCGACACTTTCCGCAGCCGGTTGCCGATATGGTACCTACAACATGAATCCTGAAAACGAATAAGGCGAATTAATGTTTCTTAATGCAATTCGAGGATACTAAGTCGTACATCGACAAATGTCAGGGCCGTGTTGCGCGGTCTACTATTTGTTTGTTGTTTGTTGGAGTTTAAGGTCCCGTCAACTACAAGGTCATTGGAGACCCGTCCAGAGTTCTAATGCATATACTGCACAGACACTTAACTAATGCGACGATTATTGGGTATTAGCAGTACCCAGCTTTCCCGAGTGACCACCCATGTCAGTACTAACTGGGCTTGCGTTGCTTAACTTCAGTGATCAGACGAGAACTGGTGTGTCCAACGCAACTCGCCGCTCCCTACTATTTGTTTGGGCACCAGGGGGAGTTATCTCCTATACCTGGGAATTTTAGCTCATCTACCCGTTGGATGCTAGAGAGGGTTCTTTTACATGCAAATGACATTGCACACAACACGGGACCGTGGTTTTACTTCTCATACGACGGAAATCGAATTCGGAACCTCTCTCGCCCTAAAGAAACCAACCTACTTCGATCCACCATCGAACCTAGAATAGCTGGCACAGTTATCGAGCACGCTACCTCCTGCTCCACCGAGGAGGGTCAGTTCCTCTTATGGAGCACTATGACAATTTGTTGTATAAACCAATAGAGATGAAATCAACTTCTTTCACCATAAAAATCACAGCTGATTATTTAGTGCATGTAAACCAGAATTGGACAAACTTTGTTATTTAAGGGCCACACGAACGCTGATACTAGGTGAGGCGGCCAGCACATTGAAAATTTCAGAAAGTTTTAATCAGGATATATAGGTAACTATAAGAACCATATATTAATTTCATTTATTCCGTTTAATGGCCGTTCTTGCGCATTTCTAAATAATCTCGCTAGTCGCATGGACTCCAGTGGTTGGCCTGATTTGGCCCACGGACTATAGTTTGGCCACCTCTGATTTAAACGTTTCGAAAAATTAACTTTAAATTCTTAGTCTTTTCTTTACATTTTATTTTTGATTGATTGATTGTTGTTGTTTTAGGGCCCTTCAACTACAAGGTCATTAGAGCCCCGTCCACTGCATAGTTCTAATGCAGAACCTGCACAAACACTACACAAATGCGACGATTGTTGGGTATTAGCAGTACCCATTTTTCCCAACCGGCAACCCATGTCAGCACTAGCTGGGGTTGCGTTGCTTAACTTCAGTTATCAGACGAGAACTGGTGTGTCCAACGCAATTCGCCACTCCCTTTATTTTTGAAAATGGTGCTTTTTATAACCTGCGCCCTGATGCGACACGACTTTGTATACATGATTTATGCAATGAGGTTGAACGTAGTTTCTCGGTTGAAAGATGTCCTCCACGGACACTAGGTGGCGACGTCTTCCCTCCGATGAAAATTCGCTGTCGAAAACCACTTGACCCATCATCATACCTTTATCCCGCCTGTGGCAGGGTCGGGTCTGCGGGTTTTAGCCCTCCGCTCCCGCCTATCCCACCTGGTTCCCGTCCACCACACCCCCTCCCGACGTCTCGGAGCCATCCTGTCAGTGCAGGGCGGCCAAGAGACGTCGCAGGGAATGCCACCTTCAACCACCAGGATCCACCTTCCCCAGGGATTCGGGTCTCCACGCCCGCCGACACTTGGGTAGACGTTTTTACGGTCAGTTCCCAGAGGAGCCTACATCGACCAGGATTAATTATGGTGTTCCAGGTTGGCCATCCCTGATCTGCCCCCTGGTTTCCCATCCTGGGGCACACTGGGGGTGGAAAACCACTTGACCCACTGTGTAAAATTTCTGGAATGTAGCGCCCACTACCAAATTTCTGCTTTATAACCAATTTCCAATGTGTAAGCGAATAGTTCAATTATTATGTTGTTAGATCATTTACCATCCGGTAGACCGATTTCCCTGGCTAATGAAGTAGTGGATTGGGGTTTCCTCTGATATGCTGGTAACTTGAGTTCAATCCCCAGTTGTTGAAGGCATACAGCGGTGGTGCCATTCGTTAGCTCTTAGCAACCAAACTCAATTTTATTTCTCTCTCTTTATCTCCGATTTGTACAATAAAGAGCAGGTCACTTCGTTCAGAGATCAATAATCGCTAGGTAACTAATGGGATCGTGGCCGAGTTCGCTGGTATCTTTAGGGGCTAGAGAGGGATGTAAATCCCTGGCACCGACATGATTCCTTCATACAAAAGACCCCTTCCTACATGTAGATCGAAACAATCATGTGACTCGTGAGCCCATAATTGCAGAAACGGTCCCGTTCGAGATGGAGACATCTTTCAGTCAAGAGGGAAGATCTAAATACGCTCATCATCCCTGGAACTCACCCTTTAACATCAGATGATTAGTAGGCTGACGTTAAATAAACCAAGCCAGAAGTAGGACTCTAACACCGGCACTCCAAGGCCAGCATTTCATGTCCGGCACTCTCAGACCAGCAATCTAAGACCGGCACTCTATGGCCAACGTTCCAAGGCCGTTGTTTTAACGCTGGCACTTGTTGGCACTCTAAGACCAGCTCTCCAAGGCTGTCACTCTAAAGCCGGAACTATATTTCCGTCATTCTAAGGCAGGCACTTTAAGACCGGCCCTCCAAGGATTGCATTCTAAGGCCGGCAATATAAGGTCAGCATTCAAAGGCCGGGATTGTACTTCCGGCACTCTTAACTCCGTCGCGCTAACGCCGGTACCCCAATGACTGCACTCTTAAGCCTTCACTATAAGGACGGCACTGTAAGGCTGGCACTCTTTGGCGTCACCGGGACAGGTGTGATGCTCCATTTATTTATTTACTGACTTTTTACTTGGGACACGATTGCTACCAGTTCTTTATTTCTTTATAGGGATCAAGAATGGAATCATCACCACATATTGTATGTCTTCACAGGCAGGGTTTTGAACTCGGAACCACCTGAATTCTTGTCGAATGTTCAATCCATCTTACCACTACAGTACCTGGAAAATTTGGCTCGTCTTTGAAACAGCCGAAATTCTAAGTATTTGTCACCTTAATTATGGCTTCAGTATACGACTTCCTTTAATTAGAGTGCAGACGGTTTTTGTTCAAAATATTTTTCTTTGTATAAATTGTGACTTGAATGCTTTTGCAACACCTTTCATCTCCTGCTGACGTCTATGCGTATCTCATAAATTTGAACAAGTGAGCGACGGCGGCAAGACTTTGTTGAATTTTGAAGCTTATTCCCAAAATTCAGACAGTCGACAGACCAAAAATGACTTCTGGCAATCAAGCTTTAATATAAGAGCTTAATTGTATTCAATTGCGGTCTCTTTGCTTAGATTTTGTTCCCTTTCCTTTAGCATCCATCACTTGGACTACATTTTCTGGCGTGTGAGTGTTTTTGCCACTAATCGATCCACCGTCATACTTAATATGATTAACGATCTGATTTTGTCATGGACTGGCTTTGTTAGGCTCACTAGTAAGGGTACTTGGGTGATGAACATCATGAAACACGGTTGAGTGTGGTTATGTACCCCAATCGAAAATGGTAATTTCACTCAACGGAAAACTCTCTTATTGCCAGTAAGACCGTCGAAAGCAGGGACTGGCAATCATTTGAAACAGAGGACCAACGTACAGTAAATAAAACTGTAGTTTATGAGGACAAGTTCAACTTTAGTGGTGCTACTAATGGCCTGTTACCTTTTTAATGATACCTAACTGGACACAGGCCTTTACCGGCATTGTTAATTGACTATTATTTCTGCTCTATCTCCAAACAGTTTGTTCCTCTCTCTCCCCAAAGTAGAAACCAGGAATCAATCTTGTTTGCTTTTTCAGTAACCTCTCCTATGTAAGTACATTCTTGACAGAGCAGTCATCGCGTCATCCCCCTAATGTGGTGTTTACGATGTTAAGGAAGCCCTTTTTAGCCCAACTCTTTAGCTCATTGATATTGCACTTGACTTTTAGTCCGTCAATGCAGGTTCAGTCCTGGCCTCTCGGGCTATAGAAAAGCATAAGTGAGTCTTCTGTCAGATAGGAAGTAAAGCCGTGACCTTATTTTGGTTGTGTACGATGTCACAAATTACCCTTTCTGCACTGAGTGAAATATTTAAGTAGATGAGGGAGGGGTTTGCCCCTGGCCTCGGTAAATTACGTTCAGCAATGGAGAGGCCGACGCGTCGTTTAACAATTATTAAACATTATCAGTCCTTAGGAGAGCAAGAAAGCTGCAGGTCGGAAAAATTCCCGAAGATAATAGAGTTGATTGATGTCTTAAGCACCGGAAGTAGAACATGATCTTTTACAGGAATACTGCTTCGTCACTTATTTTTCTGGGTCTGGTATCCTGAGATGTATTTGTTTGTGTGTTTCCGCCCCACTGACTGTGTCTTTGAATGTTATGGTATTGTGCAATGTTACAGTTCTCCGCTCTCAGAACATATACGTAGATTGCGTAAACGTTTCAGGTAGAGGAGTTTACCTCTGAGGTCACAAGGGAATGCCTTAGCTCCCAATTTGGGAATAGAAAGGGAGCGACGAATTGCGTTGGACGCACCACTTCTCGTCTGATCACTGAAGTTAAGCAATGCAACCCCAGCTAGTACTGGCTAATCTTAGATTAGAAACGTATAATGTGGGGATCCTTGTGAGGTGGAGGGGGACCTAGTGGAAGATAGGTGAGAGTGGAGGACTAGAACCCACAGACCCGACCCTGCCACAGGCGGGTAAGAGTATTATGATAATTGCTGTTCTGTGTGACGCAGTAATGACTGTAACACTAGGGCCTACCTGTAATATAACATTGCGAAATATCCTTGACTGCATTCTGACATTTGTGCCTTACACGTGCCTACTATGGGAAAACGTCTGCTGTCGTAAAAGTTTTATGCATTTTATCTCTGGAGATCTCTAAAAGTTAATTTTGCTGGCCATCTCATCAATTTTTCATATTGCACCATCACTATTGCCAGTTTTCAAAGTTGTGAAGTTCTTATGAGTAGGCGATCGAAGGATCGATTCTTATTGAGACCATTGTATTCTTTAGAGGAAGAGGAGAGAGTCATAAAGAATTTCCAATCATACATTTTGTTAGATAGCAAGTATGTCCCTGTCTTTCGAACACATTGTAAAAAGTTGTTCAATAAAAAGAGACTAATGATTATAGTATGTAATGATAAAATGTCAACTTCCAGGATACCCTTTATCCCTGGAGATTTCATTTATTTCCATCTAGATGTGTCGCTAGGTAGCGTACTAGTCTCTTCAGTTTCGAGCGCACTAGTTCGAGTTTTCATCGGACGGGAAGGTGAAACGTGTGTTTTTAAACTTTTTCAAACATCAATGGCCCTTTTCCCACCTATGGCAGGGTCGAGGGCTGATTTGCAACATGATGGACTGTATGGAGGTAGCCCAAAGAAGGTCTACATTTGAAGAGAGAGAAATGAGTAGTAAGTTGACATACAGTACTGGTGCAGGATATGGGAACTACATACAAAAAAAATCAGTAAGGCAGGTTAATGCGTGGGTAAGCAATATCCGGGTGTCTACTACCTGGGAAAGGAGAGGGAGCGGCTTATTGCGTTGGATACACCAGTTCTCGTCTGATCATTGAAGTTAAGCAACGCAACCCCAGGTAGTACTAACAGGGTGACCGCGTAAGAAAACTGGGTGCCGCTAATACCCAAAAATCGTCGCATTGGTGTGGTGTCCGTACAGTCTCTGCATTAGAATATGCTGTGGACGGGGCTCGAATGACCAGGATTTGAGCTGGGGAACCGACGTTAAAACAATAACTAACCAACGATTCAATTGGTACGATGGATGGCCATCGTCACTCAAGGTGACAACGTTTGTGTATCAATAAAATGTGACACATGATTGAGATTATTGATTTGTTAAACAGACAACATGCTCACTGTTTCAACCTTTCATCGGCGTTTTGGTAAATATCCTGTAAAACAAAAAATTGTCAGCTCTATTAAGTAATTAATACCGGTAGTTTCTTTAGTTTGTCGTTAATCGATGAAATTTATTGTTTTGTAAGTTATTTTTATTACTGTTCATTGTTTTCTAAATTTGATAGGTTGCTTGGATACCGACATGCACCCAAACTGACCACTCTCTCTGTAGATTGTGTTTGACAAGAGTTGACCATCACAACCACACCATTATTAACATCACGACTTGGAAATATGATTACAAATGTGGGTGACAGGCGTGGCCACATGCAAAAGGAGACTAGAGAAGGGAAATCATCACGCCACCTTTATCACCACTGTCGTTCAGTCCGCCAAAAAAGTATTTAAAGTATCCGAGGAAATCAACTTCAAAGACCTATTTGGAATCGGTTGGTCAGCATGTGTAGTAACGAAGACAGCATCAAGATATCGAGTAAGTGTTGTGCAGACCTGCACATTCATTATTAACGTAAAGAGCACACGCAAGAAAAAAAACTTTCCGTATATAACTTTTGCTTTTAAACGCGGATGATTTGTTATGAACACTTGACAGCATTCGAAGAATTAATTAGCCATTGGTAAAGAAGATAAACAGTAGTAAACTGATAATCTTTTGTTTTCCTTCATCATTGGTCTACAAATCTTTAGTGTCCCTTTTTCTTAATCTTCTAATTCCAGAATTAGACGACATACCAATAGATTGTCTTTTAGTACACTCATCATCATCATATCCTTACGATGATGGGCAGAAAGTTCTGGCCTGCTATTCCCTTAAATACTCCGCCAGGTTCCCGTTCACCTCACAGAGTGCCTTGTCCTGCTATTCCCCGTCTCATTTTACCAGTTCTCAACTGGTGGCACGATGATTTGGGCATTTGTCTAGCCTGGAATTCAAAAAATTTTGTTATATGTCGCTTTTGCATGCCAACCTTGTAAATGTAAAACCCTCTCTCTCTCTGTCTTTGTCTTTCCTTAGTCCACTTTTTAGCCATTTCTGCATCTTGTTAAGAACTAATATGTAAGCATTAAATTCATTTCTATAGTTTCTTTGACATCCAGGATCACAACAAGCAACTAGTTACTAATCCTTTTCCCACCGATTACAGGGTCCAGTACTCATCACTGTCTCTCTGGGTTGAAATGTGTCAACCGAGTGAGAAAACGATGAGGTGTCCAGGGCGATGTGTTGACAATATTTTGACGCAACCGGCTGCCGATCAAAGCTGCAACCCCTATGCTTATTTGTGGTCGGACTGCTGTACTTCGGGGCACTCCACGAACACCTGGGGGCGAGCTCCTACACCTGGGAATTTTTCCTCATTACCCATTACATAGTCGAGAGGGTTCTTTTGCGTGCCAATGAAGCCACAGTTGACTTTCCATCCGACAAAAGGCGCACACAGGGCCTCTCTTTCGCCCATAAAGAAGCCAACCCACCTCGATCCAGTATCGAATATGGAACTAAATATGGAACCGTTGACGCAGTACTAGAGCACATTACCTCCTGAATTTTGCAATTAGCACCCTACCGTTCTGACATTTATCTTAAGTCTCCAAATTTTAAGACAAAAAGCTTCATACAAACTATTAAATGTTGCTTAGCATGTTAGCACTATTTTGTCTAACATCACATATATCTTGCTATCCAGGACTGTTTCTCAAACTTTTTTGATCATGACCCATGCCATCATCATCACCATCATTAAATCATTTCCCCGGCTTTGGCAGGGTCGGGTGCCCATTTTTGTCCCATAGGAACGCATGAGCAATTTGTTTGACCGTATTTTTACGCAGCCGGCTGCTAACCTTATTCTTGTTGATCGTCGACCGATCCGACTGACCTTTTCCTCCACCGACGTCAGAGGGCGAGCTCCTACAACTGGAAATTTTGCCGAATTGTACGTTTATTTTATTGTGTGCAGTAAGGCAGTAGGGGTTCTTTTTCGTGCAGGTGACATCATAGACACCACACGAGAGCACGGTTTTACTTCCCATCCAGCAGAAGGCGCACTGGGGCCCTCTCTATCTTTCCAAGAAGCCACTAGTCTCGGTTCAATGTCGATCGTGGACAAAGCATATGACTCAGTGACCCGCTAGTCCTCAATCTAACCTAGTCGAGTTTAGCGTTCGAACGTCTGCAATAAAATTCGCGAACCACACTTTTATTCTTTTTGATTCGTTGGTGTTTTAAGGGCACCCACCCAATAACACTCCACTAATGCGATGATTATTGGGTATTAGCAGTACCCAGACCCAGTTTTCCCAAGCGGCCACCCATGTTAGTACTAGCCTGGGTTGCATTGCTTAACTTCATTGATCAGACGAGAACTGATGTGTCCAACGCAATAAGCCGCTCACCACACTTTGAGGAATGCTGGTCTAGGAAGCCTTTCTAAGACGTTTATTGACTTTGAGAACCTGCCAGGCCAAGCGATAAACAACGAATTTGGCCCAACAACTGACCAACCGGGCTTCAATATTCGATTTCCTTCAAACTTCTTCATTTTTAAATCAGTTTTGTTTGTTGGTGAATGTATGCGAATATGGAAATGTGACCTCATCAACGTCTCTTCCCTTCCCCACAACATTTTGTTCAATACAGCCTTTTGTTGAACCAGTATCGGATGAATTGATTTTTGTTTGATTCAGACTTTTCGTCAAATGTTCTTCTGCCCACTTTTTTTTTTAAATTCGGTCTTTCTATTAAATTATTCGCAGGCTGTAAAATGCATGCTGTTGTCGCATCGACGTCGCCAACGTTGGATCTTCGGCGCAACGACGACTACGTCATATAAACTCTCATGAGTGTGTACTAAGATTACAACAGATAAGTGCTTCACTGTGGATTCACTTTCATTAAAAGACAAGATAGAGACCTAGTTTCTTTTGGTTAATTCCTTCAAGATGTGAGTTATGATGTTTTTTTCCTCTGCCTAAAGAAGCCCCCCTTAAGAGTCCTTAGCAATTGGAGTGTAAGGAATTAATTCATTCGAGTAAACATAGTTTAACTGAGCGTGATAGGTAATAGTTTTCAATGGTTAAATTTGGGCGAGACTTTATTTTACGATAATGAAAGCAAATGTGACGTCGTTGAAGAGCTGTTCACAGTCAACGTCCTCCTTCTCCCTTCTTAAAGCAGATTCTAATCTTTTTCCCGCCAATGACAGGGCCGGGCACCAATCTTTGTCCCTCTGAATGGACATACGGGCAATCTATTAGACGGTATTTTGACACAGCCGGCTGCCGACCAAAGCTGCAGCCCCTGTGCTTTTTATCGTCGGTCTACTGTACCGACGCTAGGGGGCGAAAGAAGCCAACCTACCTCGCTCTTGCATAGACCCTGTGATCGTGCGCGCCTCCAAGCAGGACATTTAAGGTTCTGCGGCACATGCTACCGTATACAGTGAAATTTTTATTGACTTTGCTTAAATAGATGGGAAATGTGCCTCATGATTTCGCGTTTTATTCCTGAGTTCGTGGTTGCAAGTTGGATCCTGATAGAGGCGAATGGCACCTTTTGGAAAACAGATAGAGAGATGGTAGTTCCAAGAGCGCCTTCCGTAGGATGAGATGTGAAATCGTAATCTCGATGTCATCACTGCATGACAATGAACTCTGAAGCACGTGCAGATCGGTAAAATTCCTCGGGTAGGAATTCGCCCTATTCTACCGTCTGTAAAATGGTGTGCTTGTTGTGTTTGTTGAGTATCGATTGATAATGCATAGGGGCATTCTGAAAGCATGCGTTTTGCTTCAGCATTGTTGTTTATTTGGTGAAAGCATATCATAAAGATGTCTGTTGGTGAACAATTAATTGTTTTGCAGTTGAAAGGGGAGTTTTACAGGGCAGTGGTTAGGCCAGCTATGCTATGTGGTCGAGAGCTGATAGAATTAGGAATGAGTATATTAGAGCAGTGGTTCTCAATCTTTTTGAAGTCAGGGAACACTAAACTGACATTTTACTAGCACGGAACACTTACAATTCAACATAAACTTTAAAGCAGGTTGTACACTTTCTACACTTGGTACTTACTACATCATCATCATACCCTTATCCCGCCTGTGGCAGGGTCGGGTCTGTGCGTTCTAGCCCTTCACTCCCGTCTATCTCTCCCTCAGTTCCCCATCCACCCCACCCACTGTCATATCCTTACGGACAACCTGTTCCCACGTCTGCTTCGGTCTCCCCCTGCCCCGGGTGCTACTGACCACCTTCATTCCTGGCAAGGACCTAACGAGCTCCTCCTCCCCTCTTCTCATGACGTGTCCATACCACCTTAGCCTATTCTCCCTCATTTTTTCTGCGATGTTCACCACCCCAGGCTACTTCTAATATGCCCATTCCTAATTCTATCAGCTCTCAACACGCCACACATGTGCCACAGCATTCGTATCTCGGCTACTCGCATTCTATATTTACGTAGCTCTTCCTCACTGCCCAGCACTCTGATCCATATAGCATAGCTGGTCTAACCACTGTCCTGTAGACTTCCCTTTCAACTAGATTGGGATCCTCCTATCGCACAGGACTCCGCTTGCCTGCCTCCACTTCACTCACCCCCCTCTCCCCATTGATTCTGCTGGTCACATCAGAGTATCTCTCCATTGCTTTATTTGTGCATTAAACTTTTTTTTGCGGAACACTTGAAGTTGTTTCACGGAACACGCTTTGAGAACCACTGTATTAGAGGTAGTCTGGGGGTGGAGGACATCGCGGAAAAAAATGAGGTGGTATGGACATGTAATGAGGAAAGGGGAGGAGGAGCTCTTTAGGTGCTACATTACAGGAATGCAGGTGGTTGGAAGCACCCGGAGTAGGGGAGACCAAAGCCGATGTGGGAGCAGGTTGTCCGGGAGTGGAGGGTATGATGATGATGATGATGATGAGTGCAGTGTTTTGTAGTTCTATATGATATATCCCATAAATACCGTTTTAACGATGCAAAGATAGAAAATGGGTGAGAGAAAATATATGAAAATTCATATGAAAAGTCATATCTAATTCATTTAAAGTAATGTCAATTTCGCGCTTTATATCCGAATAGAAATAACAGCTATGAGAACTTTGGCCATTGACAGAAATTTCGATCCTTCAGCTCTGACGGAATGGGTGGAGAAAATTAGCTTCGTTGTGTATACAGTAATTCAGATCCTAATGTTATAAACCTGTACGACATACAGGGATACAGTGGGCCACATGCTCATGTCCGAAAACAACCCATTATTTTGGCTAGTGAAATTGTAAGACTGTAGTGACCAGGTGCAGGACCTATGAAGGATCACATACCTATGGAAGTCAACTTGATTTCCTTAATATATTTAAAACACTGTACGTTTAAATTATAGCATGTTTGTTGTATGGGCTCAAAGAGAAGTAGTGAGCCTAGTCTAGCCTAGCCATGTCACATTTTGAATCATTTTAATTAAAATAAATATGTTTGCGAGCGGTTGTCAAGCAGTCGTAGTCTTCAGGGTTGTTGGATGCACTCTCTCTACACCTCTCTTCGATTAAGTTTATTGGTTTCAGATGTCGCCTCAAGTAGACATTGTCAAAACATTATAGTGTAAAATGAAGTAGTTTCATTACCTTTAATTACAAGATTAGGAAAAAAAAGATATCAGAAAAAAGCAGGTAGCAACGATTGCGATTATTGCGTTGTATACGTAATTGCTGCTTTGTACGCTACTACACTTAATTGATTAATCGAGGTCTCGCATTAATATAATTCTTGGTCTCTTTTTACTGAAAGAGTATTAAAAACAAGGAGCGTTTAGAGTGAGGATGTCAAGTGTAATGTAAAGTGAGGTAAAATTGTAAAGCGAAATGCTGACGTTTAATTAGTAGTCGAGAATGAAAATGAGACTTATCACAAGATAGGCACTTTATTATAGTAATTAGTAATAACTGTCTAAGACACTATTTCGAGTAGATGATAAAATTATGGTTGATTTAAGTTTTATTATGTTTTAAATATGACAATTAGGGTTCCATTTGATTTTAACCCTGAAAATTTCTGAATCCCTGCATAATGCTAATACCGACTGGAAGGACTGTGGATTCAACTTCCAGTTCATGAATATTTACTGTCCACATCCCTTTCTATCTTGGTTAGAGGTCGCCGAAGTGGTCAGTACCGACTATCAGCGGGTTGATGTGATTTAAAGGGTTAAATTTGGGTCGTTGGGGGGGGGGGTTCGATAAAAAATTGATAGTTATATTTATTTATTGAAAATTCTAATATTTAACACAAAAACCGGCCCGCAGTGGCATAGTGGTTAGCACGCCATGGGTACCCAATCCATGTTTTGTTAATATTTAACAGAAAATAACGGGATCTAAAATGTCACGAAAAGTGTTAGATACATATTTCTTATTTTTTTCTTTGATATCTTTCAATTAAGAGTTGTCTCGAATGAGCTGAGGTGCTCATTGCGTTGGAAACACCAGTTCTCGTCTGATCCCTGAAATTAAGCAACGCTGCCTGGCCGCTCGGGAAAACTGGGTACTGCTAATCTGATATAAATCGTCGTATTTGTGTAATGTCTGTGCAGTCTCTGCATTGGAACTACCTTGTGGACGGGGCTCTAATGACCTTGTAGTTGAAGGGCCCTAAAGACCAACAAAACAAAAAAATCGAACGATCTAGGGCGAAGAACTTTTCAGAAGATACATATTCTATACTATCCGGCCTAGGTAAAAACAATAATTCTCCGTAATGAAACGGTAATTAATGCTATGGGCACTGGAGGAACACAGTCTAGCTAGAACATTTGTTTAAACTGGCTTTGTGCAGCTTGGAGAGGGTAACGGCGGGGAGAAATAGGACAATAGAACGAGATTGGTTAGGGCTTAGAGCGGATCAGACTGGATTAGGCCAGTTGTGACTATGGTGTTGACTTGTTGTTTTGATACAACGTTGTATTGTTTTTGTTGGGAATCTCTCAATTTTTACGCAGTATCAACGGGTCGTTGTGATAAAAGGTTTGGCAATCCCCTGTTCCAGGTGTTTCTTTGCCCCATAGTCTTCCTGCCTTGTCTTTATGTGGTGGATTTGTTATCACCTGCACATATTACCAGTATATATCACCCTCCACTGTGACACCCTGGGCAGACTTAGACAGACCTTTCTATGTGGAGTAAAATGTATGTGTAGATGTATGAGATTTTCTGGTGTAGGCGCTCGTCCAATGACGTTGGTAAAACAAGAAATGGCCTCAGAAAACAGTTTGACCAAATTTAAATAAGCATATGTTGTGGCATCAAGTCGTTAACAATCCAATAATGTAAAAATATCGATCAGTATTTCACCCTTGTGTTCTTACCGTCTGTACCCTGTCATGAAGAGGAGGAAGGATTAAGAGTGATGGTGATATCGTTAACTCACACGTACCCATCCCTGGTAATAGGTGATAAACAGGTTAGCACCAGTTGTAAAGAGATAGTAGTAGATAAAACAATAACAGTCATATATGCAAAATGCATAAAAGGATTAGCTAACCTAAACCAGTATTAGGAAAACTATTAAACAATAGATCAGTCGTTCATAGCATTTGTGTTTTTGTTTTAAAAAGAAATTGCGACTAATCATAGAAGAGTATTGCTTCGTCTTTTTCTTCTTGAAGAGTGTATTTGTGCATTCCGGAATGTAAATCTGTGTACTTGTGCAGCTTAGGTAAAGCGGCAGTTTCAATAAGGTTGATTAATTAATCCTCATCAAATATAAAACTAAATGGCATGGTAACGAAAGATGACATTTTTATACCAGATTTGAAATTAAGGTATTAAACAAGGGATTGATGTTTTATAATAGGCATTGTATGAAACGTGGTTAACCTTTTTTGAAGATCACCAGGTCGTAAGTTGCATACTCCGTCTACTATTTTTATGCAGTCTACTATTTTTATTCGGTTAGCTGAAAAGTATTTTTTAGGTGGATGATAATTAGCAGCTGTACTGCGCGTGGGGTAGTGCTTCTCTGAACACTTATTTTTGCCAACACTTATGCAGGTTCAGTCGTGATCAATGTTAGTGATATCTTTGAATCTGAGGCGTCATATGTCACTTGCGAGTTAAAAGACTTGTTCTGCGTGGAAAGCAAAATGAAAATCGGTATCATTCCTGAGGGATGATTCACCTTGGTGCATCAGTGATAGTGCCCTTTCCTTGTGAGTTCGTGGATTCAGGTTTGATCCTCACTGAGGTGAGCAGTTTCTTTCGGGAGAAGTAGCTTCAATCGGAGGAGGAGTAAGGCTTAATCCCCTTTGACGTGCACGATGTCACCGCTACACCCTTCCTAAGGGAGCTCTCCATCTCTAGCCATGTGTATATTATCTCTGGAAATAAATAGGCCGATGGTTGAACTGACAACTGCAGGATCAGTCTTGGAGAGGAAGACGGTTAATTCATACAAGAGGGTAACCCCAAGTGACCCATTCATCATCATCCCCTTATTCCGCCTGTAGAAGGGTCGGGTGCGGGTTCTAGCCCTCCACTGGCGCCTATCTTCACTAGGTCTCCGTCCACCCCACACACTGCCATATCCCTACGTACAACCTGCTCCCACTTCAGCTTCGGTCTTCCCATGCCCTGGGTGCTTCCAACAACCTGCATTCCCGTGATGGACCGTACGACCTTAATCTATTCTCATCTTTTCCGCGATGCCCCCCCTTCCCCCAACTACCCCTATATACTCATTCCTAATTCTATCTTCTCTCGACACCTCACTCATGAACCGCAGCATTCTGTTTTCGTGGCTCCTCCTCACTGCCCAACACTCCACTTTTTAATTACCAAGTAAACAAAAAAAAGTGGGATTTTGGGAGACTAATGAAGTCACGACTGAGAATTTATTGGGTGGGAAGGGCTGAGCGACAAGAGATGGTCACTCTAGTCGCGTGAAACGTTTGTGGTAACGGTTCTTTTGTCTGTCGAAAGCTGAAAGAGACTAGTAGATGACTATGTTGTTTACTCGCCTCTGGTCGACTATGAAATTAAATTCTTTGTTGGGTGTTTTAAAAACATACTCTGCATAATTGCATAAGGTTTTTTTTTTTTAAATCTAGCAGTTCTTTAACGTTTTCTGGACTCTTATATTTACTCTCAACGTCATAACACAAGACTGTTTTCAGGTCATCATCGTGTGCATGTATTCTTCAAGCATCCTACTATATTACTTTAGCCTGAACAGTAAAACGACAATAGCGGCTCCATCTCCTTTACTCCCTGTCATTTTCTAAATGTACATCTATTCTATTTAAAAGGCATATTAAATTTAAAGCGCATAACATTAGCATATGTGAGGCATGAGCTCACCAAGACTGACTTTAGGTGAGCTTGTAATATGTGAACGATCCGATCTCTGTCTTTCCTTCTATCTAATCAGTTTTGTAATTGAATGTTGGCTTTATGGTTCCGTCGTTGACTATAATGATATATACTGTAAATGAAAATTGTTGTTGTTTCTAGGAAAAATGAGTTAGTAATATGCTGTACTGCATTTTAATACTAAGCATTATCAATTTCTTTCTATTAGGGTAGAACATTTGAAATGGTTTTCATTCATTGTCATCCCTTATTGTCTGATTCTTCGTTTCTGGTAGTTGACAAAAGCTGGCCTCAATGGCTAACTTGGTACCATACTTGTCTCTTGAGTTCTGGAAGGTACGCTGGTCTGTCTGGGTTGTTCCAAGGTAGCCTTTCTATACAGAAAAGAAATACATTAGCTCGTCATAGCATGATTGGTTAGAATCTGGCCGTGATTGTTTGGTTACTTAACCAGTGGTTGGTTACTCTCCAGAAGGCAAACTAATATAAATGATTCAACTCGTCTTTTACTTGTAGTGGGGGGATCGTACCTATCCCACACGTTACAATGACTATACTTTTCATTCGACGGGAGATGCATTTGGGGCTTCCCTCTGACCCAAAAGAGGTCACAAGAGAGAAAACCCCTTTCTGCATATGTATCATCCATTTTGTTTATCGCAAGAGATAACCTGTAACGCACTGAGGTGTAAAACGTCAACTTCACGATTACGGTAAATCAAACAGACTCAATGTGTTCTCAACATTTCTAAATTTATCCTACGTAATTTGTGCAGTACTTCTTTTAGTCAGGTCGCACATTTCAGCGATAAGTAATTAACGATGTTATTGCTCCAGAGACGCTTCATGTAGTTAAATGAAATTCTATACACTGCAGCCTAAACTTTATGTTTGGTTTATTTGGTTGTACATGCAGTAGTGACATGGCACGCACCTCACGGAACCACGGTTTTACTTGCCTTTCAATAGAAGGAGCCGCTTTGGTTCCTCTGTTTACCAAAAGAAACGACTCGTTTTGGCCACGGTCAAACTTACAATCATGAGCTATAAGAGGAAACTTTTCTACCCTTGAAAGGAACGTGTGGATCCTGTGTAAAACTATCCAATGTGAGGATATACAGTATTCTCTTCTATTCCCGTGGCTTCATCACTCAGAGTACATCATCAGAAGATAGTAAATCACCCTGGTCCAGTATCAGTTCGTTATCAGCCATTAATAATATCTACGTTCAGGCTTCTTGAAGATTTGTAAATTCAGACCTGTGGTGAAAGCAGTTAGTAGTGAAAGCCTTAAGTTGTTTGTCCTAAAACGTTTGTCTCCTTCCAACAATGGCTCATTTGAAGTAGACCAAACTCTCCACTGACCACTTATTCTGACGTTATCATCATATGCTGGGATCAACACCGGACGTTTAAGGAGAGCATTAAATTGCCTTAATTAGCAAACTGCACTTCACAAAGTAGAAACTTATTAAAACATATAAAGAGATTTGAGGTTTGTCAAACATGCAGCTTTGGTGGCTATCTAGCTAATGGCTTGGCCTCCAATCTTTGCTTTTTTTCATAAACCTCCTCTAAACTTATGTGGTTTGCTAATTACAGTGAAGTTAATTGCCCCAACAAGAGAATTGTCCACTCCTGCATGTCTTTTGAATCCATGAGTGCAGATTCGATGGTTTCTACGGGCGAGAGGGCAAAATTCTCAGGTATAGGAGGTTCGCCCTCTGGTGTTGGTATACAGTATTACTTCAGCGTTAGAGAAGTCGCCGTTAAACAGCCAAATAAAGACATGACGAGATTTGAGGTAAACCTACTGAATGTGCATTCATTGACAGGAGTTCATTGTTTTCCATGCGGTTGAATGAATATTATTGGAATGACTCAAACTGTTTCCGGTTTTCATTCTCCAGTTCTTCACTATCTTTGCAGCTCAACTGGAAATAAGCACAATGCAACTTGTAAGTGATCAAAGCACATATGCCACTATGTTTCAGTTTACTTTCGTTATTAAGTTTCTAGTGTGCAGGTTCAATCCCAGCAGAAGATCGTTCATTTCCTTTTGGGGGATAGGGAGACGTCTTACGGTTACTTGTCAGCAAATTAAAAGCAAAGTTACTACTCCTTATTGAGAGCATGATGTTAACTGCGTGATTGACGAATTCGGTGGCTCATTGACCCATGGTATTCCTTTCCCTTCTGAAAGACACTAATGATCCGACTTGAACCCATGCATCATGATGTGAAGCTATTGCACGCACACTGCACAGGATTCCATTCGAGGAATGGACTGTTCTGGCCGACCACAATTAACTGACATGAAGTTCAGACCATTACCCGACGCAATTTGCATTTTGAATTAAAATTAAGTTGTGCTGACCTCATATAATTTCTGTTAGAAATCTGTATAATGAAGTTTTGTTGCATTATGGAGATCGTAACATATTCGTGTAGTTTCTTATTTCTACACGCAGATTTTTTCCACTTGGATGGCTACAACAAAATAATTAACATTTTTCTATGAATGTTTTACATATATATATATATCATGATCTGGTCTTGCTGAAGTTGTGCCTTGTCAACACCTTCTTAGAGGGTCAGCAGGAAGCCTCATGTAGACTTCTTAGAAATTCTAGACACAGTTTGGTATGTGCTGGGCTGCCAGCGACTCATAAAATACACCTTACTAATAGAAATATAGTCAGTTGGTAAAATTTCTAGTTGTCTGAGTGTTTAACTCGCGTGAGTCCATGGATATAGGTTCGATCCTGAGCAAGACAACTGACTTCTTTCAGGCAGGATGATAACCAACTGCTCCTTCTGTCCCTCATGGGAAGTAAAACCATAATGTAGTAATATCTCAGCGTGAGAATTGCAAAATCCCAAGTTAAGTCTCTCCCAAGGCCGGAATACTATTTAGTGTCTACATCTAGAAATGTTGACAGTCTGATGGAATTTTTTATTTCAAAAGTTAGCATTCAACTCTTTAGTCAACTATCTCATAAGTGAAAGGAAATTCTCTGTATGAAAAGTAGTGAGATCCGCAAGGCTAACAGAGAGGATTCCGGGCTCCAGTAAGATTCAAAGAGAGTTTGTAAACCTCAGTAATCTGACAATGTGATTCATGGGCTCCAAGTAGACTCACAGAAAGAGGATTTCCTAGCCTGAGGTACACAGTGTCGTTGTGGAAGAGTTGGTGAATGACAGAAATCAAACAGGCTGTCAGCAGGCAGTATAAATAAAGCCACTTTTACTTGAAGAAAAATTAAAAAGCACTGAGAATTTGTGGGTCTGTGTGTAAAGACTAGTCGCAGAATTTTCATGCGAGACGGTTTTTGACTTATTCCTAAACAATGTCACATAGCTAATCCATCGATAAATTGATATTGTTCGGCTTTCTCGAGTCACCCTGTAAATAAATTTAGGGCAATGAGTTCACAACATTTTTAGTAGAAACGTAGTAGAGTTGAATAGTTTACTGGATGAAGAGAACTCTCCACTTGGCTGTGTATTGATCGCTGGCAAGCAAATAACTTAGGTCCTACATCACCCAGTCGAGAGAGAGAGATAGAGAATGGATATTTCTAATAGGCCCTTCTACTGTGCACGTCTGCTGGCCCCACATCTTTCTCTTCTTTTTTTTTCTGCTTTAATTCGAAATGTTTCCTTCTTGATATAAAGGTCGTTTCTCTTTGCACTCTTCTCTGAATGAGCACATAAACTGATGACGTCATAGTCAAACCTCTCAGCTGCTCACATTGGATGGTTGCTACTTCTTTGAGAGTAGAATGGAATAAAAGTGTCACAAGCAGTGTGATGCTGTACAGAACGGGGCGTGAAGTGCTGTTGGACGAGTGACGGATGTTCGAATGATTTTTTTAATTTCATTAATATAATATCAGATAAAAAGAAATAGTTAAAATAATAAATAATCGTGCGGATTAGTGATTTGAAAGACATATAAGAGAAAGAAAGGCTCATATACACATCATTATACACTGGTTTGGATGTCAACATTTTTTGGGTATATTTTGAATGATTGATTTAAATTTTACATTCTCTACGATATTCATTCGAAAGAAACAATTCTTTTTCTTCTTGGATTTCAAACGAATGAATTTTTTGCCGTTACCTGATCTCTGAAAAAAGTCAATCAGTTTGAACACCGTCACTGCAGTCTTCCGTCCACGATAAAATATCACTTTTGTTTTATATATACAATCAATCAATTTTAGATATATTAATCTTCATTTTTTTATACATATACTTTTCAATGTATGCGAAATTTTAATTTTTTGGTTTTGGAGCTTCGTCAAAATCTTTTTTCCCCCCTTTTTTAAATATTTAATTTTCTACTTTTTTTCCTCTTTCTCTCTCGCTCCCTATACTATCACCTTTCCTTGACCTGTCAAGTCACTGTCGGTATTATCGTGTCTTTTCTTACACATTCAAGTACGAAAAAGACAGAAAAGGTTTCATTCACCTACCAAATCTTGTCATTTAATTCGATCACGCTATCATTTATCCTGGATCTCTATTCTCCGTTCGTTAATCTAGACCATAGATATAAAATTAACATGAGGCATAAACCTTCGGGAATTGGGTTAAGATTAAGAGCATGTCGAGATTCATCAGGTAAGTTCAAATCATGTTGTTGCTTTTTATTGTAATTATTCGTATTATGTGGAATTGGAAAACAAGGAGAGTAATTTGATTATTTAAATAAGTTTTTCGTTGTTGTAGACCCGTTCATACTCCTTTCTTGAAATGGTGTGAGCGGAAATTCATTTCTGGTAATTCGAGATGGATGCCAAAATGCAATTGTACCATTATCTTATTAATGTTAATAAGATAAACGGTTGACACGTTAATGAAACTTCACGTACAGAGGTGTATACTTGTTTTTAAATTGTGGAACTACGTTCTGATATTAAGATATTATTTATTGACAATTAAGCTTGATTAGTATTATTTGAATGCCAATCGAGTTTCTGAGAAGGATGGTGTCACATTGTTTTTAACACACAAACTGCCGATAGTGTCACTGGCAGGACACATTCAGTCACGATATTTAATTAATTAAACAACCCTTTACCTCGAAATGTAAAATGATTTAGCGAAATATTAGAGTTTATTTTATTGAGAGTTGTTGACTTTTTCTTTCGGTCTTAGTGAACTTTGGAAACAAGAGACATTTGACATTTCAATTGAATTTGTATCGCAGATAGGATAACAGTGTGGAGGTTTTGTGGTTTCCTTTGAATCTGTAATTTGTTTTGAGATTTTATTTCTATGGAAGATGTTTGCAGGTAGGTTTCATTGACTAAGATGTCAACATACTATCTGTGATTAGATTATCTTCTCGCCCTTTCTTCTCATTACGGTTTGCGATTTACAATGTCTTTTGAGGCATGTTCGTTGTTGTCATGTTATTATTGTTACTGGTAAATATTTTTTATTGTTGATAATAGAGATGGTGATCGGCAACGTTATGTACAGTGCACTGTATTACAGTCTTTCAAGATGTTGAGGGTCTTGTATTTAATTATTTTGCTAACCCGATTACCGACCTATGTCAAGGTTGAGCATCAGCATACACAGAGAGAAAGATAAATCAGAAGCAAAGCTACACCTACCCCAAAGAATTTTACTTATTTATATATTTAAGAAGTAAAGAAGGGGGGGTAACGCCATACTGAGTCTCGGCTTTACTTTTCTCACGATGGAAAGTGCATTTGGAACTTCTAACTTTCGCGAAAGAAACCATCTATAGTCAGGATCGAGCCTGCGAACTAATAGCTTCGAGTCGAGCTACTGAGGATGGCTGAGTTACGGAGGATGAAACGAGTCAACGGGAACCAATGTATTAACTTATATAGGAACCAATGTACAGTAGTAACCTGTTTCCAAGTTTGTTAGCTGCTGACTTAAGAAAACCACTAGAAGATATAGACCAGACTCGGTCTTTGTGTTGAATTCTCTAATTCCTTGCCTTTTCCATCTTTCATCCCATAATTAAGTATCTTGTTACTACCTCTCTATACCCAATTCCTACCTAGGGTGGGAATGGGTACCTCGGAGGTCGAGATAGATCCGAGAGTTGAAAGGATATAGATAGAAAGATGGACAACTGGAACTCACAACAGCAGTATGAAATCTGTCATTGTTTGGGAAATCAGCCAGATGAGTTGTTCAGTGGGTCTGAGTACTATGCCACAGAACCCGCTTGGGGATTCCCAATTGTGCGTCCTGGAATGAACCGTGAAGGACTTATTGGATCCATATTTCTACTTGGCTGTTATCTGTGTACAGATTTATTCATAGATGGGCAGGGCCGGTCCGTCCATAGGTTCAAAGTGTGCAAAGAACGCGGGCGGCTGCCCTGATGGGGCGGCCAATCAATGTTAACTTGTAGACATTAAGAAAACTAAGTGAAAATATTATGAGTAGGCGGGGGGCCTCGACACAATTGCACGCGGGCGGCCGAACCTATAGGACCGGCCCTGTAGATGGGATCCACACCAGACATTGTACAACCGTTGATGTACAGTCCTAGGCCTACTTGATGTTATTTCTGATTCAAATGAAGATTTTTAGTATGGGGAAGAGTCACTTTCACCGTCAGTTAAGTTTTGATCATCAGTCGTATCCTGAAGAAATGCTCATACTGACCTGACCAGACAGCCTGGCTAATAGTTTTGCAAACTTTCAAGGAAGCAGTGAGTAGTGTATGGCGAGATTTAGTTTCTAATATGGTAATAAAGGCATCCCACAACATTAAATTTGAGATTGAAATACCACCCTCCATCCTTTAATTCCGCTTCCACGAATCCACGCTAATATTTTATTGAATACAGGTGTTTAGATTTATTTTCTCCGTATTTGTCTACAGGGTTAAGCTATGGTGGATAAAATTATTAATGTATTGCACTGCTGTGTGCGTGTGTGTAGTGAAAAGCAAGAACTGCAAATAGTAGGGAAGTAATAGTGTTAATAGGCTGGAACCATGCTGTCTTTAAGACCTAGGGACTCATCCATGTATTGTACATTGCTCTATCGGTTGTCACCAAGTGACTGATCATACTTACTGGTTTAGCATAATTTTGGGGGAGGGGACGTTAGGCAAGCCTGGAGCATTCGTTCGACAACAAATCTTGCTATCCGGAGTTTTTTTGTTAAACTGTACTTTCAGTATTGTGTATGATCAATAGGTCATTGCACTAATTACGAAGTATGTCATTATAAAGTGCACTTTCTGGTGGTCTTGATTTTAATGACATAGTCCGCCTGTGGCAAGCATGAGTGCCAGTGATTTCCAGTTAGGGGACTAAAAGCAGAGGATGATGACTAGAGAAAAAAAGGCCATACTAAATGAAATTGATAGTATGGAGTTATAGAAAGACAAAAAAGCAGATGGTGAACCTGTTGTTCTCTACTCCCGAACCCATACAGGGGGATTTCAGTCAAGATTGCAGGCACTGACTTGTCTGTAATTAATAGTGATTGTGATACTCTAACATATCAGATATTTTCCTTTATGTTAACTCCAAGGTATTCTTTTGGATAAAAATTCGGTATATCCAGTAACCCTTCGGCAGAAGGGATGGGCATAAGAGATACGTTAGTAAAGAGTGAAAGGACACATTTCTTACTAAAGTCATTATTAAGAAAAATAACTAGAAAACAGTGATCTGTGATATGGTAGTTGTAGATAAATAACAAAAGCCCTTCGGAATTTATTAGGTAATAAACCAATACTAACAAGTCATTCATTCATCACTAACGCGATATAGGCCCTATTGTGTCGTTATGCTATCAACTTTAGCCGCCTGATGCCTTCTTCACTCACATCTTCTTCATAAATCCCTCTATCACCTCACTCAGCTGTACCTCCGGTCATCCTTCACCCATTAAAAGGTGAGCTTTTCTTTTAAAAAAACATTTAAAGATTTTTTTCTGTCATTTGTCAGCGTCCTCGCCGTACTATTAGCGACAGGAAAAGTCTTTGAACAGGAAAATGTCAAAATTTTACGGTTTAGTGTGGTCTGGTCATTTTAGGAAAAGAACCTTGAACCTCCAGGCAAACATTTGGTCTTCAAGTCCATCATCACTAACCCTTTTCTCGCCTATAGCAAGGTCGGGTGTCGCTTTTGTGTTATTGGACACATGAACGATCTATTAGACGGTAGGCCCTATATTAGTCAGTTGACTGGAAAAACTAATACTGAAACCCCTATACTTTTTATAGCTAGCCTATTTTGATTCATTGGGGCACTTTTCTCCACCGATGTCAGGAGGCGAACTCCTATACCTGGTAATGTTGTCGAAGTGCACGTCTATTTAATTACATGTAGTACGGATTCGTTTAATTGCAGATGACATCGTGCATCGTACGGGGCCACGGCGTTATTCTCATCTGACCGAAGGGGCGTTGGGGTCCTATCTCTAGCCCGAAAGAGACCAATCGCCTCGGTCCAGAATTAAACCTGGAACTACTGGCGTTATAAATGTCTATAGGCTTCCGTGATATGTTTACATGCACATACTTTGCGAGCGTGCAACTGAATACCCCCACCGCAAGGTACGAATTTTAAAATTTCACTAGTTTGAAATTAAAGCAGTGAAACTGTATAAAAGGTGTTTAGGTGTTGATTTCTCAAGTATTATTAAAACGCTTCTGGTGCCTGGTTTTTATGGTTTGTTAAAGAAACTTTTGCACCGTTGAATTCGTAGTGGCAGAAAAAAACAAAAGTCTTGTTTGTTTTTACATAAGCGCTCAAAGGGAACTTGTAATTGAATTTGAATTTCTTACGTTTAAGATTAAGAGACTGCACCACTAAAGGTAGACTGTAGTTTTATTGAGTCAGTTATAAATTTAACATTAAAATAAGAAAATGTAATAATGTGGTGCGTGCAGATGTCTCTGAATGAAGATGCCAATCATAAGGGAACTCACCTTTGTGAAGTACTGTAATTGGAAACGTGTTTTTCACTCGAGTGCAAGGTGTGGCACCGTGGCAGCATGTCACCACTGCACATCAAAAAAAATCCATTCCTTACTGAAAAGAATACGTGGATCTGCAAAATTTGGAGACCACTCTCACCGAGCATTGGTTTTTTGACCTTCAGAGCTAACAGACCGACTCTAATTAACCAAATAAGCCAAAGTAACTATGAGATAATTAGGGCATTCTCCCTTTCAGTCTGCGTGCATTATAACATACAACACATGATTTATCAAATGAGGGTAATGATAACGGACTCCGTGGCGAACAATAGCTCAATAGTACCTACCTGGCCTAAGTGATTTTTTTTTCTGACGAGAGGTTGGAAAGCCCCAAATGCACGTTCCACGTAATGGAACGTGTGTACAATGTTATCACTACTTTATGAAAGAACCATATCTACATGGAGTGAAATATACGTGTCGTTCGGCAGAATTCCCAGGTGTAGGAGGCTCCCTCCTGACGTTGGTAAATTACCTTTAGCCATAGAGAGGCTGACGTTAGATAAACTGTAATTGCCGACTCATTATTGGCTAAAAAATTGGAATTCATCATTAATAATGAGCAGTTGGGAGCACAACGGAATAACAGCAAAATTATACTCAAGTATACCTGCATTCAAAAGAAAATATTATGTAGCCTACCTGAAAGGAATGCAGATAAGTGCATATTGTTAGGTTTTAATTTGTACTTTGTGGTTGTTATTCATATGTATAATTTCTGCAATCTATTATGAATTAATACAACATATTGCATATACGCAGTGTTGTAGGTAAAATCGAACACCTGGTTGTCTTGCACGAAAATTTCCAGATGATGCTGACTGAATTCTGCAGTGCAGGTTCAGTTTGTTTAGTGAAATATCTTCTTTAAGTCGAAGAAGTTTATTCCGTTGGCCTATCGGATCTAAAGGTTGTTTACTGATCCTAGTCACGGAAATGTGCCAACTTTTACCCCAACCCTGTTTGGTGGGGATAATTCAGATGTCCCTTATCGACTTCTCCAGTGCGTAACGTTTTTGGCCGTCCAACACCAACTGGTTGGGAGCGGCGAGTTGCGTTGGACACACCAGTTCTCGTCTGATCACTGAAGTTAAGCAACGCAAGCCCAGTTAGTACTGACGTGGGTGGTCGCTCGGGAAAGCTGGGTACTGCTAATACCCAATAATCGTCGCATTAGTGTAGTGTCTGTGCAGTCTATGCATTAGAACTATACAGTGGACGGGTCTCTAATGACCTTGTAGTTGACGGGACCTTAAACTCCAACAAACAACAACAACCAACTGGTTCCTGCATTCGGGATGCAATAACACCACGCATGATCTAAGAGGCCATTCTATCAGGTCTGCGTTCACTAAAGAGATGTGGTGACTGCATTGTGGCTGTGTTTCTCTGTTGGGAAGTAGCGAAGGGAGGGCAGGGAGAGAAAGACTTGGGGAACAAGGAGTAATGGTATGAAATTCGAGAGTTATCTCTGTAACGAATCACGCATAACATTGTAGTAAGATTGTTGTTTCTTCCCTTTTAATTTCGTAATGTAGATGTTTAAATGACTATTTTGTACATATGAATTCCGCAATTATAGTTAATTACCATCACGTTTTCGTCTTTCTATAGGACGTACAGATATAATACAAAATATGTTTACAGCATGGGCTGTTGTTGGTTTAAGTTACACAGTATGTTGCCTAAAAATTCTTGTTTTACCATTACAAATATTTCAGTTCCTTGATACTGCTGCGGTTAAATTCTTAATTGTATTAGATATTTCGTTCTCCTACCTTATTTTTTCTTCAAGCAGCATATATTGAATATTCCCCCCCCCCCTCTTCTTTCAGTCTTTTAAGACTGCAGTCATGATTCACTCTTGTGACAAGTCTGCAGTTAACATGACTTTCTGTATCTTGGTATCTTTAACTACCGTATTGCCATTGCATCGTTGGAATTTTGCAAGCCATCAGTTTTATATTGCTTGAAGTTATTTTTTGAAAGGGAAACGCGAGAGAGAGAAGAGAAAGGAAGAAGAAAAAAAAAGAGAGAGAGACACTATGCAGTAGTAGGGTAATGGTAATTTCAAGTTGGAATAATGCACATAAAGTATGTTGGAAATGTTGCTTGTAGCTGTTTTTTTTTCACATGTCTAAATCTAAATTCTGTTAGAATCTTGGTGGTTGATTGTTAGTATTGAACCACAAAAACGTTTTGTTCTCGCAGTTGAAATATCCCTCCCCCTTCTCGTCCCGTCACACACACACACACACAATCTGGTAACCTTTTTAAAGTTACGCAGAGACAGTGAGAGAGGTGAAGAAAAATGGGACGTGGTATTAATTTCCATAATTCGCGTTATAATCATTTTTATGGTTGGTTGTTTCGGACTATGAGAGGCATTTACAATTTTTTTTGTACGTGTATATGTCGGTCTTTTTACCCTATTTGCGTGCGAAGCAATCTTTTACGGATTGGTTGAGATGTGTGACAAGTCAACCGGAAATAAAGGATTGTAGTTTTCCATTTGTTTATAGAAACACCAACAAAATGCAAGGCTGACCATCCATTTTAGACTTTAGTATTCTAGACTGCAGACAATCATTGCAACTCGACAGCAATTTTCCTTTTCTAGTCTCTCTCTTTTAAAAAATATCAAAATATATTTGAAATTGTGTAGTTTTAACACTATGTTTTGGGAGCATCTTATAACAAAATAGCAATAACTCTTCTCTTTCCCCACGACTCCCTTGAATGAATTGAGGTGGCATATAAGTTTGTCAAAAATAATATGAATGACATGTTTTGTTCCGACAACAGATATAAAGCATTTTAAAAGATGACGGTGATATTTTTGAACGGAAATGGTTTTAAATTTGTGAATTCATCAGCTTTTGAACAATGCAAAGCTGTGACATCTCAAAACTTGTATGTTGATGTGGTTTATTTCGTTATTTTACGTCGGTTTGACTAGCTATGAGGTCAATTACCGACGTTAGAGAAAGGCGGCCTCATATACGTGTACTTATTCGATTCAATGTAAAAGGGACTCTTTTACTTGCAGATAACATTGTAGGGTATATACAACGCCAGGACTTTATTTTTCATCTGACGACTGCATCACTTGGACCACGGGCTGAGTGAGCTGCTACGTGAAACGTCCCTAGGTAGTGGATAAGGGAGTGCTCTCTACACATGGATGGGTTGGATGAATAAGCAGCCAGTCATAATGAATAAGCAGCAGCCTTCCGCGGACCAAACATTGGGGGCGGGTACCCCGAATTAAAATTCCCCAAAATAGGAAAGAATCTAAATTAGAACATGTGGTGCACGGAACCAGAATCCCAGTACAGGCAGTCGAGCGGACCCCTGGCAGTCATCATCATGCATCCTCCATGCCATGGGGTGGCGACCTTGGCTCAAATGACAGATAATCCATAGTGTCTTTCGTAGGGAATACCTCACCTCCCACCGACAACTCGTTTAATTTTCCTGTGGGTTCCAGGCTCCTGGTTGGGGTGACCCCAGTCAGAGCTGTCTCATCAAGCAAAGGGGCAAATCTTAGGTTACGGACGTGCAGTGTAGGGACCCTTACAGAGAAACCAGGAGAATTAGTTGATATTTTAAAGCGTAGGAGGATTAGTGTAGCTTTTCTGCAAGAAATGAGATGGGTGATGAGAAAAGGAGAGGAGAAGCTGGTTAGGTCCATTGCTAAGCCAAAGCATACACGGGTAGGTTGGATTAGGATCTAGTGAGAGATAGGTAGGAGCGGAAGGTTAGAATCAGCAGACCCGCGAGCAGCCTCCACAAGGTTCGGCTCGTTATACCAACATCCCAACCCGTTGGTGGAACGTACCAAATGATGATGAATGGGTCACTTTGGGTTATCGTCTTGTCCGAATTAACCGTCCTCCCTTCTAGGATGGAACCTGAGTTGACAGTTCAACTGTTAATTGTAGGCCTACTTCAGAGCTGTAGCTAGTTCGGTTGATGGATTTAATTTTTGTTTTATTTATCGGCATTTTACTTGGGACTTGCAAGATAGATTTGTTATCGAGAAATCTTAGAAATTTGAAAGGTTGGGGGCTCGGTCTCGGCGTCTGGGTTACCCCAGACGGTTGCACCAGGTAGAGACTGGTTTTAAATTATAACCACTGTTTGCAGCATCAACACCTGCGGCAAGTTCTGTAATTCTAAGTATATGGTAACAGGTTTTCATGATGACGGCAAAGAACGAATTCGTATACCTTTAAGTATGGGCAAACCCTATAAGAGGGTCGTTAGACCTGTGGGGTAGTCGGAGCAAGCCATTGAATCAACCCTTACTATTTTTGTCATACAGTGAAATCCGTTTAACACGAAAACGCTTAACACGAAATAACGGTTAACACGAAACAACACTACGGTCCGGACAAAATACTCTGTAATTCCATACATTTTTTTTCTTTTAACACGAAAGAAAATTCGCTTAACACGAAATTATTTTCCTTCTCAGCTAACAAAATACTGGACATACAACATATACCGGAGTTTTCGTTAAACTAAACAAATAAACAATGGTTGCCACTGTTGCTAGATTACAGCCTGGGTTCAGGATGGTAGAGGCATGCTATTGACAAACCTTTCAAACTATGGGGAGAGGGGGGACCTTTTTATTGACAAGTTATGCTCAAAAAGACACTGAAAAATAAAGCACATTTTATCCCCAAAACAATAATTCTTTTAGGCTTTTTTAAATTATGCATTTGTAGCCTACAACATTATTTAAACAGAAAATATTGAATCTAATATGATGCCCACAAATGTAACTTTTAGTAAACATCATCACACCCTCATCCCACCTGCAACATGGTCGCATCTGTGGGCCCACTGAACATGCCCTGGACTGGGGGCACCCCAGCCAGGATCTGGAACCCAAAGGAATATTGGCCGGGTTGTCTGTGGGGGATGATGGCCTACCCCATTTGTTCCAACATTGCATTATATAACCAAAATAGAAACTTTGGCAGGTAAATTAATGCTTTGTTGATTCTATTACTAAAAATTACAAGTGTAACTTTTAGCGATAAATCCAATTAATAAAATATGACGACATACAAAACAGTGATGGGTTTTCTGCATGAATCGCTTAGCACGAAATTCTTTTAACACGAAAAAATATTTTGGTCCCGTCAGTTTCGTGTTAAGCGAGTTTCACTGTATTTGGTGGCATATTGTATTGAGTCAGCGCTTCCAATTGGGTTAATTATGAAAGAGATAGTCTCGGACATCAGTAAGTAACCCCCCCCCCCCCCAATACAAGTATGCACGGATTGCATGGATTCTGGATTCATTTAATGGGTTGGGGAGTTAGCCAAGCAGCCATAACAGGACGACCCCTTAGGAGGCTGCTCGCGGGAGATGAGGAATTAGGCAGTGGACATAGGAGAGGGGAAATTTTCAGCACCCAACGTTCTTTATCAACCACCCATGTTGGCACTACCGTGGGCTTGCGCTGCTTAACTTCAGTGATTCACGAGAACTGGTGTGTCCAACGCAACTTAGCTACACTTGGGGCCACAGGCGGCTCATGGGGCAGGCAAACCTAGGCGACTGCCTAGGGCGGCAAATTTCTGAGGTTCCCAAACTTTTCTGATTTGGTGGGGCCTTTTCTAAATGTTGGCTTTCTCGACGCACCTTATTGCAGAGTCATAGCAATGCATTGGCAATGGGACAAATGCCAAGGGCGTAAGACACGCTCGGAGAATTTAGAACTGCATTAAATGTATTGGGGGGCAACGATGGACCCGTCTGAAACTCACGAGCCGGGCCTGCTTGGGGCCTATATAGGGCTTATATATTGAATATCGAAGGAATTCAATAAACTTAGGTTCGGTGGTCGGGCTCATAAGGGAAATTGCGTGAAGAGGTAGGTAGGCTCATTTTTGCAGTTTACGGACACCCTCGAATGGAATAACGCCGCGTTGATGCATTGGTAGGAAAGGCTAAAAGGCATTTTGTGTGTATGGCTCACTGATTCCATCGGCAATTGAATGACCTCTGTGCTGCACCTGAACAGGCTTCGTGTGGGTTTTTTAATTGGGTTTTAAATTTACAAGTAATTATCAGTTGAACCACTTTAGTCAGTAAGAGCACCAAAAGACAAACATGGACTGTCAGGTGAAGGATTTGGATGAAAGTCTGGCTATGCGTGCCTGAGAATTCCACGGCATTAGCTCAAGTACACTTGCGGTAGGCGTCTAGAGGACTATCAACTTTTTTCCACCAATTAATCAACAAATAATGCTGAAATTGTCGCTGGTTTCATTTTAGAGGATGTTGCATTTCAATGGGGTATCTTTACTTTGAATAACGTGGTAAGTAGGGGGTCATGATGTAAATGTCGTGGACGATTGGAGGACAAAATTAATGAGGCGAATCATTGTTGATATGAACACTTCATCTGTGAAAGAAGAGTGAGGACAAGTTTCATGGTATCATAACTGTCATCAGGAAAAAAAAGTCTATCTAGAGAGGACAGAAGCTTTGCGAATGTTGGGCGGCATGTTTTGTCCAATATTTTACCAACTGCTCTTCAATTAGGTCCTAAGTTAGTGTTATCGTTTAATGGATTATTTAATCTTTCTCCCAATAAGAGATTTCAAATTGCGGGCCGCGACCCTTTACTGGGGTCACCAAATAAATACAATGAACTGAAACGCCATTAAGTATGACCATCCAACCCAAATATAGAACTTGTTAGGTCCATCTCAGTAATACAAGTCGTAGGAGGTTAGTCTTAAAATAAAAGTGTAAGCAGATTATGCGACACAGGTATTGTCGACTGTAGAGGGTGGGCAAACGAAGCTCCTGTGAGAAATGTTCATTGCTTAGACTCTCCATTCTCCGGTTCGACCCCCTGAGGTTCTGATCCAGCTTTTAATAGCGAAGAGGAAAACGGGATCAAAATGCCTCACATTGTATTAAGCATTTATGTGTAAGTTGTCATTGATATTGGCTCATCCTATTTGAAGAATGCAATCAGGCAGAATTACTTAATAAATCCTGTCTTTTTTTATTAGGGCTGATTTACCTCTTTAATACAGTTATAGTTGGGAAAAATGGTTGAAGGAATAAAACCTGTCACTCTAATTATCATAAAAACTAGACTGTAACTTATAATTTATTTTCATTGAATTTGGTGTATGTAGGAAAGAAGTTTGCCCTGTTTTTTCCTTTTTGAAATAAGATTCTGACCGCGTATTGATCACATGATGGATGTCATTTATCTCGTGGAAAGAGGGGTGTGTAAAAACCAATACTGCGATTCCAGGTTATAATTTGTTGATAACACTATATGAGGGAATTTGTTTCCAAATTAAATTACAAACCAGCTTAGGACAGGAAGTTTCAAATAAGATTATAGCGACTTCCGTTGCCAAATTAAGGGTATAAAAATTCAACTTGTGGAAAAAGGAATCTGAAATTTCCGTGTGTATCTGAAATGAAATGATTATACGATATTTGAGAGATGGGTCACTTAGTGAATTTAATTGAGGTCAGGTCAAGATTGGTCAATGAAATACCGAGTGTTGTAAAGTGCGTACGTGGAAAGAATGTTAGATATGATGACCATATCGCTGCGAAACATACATGTCTCACTAAATCCTAATACGTATTTAACCATTTTGTCAGAAATGTTGAGCATGGCTTTCCCCATAATTGGTGAATTTATCCTTTTCAGTCATCAGCATGATGTGAGTTATTTAGCATGCTTTTTAAACATCATTAGAAACACGAGGGGAATTCAATTCCTACCGTGTTTAGGTGATTGGTTAATTTCATATCAGACCTTTTATTTGACTGTGATGCTTCAGCAGGCGGATATTACATATGGAAATAGGAAATGGGGGGGGGGGGTGAGAGATATCTCGTAAATGAACATGTGAATGATCATCGCTGAAATTCTTGAAGCTGGTTATTTTCAAGGGTTCAAACACCGTTGAAACTGAGGGTACACTACTTTCGGGGAGGACAAATTTAATTATAACTGGTTGGCATTCACTGATGTGGAATACATTTGCGAATCGAGATATTCATTCGGCTTCATGAGCCTGGCTATACCAAATTCAAATGTCACATTACCACGGTTTTTACTTCAGGAAGACAGACGTCTTCCGTCACAGCGGAAGAACGAAAGTCCGTCACAGCAGCCCGTCGCTCACACTTTGAGATAAAATGGAAAAAGCAATGCCACGGGGGTGCAGACCTCGGCTCCCATGACAGATAATGCATCGTGTGTCTTCTGTGGGGTAGTGCAGCATCACCCTCCCCCAACAGACAACCCGCCCAATATTCCTGCGGGTTCCCCAGTCAGCATAGAAGGGACAGTCAGCATGAGAACAGTCAGATGGAATAATCAGCATAGAAAGGCAGTCAATCCTTGAGACAGTAAGAGCACATGGTCTTGCATCGTCAAATACGTGGTTTAGGAAGAGGGACAAGCACCTGATGACTTTCCAGTCACCACACGAAAGGCACAGATTTCTTTATGGTCAGAGGGCAGCATATAGCAGAGGTTTGCGATTGCTGCACTCTCTCCAGCGCAAATTTTCAAAAAGATTGTGGCCATAGGTTACGATTACTTATGTTAAAAATCCAGGTGAAAGTACGCAGAGAGGTAGACTAAGATTGGGAAGGGACAGCTGATGCTATTTGGGACAGGGCCGCCAGAAAAATTAGGAAATGTGGAAAAGCCATTCTAGGCCAGACTAGGGTAGAAGGTTCATTCCAGAGCAGACAAACATGGTGGTGGAATTACGAGATGGAGGCTGACATCAAATAAAAGAAGGTTGTATTCCACAGGTTGATTGAGGTAGGAGGCCAGGAGTATAAAATACACTGTAAGCAAGTCAAGACCGCAGATAGGAGGGCCATTGCCTTGGCCAAACACCAGAAGTATGAGGCCCTCTGTGATCAATTAGAGCAAAGGAAAGGGAGAGAAAAGTTTTTAAACTGGCCAAGACTAGAGATAGGGCAGCTAAAGATAAACCCTGTGCCAAACAGGGAAGAATAGCAAAGGTATGGTTGTGTTTCTCCCTGCTGAGGTAAAGAAGAGGTGGGAAGAGTATTTCCACAGCCTCTTGAATGCCGCGGTGGGAGAGGACGACATGAACACCAATCCATCTACCTCTGGACATATTTGGACAACGAGTTTAAAGTGACAAGAGTTCCAACCTGTTGTGCTACAGCCGTCGCGTCGCCTCTTACAATTCTGTAGAGTTACCTGAATGCCATTTAACATAAAGACTTGAAGCAGGAACCGTATTTTACTGGAAATTTTGATTCTGTGGCGCTCTAAGGCGGTGTTCATTTTAGACGCGAGCACTTCAAGTGACTGTTTATCAGAACAACCATGTTGTGATTCAACTTATGAATCGATTGTTATTGTAGTCACCAACATAGTATTCTTGGTTATCATCATAACACAGCTACTACTGTCAGCTTGTGGCTACTTTTACATCGATACGCTACTTTTTTTTTGTGTATTTTGAATACAATCTATCTTTTTGTTACGAAAGTTTGTATTTATGGATCGACCTCTTATTTGACAAGGATTAAATTTTCAAAAAATATATATATCTTTTTGAAAAGTTGAAGGTTGGAAGGCTAAAAAGAAATCCGTCTTCATTTGTTTCTGATCTGCACCAGATGTTTCACATGTTCAAGCATCAATTCAGATAACAAAGGAGAATTGAAAGGTTCGGTTCCCATATCTGTTACAAACACACCAGTTTTTAGGACTCTTTCACAATCTTAAGTGAACAGGCACAGTACTTTAGATATGTCATGAAAAGGGAGAAGAGGAGTTAGTTAAATCCCCCTACAGGATTGTAGGTCATGGGAAGCAAGGCTCACCAATGTGAAATCTCGTGATACGGTTGAAGATGTCAGCGTGTGGTGTGCGCAGGATCCAGGTGGAAGATCAAAAGGAATGAAGGAACAGAATTCGCAGGCCCGAGCTTTGTACAGACGGCAGCAGAGGGTTATGATGGTGATGAGGAGTTGTCGATATAATACCGGTGATAGAAATTCACCTAAGATTATTATAACTCGGTTATTTTTGTTCGTGTGGGTTGCGGAGTAGGATCTTCCGGTCCATTGCACCATTGTATCATAAATGGTGTGTGACATTAGGTCAGTAGCCTTTCGTTAATGACTGCCCAATATTTTCTTGCTCCCTTCCGCTCCTTTGTCTCCAAACTTCTGTCTCTCTATTTTATCAAGTTCCGTGTCGCCATTTCTGTCAAATTCTGCCTTTCTGCTTCCGTCAATTGTCATCTTCTTACTTCTGCTCTATGTCGTCATATGTCCTTTATTCTGTCTTTCTGTTTCTGCTAGTTCATTTATTTATTCCAGATGCTTCTGTTTGCGAAGTAAAACCGACATTTGCACATAAAAGAACCCTCTTTACTATGCAACGGGTAGATGAAACAAAATTTTTAGGTGTAGCAGCTCGTCCCCTGGCGTCAGTGGAATGCCTCAACAAACAGTAGACCAACGCTAAATAAGCATAGGGGTTGCAGCTTTGGTCGACAACCGGCTGTGGAAAAGCACTGCTCAATATATCGCCCTTGTGTCCATTCAGATGTGCAAGATGGGTACCCGACCCTCCCATAGGCGGGGAATGGGTTAGTAGCTGCTTTACTTCTTGTTGTTGCCCTTTCGTATTAAATGAATCTTATAGGTGCCAGAGATGAGAAGTTTGCCATGAGTTACCGTACTTTTGGCTCCTATCCTGCCAGTTTCTCGCCTCTTTCTTCTCTCACCTTATCCCATTTTATGCCCCATATTCTCTCTTCCTGATTCCGCTCGGTTCTCCCGAAATAATTGGTACCTTCCTTTGCTGTAAGCAGGAAATACTGTAAGTTTGAGAAAAAAAGTATAGATATAAGGATGGCATTATTTCCTAGCGTTTCATCTCCTCAAGAAGCCACCAGGCTTCATACTGCATGGAGACCAATTTCCATTCAGCAAGTGGAGCCGGATCAAGAATGTGTTATCCTGTTACGAAATTGATGAGGCTGCTGTCTGTAAAATCTTAAAATCCCGTGAACTGTTTAGTTTTGACGCCTCAAAGATGGATATTGAATAGGATGAACCAAAGAACATTTTTGGAGTGAAGTGGAAGGATGTTAAAGATGGTAGATGGTTTGTGTTTTCTCATCACCTTTCATCTGTGAATATTAACTTAATTTATTAGTGATGTTAATAATCTATTAAAGGGTACGCATGCGTAGTGGGACAGCTTAATTTTAATCGATTTTCTGACTTGGCTCAATTTATTGCAAAAACCTTGAAATCCGCTATCGTTGCCACTGAAAAAATTTTCGGATTTTAATGGAAGACAGCGAGAAAATTAATTAAAATATCTTACTGAGGATTTTTTTTAATACAATGAAGTTGTCAACGTGCTTTTCTTTTCAAATTTTAACGATGGAATTCTTAACCACGTAAACACTTGGTCTACTACCCCAACTTTTGTGTAGTAACTTCAGTTATGCATTAACTACTGATGGTCTCGATTAAGTAATATCCGGAATTATTATTATTCTGATAAAAGAATGGTAGGGTTGATGGATTTTGGCAGCATCAAATGGAATTTGAAGTCAATTTTAACGCTGAAAAGGTTAGTATGAGATCTGTCAGCCATCAAAAGCTCTCTCCCATCCCTCGTCTGATGAGGTTATATGATTGGCCTTCGCCTGGAGTGCAGGTGACTCAAATTCAATTTCGAAGTAGGACACCAAGATTCTGTTAAGACGAAACAATATAGAGTTTAAATGAATGTCGGGCAAGAAAACGAAAGCACCATCGTTCTGAGAAAGTTATGGTGTAGAATATTGTATATGTTATCAGTAGATGACTTTTCTAAGTACGAGAATGTGAAGTATTTGTTACTTGAATGACTTGATAAATATTATTTGTCAGTTTGTCTGAAATTCAGCTTCAAAAACCCCAACTTGTCAATTCAATTTATGAAGGTTAATCTAATTATGGACACCTTCATGTAGGAGTTGATGTTGTTTTTCAAGGTTGTATGTATTTGTTCAGCGGTGTTCATATTTGTTCCATTAGGACACGGACTGCTTATTTGTTGTCGGCCTTCACCGAATCCAGAGGCCTCTCTCTCATCTGAGAAAAACCAAACCACCTCGGTCCACGATCAAATCTGGAACCACTGATGCGCAGTAGTCAAGCACGCTACTTCTGTGCTACCGAGGCAGGTTAACGACGCCAGGGCTTGAGGCCGACCTCCTACACCTGGTGACCGTTTTAAAGAAGGTGAATTTTAGATAGGTCGACGGTTTTTTTTCGTCATCTGAAGTCTGTGAGACTTTCGGAATCCAGGGTGTGTCGTTGAATTCTGCAAATGTAAACTGCAGTGAAGACACGTTTTATTTCTGTGAACCAATCCCCACTCATAAACCGCACGCGGGAATTGAGCCAGGTTATGGGAATGGCCTACGTAAAGGTTTTAAAAACTTTTTCATGAGAGGACATTTGACCTTATCGTTGGAAGAGTTTTACTTTCCACGTGATAAGCTGTTTTCAGTAAACGAAGTTTAACAATTTGCCATAATGACCTCTGTCCATTTGGTACATCACGCTGAAGTAGACTTTCGGTGTGATGCGATGTCAAATGCTGTTTCCATAACAGAATTGTCTGAAGTGCAGGCCGCAGAGAGAAAAACCTCTCTTGCTACATATAGGTTTATAACCTGTGAGTGTCTCTCTCTCACTCTTGGTGTTTCTTCTCAAGGGAATGTTCAGTGACACTTGCACCAATTTTCACCAATTTAAGGTCTTATATTGGATGTATATGTCTGGAGGGGCAACGAGAAAGAGAGAGTGTGTGTGTGTGTGAGGAAGAGACTTGTTTTCTCGAAACAAGCTTCTCTTATTGTTGAATTTAAATTGTAAACTTGGCAATTCATTCATAGTAAAGTAGGCAAATGCATATTTTTATTGGCCTTTTTACATGCCATTTTGGCACTTTCTCAAACGGTAATGCCAGGCATCAACAACATTTATGCGCATTATATATTTAGATAGGTGAAAAAATGGCGTCACTTAAAATGAATGCTTATAAATATCCTTTCGATATGCATATCGTATGCATTTTGTACATGGCTACTTAAGAAGACTGTTGTTATATCGACTTGAATATTATATCGCCCTGAACTACTGTATATGCACACATCTATCTAAACATGGGAATGCATAGATGCAGGTTTACAATTTGTGGATTTTGTATGTGTCGTGGCGGGGTTATAATGCCATCGGGGCTACGAGAAATACATCTATCGAATAGGACTTACTACGACGTGTCTACATATTTTAATATTACATTTTTGGAGATTTCCATAACATTTGGCATCAAATAACTTTTTTAAATGGATTTATTTCACGATAATGGTACTTGTTATTTAATGGAGGTTTTTCCACTACATTCTAACCCTCTTCTCTTCCTCTTCTCCACCATCATTAGGATGAATCAAATGGTCGTTGTTGTCGTTAATGGATAGGTTTCTCCTAAATCCACAGTTGCTAGCTTGCACAAGCTAATAGTTCATTGCACTACCTTCCTACCTAACTCCCCCCCCTTTTTTTGGTGCAACTTTTATCCGAAGTTTATTGAAACTTGTGAATCGTGTTTCTATCTAAATTGGTCAGCAACTGAGAGTTGAATGTCGTAATTTAGTAGACGTTGTGGTTTCTAACAGTTGACGTACCCACTGTAATGTGTGTGCTCACTGTAATGTTTATGAGTTTCCATTTCATGTACTAGATTCAAACTACTATATCAAACTATCCAATTTTCATATCATCTCTATAACATCTCCCGACTCAGATGTTCAACTGAGAAGATGTGAAATCTGATTTAAAATCTCATATATTTTTTCCTGTTGCTGACATGAATTGTTTTTCTTGAACTCACCCATATGTTATTTTCTCATATATATATTTATTTTTTTTTCTTCGTAACTGTAGGTTTTTGTTCTCCCCTTTCTCTATCTTTTCACCACCCGTCTTTGTTTTAACCACTCTACTGCCCTCTTATTTCTTAATACTATTTGATTGCTTTGTCCTTCGTAAAAGAAATAATTATAGTAATATTACATTGTCATTACTGCAGCCTTCGCGTATTACCCCTTTTTCTTGCCTAACTGAAGAAGAAAACCAGCTTTCGGGCATTTCCTTCCTACAGTAACATCCAAAGGTACTCACTCCTCTCTCTCTCTCTCTCTCTCACACACACACACACACACACACACACAATTTGTTTCTATTCCTATTAACTCGTCGCAGTAGATAAAAGTTTGACTCCTGCTTGAGTTCATGGTGCATAAATTCATTCTAACCTAAGTGGTCGAGAAGGAAATCGCCAAGTGAGACTGAAGTCACAAGAAAAGTAAAGCTCTGTGGCCTTGTGGTGTGTGCACGATGTGATCTGTACGTAACCCCTTTCAACACGAAAAAGAAACGGCAAAATAACCAGGTATAGTAGCTCACTATGGCATAAATCAGTAAGTTTTTAAGCCGATAGACTACCATTGAGTAACCAAACAACCCCCGTCCCAAATAACCTATAAGTGCTGGGTCCTTCCTGCTTCCGTGTGTAATCACTTTTAGCTCATTATGACTGCTGCTGTCCTATAGCACAGGTAGTGTAGTGAAATCGTGGTACCAGTTCGATGCTGACCAAGACTGGTACCTTCTTTGGAGCACGAGACTGGTACCTTCTTTGGAGCACGAGACTGGTACCTTCTAAGTGCATTAAAGTGAAATACTGTCGAGCATGCTGATCGAGTCACATTACGTTAAAAGGACCTTTTTCTAACGAGAGAGAATTTGCATATCGGCAAAATTTCTAGGTGACTAACTTTGCTTACTGTTCCCCTGTCGTCAGTAAGTCGATTTAGAGATGAAACTCAGAATGTCATCTTACTGTAAAGACAAACCTCTCTCGTTCTCTACCAACTCATCTCTTTTTATCTAACCCCTTATTCTCCTATGTCAGGGTCGATTACATAAATGCGAGTGAAATTTCGAGACAGAGATAGAAGGCAGAAAAGTGGCGGGTTAACGTTTTTATGGGATGCAGGATGAGGAGCTGGGGCTTATATATACTCAGAATTAGTGGCACCAGGCCCGGGCCTACTTGAACTATTCGTAAAACCATTAGTAACTTGAAGAATAGAGGCAGAAACGGATTGAATAGAAAGGTAATGTGGAAGATACAAGCGGACAGATCAGGGCAAGTTTAGACATAGATTTTTCGGATCTCAGCTAGAGCCCTGCGTTTAAGGGGCGTCACTCTTTGAAATTTTTAAGAAAACTCAATACTAGAGCCATTAATGTTTTAGAGATGTACTCGTATTGATTAATATTTCTCGAGGCCCTGCAAAACCTCCAGTCCTGTACTGTAGTCTTCTACATCGCTGGCCATAGAACTTTTTGTCGCTTCCTACGGCATACAGAGACCAAACGGACATTAGAAAATCACTGGAATCGTTCTTGTCTCGCTCAAGAACTACATATCGTTAGCTTGTTCTCCTGAAGATATCCTGACTTTAAGCTTTGTTCGGGATCGAGCGTACTCCAGGTTGTACATTGAGTACCGTTTTTGCAAGCTGGCATGTTTATGGAGGGGGTAGACGCAGGTTGACTGTATCTCGTTGAAAATTCATTTTATAGCAATGATGAAAATACGATGCAACTGGGATGTTGTTTGCTATGGTTGTTTCTCGTCGATATGTGCTAGATTTTGGTAGTAGACATTATTTTTACTTGTGCAAGCAAGTGGCAGCGATTATTTGCTTATTGCAGTGAAGAATTGCGACTCAAACTAGAAACTGGATGATATATTTGTTTACTTGATAGTGTCTTTTCTTTTCTTTCTGTTTTCTAGGGAGTGATTTCTTTGCAGTAGTGCTCCAGTCTAAAGAATATTTTCAAAATGCCTTGAAATATTGAAAATTCAGCATGCGTTTTTTACACTTGCCAGCGTTGACTGAGTTCAAAATTTGCAGTCTTTTCTTATACTCTCTCTCTCTACATCCAGGCCTTAGTAACGTACGTTGCTGTTGAGTTCAGTTACGCTGAGACGGACAACGATTGTGTCAGTGGCAGACCTGCTTGTCTTACATCTTGCCTGGATTTATTGGCAGCGGGGTTGACTGATGAGTCCTTGTTTAAGGTTCGATCCTGCTTAAGGTGGGTGACTTAGTTCAGGCGAGGGAGGGAGAGAGAAAGAGAGAGAGACACTGACAGATACAGAGAGGCAGAGAAACCAATAGAGGGTCCCAAGTCCGCCTTTCGATGCCACCACTAGCGTAAAGAAATTCCCTTTTACGCGGAGTAAAATATAGTGTATATCAGCAAAATTCCCATTTATAGGAGCTCGCCTCCTGGCATCACTGAACCTTTTTGACAGTGAAGAGACCGGCAAAAGTCTGCAAAATTCGTTCCCATCTTAGGAATCTACCCCAGTGAAGTCAGTTTATGGTTTTCAGAACTGATAGATCCACATTAAATAATAAGACAGATAAAAAAACTGTTTGGAGCCATGTTAAAAAAGTGCGGGAGCCATTGAGCAATCAATAGGCACTTTGGAATCGGTATTATTGACTGACCAGATGTTGAGTGACCAGGATCTGACTGGAGAACGAAGGTTTGAAAAACTCACCCTGTTTTAGGCGTTACTGATGCGTTATAATGTTTCTTTTCTCTAGTTTTCCGAGAAGGTCCTCTATATAATTTGTGAAAAAAATTCAATGTAGTTTATTTCATCTAATTTTATGATATGTATTTTTCAAGTAGTGGACTAGTTTTAATTTCTGTTTATTGCTAAATTGTAGACCCCTATTTCTTGTAAAGTGCTTCTTGGAGAAAAGTGTAGTTCAGGTGTTTTTAGTAGTTCTCAGAAATTGCTCCCTTCATGGTAGTAATTTCCTTACTATTGCGTTGTCGCAATCTGAGCTGGTCACATGCTGCGCTTCAAAAATCTTCTTTCATCAATGAAAAATCAATAACTAAATAGCAGGGAAGTTGATTCGAGTAAATCTCCTCTCTCAATAACTGGCAACGCACCTGGTGGCAGTTCTTGACTTTTCTGGTAACCTGATTAACTAAAATATGTGTATTTGTTGGAAGAATTTGAGCTGGAGAGGATGGATAAAGGAGAGGAGCTTATTTATTTGAATTTTTATCTTGCCTGTTATTTTTTTTTTGTTCCAGCTTCCTTTTCTCAGATGCTCTTATTAGTTTACAATCCGATGGATTGCAATGAAAATTACAATAATGTTTGCCGACAAGTAGGCCCTTTACTAGGTTTCTCTAAGGTTTGAAAAACCGTCAGTATTAAAGAGTACATGATCTCAATTCGTTGCATCCGTGAATGAAAATGCACATATATATGTTCCCTCTCCACAAATATTGATCAAATATTTATTTTGCTCGACGACCTCATTTTTGCAACGAATTCTTCCTGATAACGTCTTCTCATTGCTTTATTAATAATGAATATGTTCCCTTTAGACGTCAACCGACCTTACATAATGGCTGAAAAAAAGATGATGTTTTTTTTATAGTCCCTTAGATTTAGAAATAAGAGGCTTATTAAGGAGTCAAACGAGTTTAGGGGGAGTTTAAAGTTTAATTTCAATTGAATTATCTTGCATTTTTAACACTAAGTTGTTTTTCGTAATTGAAGTGTCCCAACTGAGTGATCCTAGACTAATACATCTTGCATTTTCACCCAGAAAGATGACTCACCTTTTCGTTCTGTGATGATTATACAGTACATAGCAGTTTGATTTAAGGGAAGAACCACCCCCTATCATTACGGTGAACATAGTTTTTGGAGAAAATTTAAAAACACGTCAAATTGTTTCATGATAAAAAAAATGATTGCATTTGTCATAACATTTACTATAAACTACGACATTTTGAACAATCATATTATTACTTTTTCTTATAAATTATTGTGTTTGATATAAATGAACAAAGTAAAGGACAAAATGACCTCTTTACAACAAAATTAAATTTAAAGGACTATCCTCTTTAATAAAGAATGTATTGTCATATCATCATCTTTTTACCCTTATTCCACCCATGGCAGGATCGGGTCTGCAAGTTCTGTTCCTCCATATTCCGTTTAATTACTTGCTCCCTGGTAGTTTTAGGCCTACCTCTGCTCAGTTTGTGACCCACCATCTGCATTTTCCCTATCCCCATTCTACCTCAGCCTGCCCTCATTTTTTCTGCCATGTCCCCTACCCCAAGGCTACCCCTGATATACTCGTTTCTCACCCGATAGAAAATGGTCAGTGTAACCATTATCAAAAGCAAATGTGAGAACAGGGTTTTTAGAGGGATATGGTAGTGTATGGGGTGGATTTTGTTGTTGTTTGTTGGAGTTTAAGGTCCCGTCAACTACGAGGTCATTAGAGACCCGATGGGGTGGATGGGGACCTGGCGATAATCGAGAGAGTGGAGGGACAGGACTCACAAATCCGATCCTGCCATGATGATAGTTACCGTACCCATTTTGCATGTATCGGCTGAAAATATCATTTTGTACTCGGTTAAATGAGCCTCGTTTCGAATCACTCACTGACAGTGCTCTTAATTCATATTCCGTTCTCCCTCAATACCTTCGGACCCTGAAACTGGACGTTTCATACTTACAGCCCTTCTTTGTGAATTTTGAACAGTATACGGTGTGCCACCCACCTTGGTGACGTAGAGGCAGTGTTCTGAACTAGTCGGGACCCTGGACCGATTTACATGGAGTAAAATAAGCTTGTAATTCGGCAAATTGTCAAAGTGTAAGAGTTCGTATACTGGCCTCGGTGAAGGAAAAATGGTAAATAAGAATAAGCAAAAATACCTGTCCACCAATGTCGGAATTGGCCCAAAAGAGGGGACCAGAATCTGCCGTAGACGAGAAAATGGTTAAGAAAATGTTGAACCTCCTAAGCAGTGTCTGAACCAAGCAGATTGGCGTGTGGTTCTTTGTAATCTACCTCCGTACTCCTAAATTAGGCGGTAAATTTGATATTTATGACCATAAATGGTTGTCCTGGCTAAGAGTTACCCCTGGGTCACTTCTACATCTACAGTAGTTGATTTAAAAAGATTTTATGTATTTTTCATCTTAAATCAAATGCACCTGATTTTTCATCGTCTTTCTTTCTTCCTACGCGGAGAGCAGGCCGTGCTCATTACTCTGGTTTTGCAACGGGGGATTTGCTTTTATTTAAACATCCTCACACTGTTATTCATGTTGAAAGATTGGCGTTTGCATTTTTAACTTGTGAGTTAGTTTGTAGATATGGGGCACTTAATTACTGCGGTGGATTGGTGAGATGGTGCATCGTAATGTCTACAATAGCTCACGAGTCAAATTATAAGCTTCAATCAATTTGTCGTCTCGGCCCTTTTCCAACCCTATTTTGTCTCGTCTCTTCTGGTCTTTAACTGGGGAGATAGAAAAGAATGAGGAGGTGGGCGATGAAAAACAATTTGGGTCATTGTGCGTGTGGCTAGCAAATGCCCTTTTCATCATTATAAATTATAGGCCTGAGTCCCTACTCCTAGTGGAATGGTAGAGGCAGTATTAGTCAGTCACTTTGTGCCATCGTCGTATTATCCTCGAAGATGCGCAATTTTAATGCTGTTGTCGTATGTGGCGGTGCAAGGAAGTGCATCGTTGTCGATATTTCATCAAAATTCACAGATTTATTTTCCCGTCTTCAAACCTGCAATGTGCTTGCCTGAAGTTAAATGCTTTAATTTGAAACATGGGCTTCTTTACCGTTTGTATAATTAACAGAATAATAGAAAATCAGCATCGAAAAGAGCAAGTGAAATCTGATTTATCATAAATTATTCATATTTGATTACAGAAGCTGGTAAGAATGATTACAGAGTTGGTTCTAGGCAGTGCTGATTGAGAATTTTTAATGGGGCCTAGGTCGAAGAGATAGAATGGACCCGAATATCTTAAAGTGGTATATGATAACTGTAAAGTTTGAAATATACGAAATTTTCAGTTACAAAATTAACATTAAGATAATGCTTAAATTACATACCATGTCCCGTCGAAGTCCTAGGCTCAGACCTGCTTCACTGTACATTGACTGGGGAGCGGCGAATTGCGTTGGACACACCAGTTCTCGTCTGATCACTGAAGTTAAGCAGCGCAACACCAGCTAGTACTGACATGGGTGGCCGCTTGGAAAAACTGGGCACTGCTAATACCCAAAAATCGTCGCATTAGTGTAGTGTCTGTGCAGTCGCTGCATAAGAACTATGCTGTGGACGGGGCTGTAATGACCTTTGTAGTTGAAGGGCCCTAAAACACAAACAAATGTACATTGACTATACGGACCTGCTTCTCATTTCATATGAAGTAACTGCTACAAGGGTAAATTTCTATAAATGTCTTACGACCTCATAGATATGTGTGGTCCTACTCGAGATGTGTGAGGAGTAGGTGGTATGGGCACATTTTGAACTAGCCGGAAGAGGAATCTATGAACGTCAGTATGAGAATGCAGGTCGGAGACGGAGAATTTTTCGAATTTTCACCTGCACATGTAAATGGTTATGTGCAGTATTCCACACCCACAGTGATATGGATAAGGATGTTTCAGATAGTATGGGCCAAAGAAAAGCTGACTAGTACGCTGGACCTTGTCTTAAGCGGGCAAGGAATAATGGTGAAACCTGTTTTGAGAGAGAGATTCAATTTAATTGAAAGGCGTTAATTATTTTAGTCAGACATTTAAGGGTTTTGTATTGTTACTTAGTTTACATTTGGCAACGAATGACATTGCAGGTGGAAACCCAATCAGTTGCTCCTCCAACGTCAATTCAATCAGATTGTGGTTTCTTTGCCCCATTATTTCTTAACTGAATAATGTCAGAAAGAAATTTATGAAGTCTACTCTGGTGCAACGAAAAAAAAAGCACAGATGTGTAATTCAATCTTGTCACGTAATCTATTCAAGTCAATTAAAGGGTATTCGGTTTTTCTTAATTGGAGAAATAAACCCCTATTTGATTTTGTCCTGAAAACATCAACGCGTGATATTGTCACTCAGTCAGAAACTGTAATATCCTTTAATAAGTTTGTAATTGTTTTTAGCTCCGTGGTTCGTTGGTCACATCTCGACATTTTTTTGGTAGACTGGAAGAATTGTCGTCGTAAACGAGCTCGTTGGGGTATATTAGAAAATCTAAATCACTTAACTGAAGAGCGGAATTTGAAATTATCACATTGAAGGACAGCGTCATTTTCTGGATAGCCAACACTGTATTGTAACAGTCATAAAATAGGGACTACTTCCGCATACTAATACTGCACGTGGGAGTGAGGGCTAAAGTAAGGTATGGAGTTAGGGTAAGGAGAAAGTTGATAGATAAAATTGCAGTTTTACGACCTTTTTGGTGGCAAAATGTGCATTAAATTTAGCTTCTCAACTGCACTAGGACAAAATGTTGTTCTTCAATAAATGCACCAATTACTAGATGATAAACACTTAACTAACCAGATTAAGAGACCTAAACTGTCGTAACAGGCAAAACAGGTCACAGTGACAGCGCGAAAAAAACACGCACACCAATTTACAAATTTCATTAGTAAGAGGGTGGTGAAGTGAGCATCAGTGACCTGAACACATGTCAACAGGTTTTTTTTACGAAGCAGTTACGGGAGTGGCGAATTGCGTTGGGCACACCAGTTCTCGTCTGATCACTGAAGTTAAGCAGCGCAACCCCAGCTAGTACTGACATGGGTGGCCGCTTGGGAAAACTGGGTACTGCTAATACCGAAAAATCGTCGCATTAGTGTAGTGTCTGTTCAGTCTCTGCATAAGAACTATGCTGTGGATGGGGCTCTAATAACCTTGTAGTTGAGGGGTCCTAAAACACCGAACAACAACAACGAAGCAGTTTACGAAGCAGTGGTTCTAGGTTCTATCCTGGATCAAGATCGATTGGCTTTCGGGAGAGAGGTCCCCTGTGAGGCTTCCGTCGGATGGGAAGTAAAGCCCTGGTCTCGTGTAGTGTGTACGATGGCATCTGCGCGTAAAGGAACCCTTATATGTGTACATACCGTATATATGTTAGAGAAATAAACCGACAATAAATAAGCTAAGAGGGTGCAGAAATTGATCAAGTGTACAAAATGGACAAAACTGGGCATCCGAAAGTGTGATAGGCAGAAAATGGGTTAGTGATGGTGTAGTTGAAAGGGTATATTATGAACAAGATTATGCTATCCGACGGCTTCTCTCTCGCCCCAAGCAGCCACTCACATCTGTTAGGATCGAATCCGCTATTATGAACTTACCAGTCAGGCATCCAGCCCACTCAATCCTTAAGGTGAACGTAGGTGGTCAGGGCTGTAACAACCTTAGAAGAATCTGAGTTGTAGCATTATGTCGGAAGCCGGTTGTCTCAAGCCTTTTATTCGTTTTTCCTTCACGTTCTCCTTGTCTTATTGTCTATGTCAGTTTCTATCTTCTTGTAATTTTGATTTTTCTGACTTGATATCAAAAATTCATGGGTTCGTAACTTTGCTGTAATCAGGAACTGAGGTAATTGTAGTTGTACGCTTGAGAACTTAAAGAAATCTCACCTTTTTTAACAGTCTGATCTACTTTCTGTGCTCGTGGTAACAAGATTGTATTGTACGCCGAGGAGAAAAGTAGATCATTAAACGAATGGCATGAAACAAACGTAGCATACTTTTAATGTTTAGATACAGTATACGTCTTTGTTTGTTCAGGTGTCTTTCAGCTTGTCTTGGCCTGTGCTTTTTTTCTGGTTAATGCTAGAAATCTAGCTAACTACAGACCTAAGAGGTGTGAAGCATTCATTCAGCTACTCTTTATTAGCTGGTATAATGTTTTTTCTTTCTTCTAGTAGATTGGATATATACACATACACACTATGTGAACGTAAATAAACATAATTGTATTTATTTTAGTCAGCTAATGACAAATGAATCCAGTCTTCCTAGCTAAGGTCATCATAATAGATGTTTTTTCCCTTTCCTTTTCCTCTTTTTCTTTATCGGATTGTTTTTCCTAATTTCTAAGTTACCTCTTCTTTTCAGATTCCTTTGAGAATGAGAGGTAAAAGACTTAATCTTTTTTTTTGTTTTTCTCTCTGTTTTACCAACGAAAACTGTTTTATCTGTTGTTTCTTCAAACTAGCGGTTTGTGTAATCGCAGGCCTGATGTCGCATTGCGAATTGCTAAACATCAAAGCGTGATGGAGAAAGAGAGATGAGAATGGCCACCGCCTGTATTTTCAACATGGCATTTGATGGCAGCCGTCCAACCTGTCATAATGAGGACATTACAAAGGTGTGTCTGTCGTCTATAGTGAAATGTGAGCATATTTTATTTACGTAATGTAATTAAGGTCACGTCTCATCACCTACATCTCTATCCGTGGCTATTTATTATAAATGGTTTCGATATAAACTCTCGTTGGTAACCCCTTCCGCCTTCATCAGCATTGCTCACGCCTTTGCTCTCCTCCCATTCATCTTTTTGTTTACTCCTTTGGTCTCTCTGGTTTTCTTTCTGTGCTTATGAAAGGGAATTTCTCCGTGACCTTCTTTCTCTCTCTCACGTCTTCACACGTCTTTCACCTTGTTAGCATCTGGCATCACACCAATTAATTGCAACTTGAATTAGCTCTCATTGAAAGGTGGGATTCCTTAAGGAAATACTTGATATGGCGCATGCATGTAATTATAGGGAAGCTGAGAAGAAACATCAACAACAGATACTAGACTCACTACCACTACTAGTGCTGCTGTATATTCGTGTTACTCAACGCTTTTATTAAGTTATTTTCATAGTTTTGTGACTGTACACGAGCATAACGAATGAACCGAGATAAAAAGCTAGTAGTGGCCTCGTTATGTAGATGTAATGGAGAGAAGTCATTTATATACATATATGACCAGTGATAACAATTTTACTCCTACCTTTCTCTCTCTCTTTCTTCCAAAATTATACCATTGAATTTCCTCTGAGGCTTAATAGAGATATACCATTGGTGCACCGTTTACCAAATGGAGTTTTATTAGTTTTATTGTTTCCTAAGTGGATTACATTTAGATAAAAAAAAAAGGTTTAGTGTGTATGTGTGTGCGCTTGTGGAAAACCAATGTTCTCTACTACTTTTCTTTAACATATGAAATATCAGATTTTTTTTATTAGACTGTTTATAGACAATAAACTTTTTATTGATTTATATTCGCGAAGAAATGCTGGATGATTAAGAGGAGAAATTAAGGTATTATGTGGCCGGTATGTTGGCATTGGTTATCGGGTTATTTAACGTAGGCTCTCTTCAGCTACTGAGGCGATTTCATCGCCTGCAAGGGAAAAAGTGTGTTTTGAAGATGCAAACTAAGCTGCTGTTTGAGTTGTTATACAGGGCTTTATTTTACTTCTGGTATAATTTCTCGTCTTCCACAAAAAATGTCTTCCTACCCTTTCGAGAATAGGATGATAGGATATGCCCATGTTGAGCTTCAGGGGCAAGTGCACTACCAATTCAGCTACCAATCAACAAACTGACAGTTTATCTTAATTGAAAGCGGTATGAACTTCCGGAAAAGGCGTTTCTTCACAAGAACTTTATATTTAGCATAAATTCAGACGAATATTACGTATAGTGTGTTTCATGTTAGACGTGTTTGAATCATAATTTTTAGTTTGCCTATTGTGCGTTTAACATGGCTTCCCTGCAATGCAGGAGTGTATTGTGTGATTGCAGATGTTTGTTACATATTGGGTAAAGACACCATCACCATCCCTGACCCTTTTCTCCGCTTATGGATTGAGTACTGTAGAATGGTAGAGGCGAACTGTAGAATGGTATTTTTACAGAGGTGGGAGAGTCAGAGGGGGGGGGCGAGTTCCTTCGCTTAGAAATTCTTCTGTATTTCACTCTGCTGTAGTAAAGGTTGATTTACATGTAGTGGTGACATCGTAATTCACCACACGGAACCATGGCTTTACTTTCTAACCGACAAAAGGCATATTTGTGACTCACTTCTCACCCGAAACTACCCACCTGGCCAGATTCGACTGCAGGACCGATACTGTTATTTCGATTGATAAGTAGAACTCTGTGTTTTGGAGTACAATGTCATGTGCAGTTGTAGGGCCCTGAACACCTGAATGGGACATAAAGGGGAATTTGAGGGGAAGGGAGTTTCCATTTTCTCAGATTGCAGGTGGGCACGATTTAAAGGCACACTAGAGATTCCACTGTTTCCAGAAATTAACAGCCCATAGGTGGCGAGTTGAGGAAATGTCCAGTGGTTTGCCACATTTTGGTCAATAGTAATGGAGTGCTTGTTGTATAGTGAACTATACTTATCTCGATGTTGTTATGCTGTCTTTTTTATATCCTCTTGTAAGCTTTTAAAAATGTACGAGTGGTAGATGTGGATTCGCAGAATGCGCATTTTTTATTGGGATTGAAATGAATTAGGTTATTTTTCTTGAGTGTTGTTGTTGGCAGGTGAGAGTTTGCTACTCCTAGTTTCTTATGTACGTGCGTGAGAATGTGTTTTTGAAATGCTGACATTATTCACTTCTTGAGCATCATCACTGAATTTTTTATTGCGTGCATTTATTACGACAGATAATTTCTTGTTTTGCATCTTGAAAGCATTTTAGCTGATAATGAGTTGGTGCTGTTGTAGTGATCGAGTTTGACATTTTGGAAAAAAGCATATAATGCTATGGAGCTCCCTTTTTAATATACGTTACCTACATAAATATCTTTTTTTTTCTTCAGTGTAAGGAAAGGAAGGAGAAAAGAATATTATGCCACATGTCTTCCTTATTTCCACATTTCCGTTAATTTCGTTTTTGTTGTTGTTTTTGAAACAGCTATTAAATACATTGTTTTTTTAGTGGACGTTTTATTATTGATTTTCACTTTTAAGAGTTGACACCCATCATCTATTTTAGCTGGGTGCTCCCAGCTAAAATAGATGATGGCTTGAAGTAAATAATTGTCAGCTCTTGATAATATCGAGCCCAGCGAGGTTGAAAGCAGGGGCGTATTTACGATTTTGCCATCCCTAGGCTAAATTGTTCTATCACCCCTAAAAATGTTCTCCAATGTTATGGTGTATTGTGGTGTCAAGGATATAATTGAAATAATTATACTAGTTACAGTTTATTATTGTTAAATTTTAAATTTCAACTCAGAATGTTGCCGCTTTCAACATTTGCCGCCCTAAGCTATAGACTTCTTAGCCTCTTCGGAAATCCGCCCTGGTTGAAGGTTCGTTCGATCATGATCGAAGCGAGTGCTTCTTTCGGGTGAGAGAGAGGCCCACCACCGCGCCTCCGTCAGATGGGAAGTAAAGCAGTGGCTAGGTTTTTTTTGGTTTGGTTCGTTGGTGTTTTAGGGCCCATCAACTACGAGGTCATTAGAGCCCCATCCGTTGCGTAATTCTAATGCAGAGACTGCACAGACACTACACCTGCACTACACTAATGAAACGATTTTTCGGTATTAGCAGTACCCAGTTTTCTCAAGCGGCCACCTATGTCAGTACTAACGGGGGTTGCGTTGTTTAACTTCAGTGATCAGACGAGAACTGGTGTGTCCAACGCAATAAGCCGCTCCCCGTGTTTATGTGTGGTGTGCACAATATTCATCTGAACGTAAAAGAACCCTTACTACATAGTGTAAAATTCCAGGGTAGGAGCTGACCCCTTGACGTCGGTGGCGGAAAGGACCTCAACGAAGAAAACTGGGCCGACAATAAATAAGCATAGGGGTTACAGCATTAAGTTGGCAGCCGACTGCGTAAAAATAGCGTCGAATAGATCGTTCATGCACCCCAAAGGGACAAAATAGGTACCCGACGATGCCATAGGCGGGAAAAGGATTAATGATGGTTGTGATTCTAATTCTAATTCTAATTCTAATTCACAACACTGCAAGCAGCCTTATTTGGCCAATATGGCAGTGGAGAGACCAACTCTCATTCTTATATATATTACCAAAAAGCTCCCAAAACCCCAGGCTTAAATTTCTGTGATCCTGCTACAACACTAGTAATGGTAGGGTGGCTTTTTATTAGGCCCTCCACCTTATCCTTTCCAAGGCCATTCCATTGTCGAATGGTCCTTGGTAAGAAAGACCAGTAATATGTGTCTGTCTGTGCCCTAATCTCCTTCAATTTATACAAATGATCCTTTCTCCCTTTGTAATTAGCAGGGGACACACATCCCACCAGAGGTCCATCACACCCCAGCAGCAGCAGTCTGATAAACAGACTTATGCTGTGAGATGTTCGCCGCTGGCTTAGTGTTTCCCAACCTAGTTCCCTGATCATGTCAGACACACTATCCCTGTGAGAAAACCTGTGGAATACAATTCTTGCTGCCCTCCTCTGTATCCTTTCAATCTCCCAAGATAATTCCTGCCTGAAGGGAAACCAAATTGGACTACCATACTCCATAATTGGTCGCACCATTGAAATATATGCTGTTTCCCTCACCTCCCTTGTGCTGTCCCGAAGGACCCTACTAATCAGACGGAGGAATTGACCAGCCCTCCCAACTAATTTATTTATATGATCCTTCCAGGTACCTTGGTTATTTAAAATTATTCCAAGATGCTTATGGGTGCCAACTCTCTCAACCCTAACTCCACCAATATAGTAATCAAAGCTAAGTAGCTCCCTAGATCTAGATATTGTAAGAATCCTACACTTTTTCAGATTCAATGGCAGTTCCCATTTTACACACCAATTGTAAATCTTATTGAGATCCTGTTGTAATTGTGTACAGGATGATAACCCCTCATCTAACACCCGGGCAGTACATGTGTCATCTGCAAATAGTTCAAGGAAGGAACTTATGTCAAATCCTATATCATTCACATAGAGAATGTACAACAAAGGACCCAAAACACTTCCCTGAGGTACCCCTGATGTGGCTGGTTTCCATTCAGATGCACTACCCTTGTACATTACCCTCTGTTGCCTATCAAGCAGATATGACCTTACCCACTGAGTAACCTTACTATGTATCCCTAGACTTGACATTTTTGAAATCAGCTTATCATGGGGCACCATGACAAAAGCCTGTTCAAAGTCTAAGAATACAACATCAACCTGCTTTCTGTTGTCTAAAGCCCTTTGAATATAATCCATCAAGCAAGCCATTTGGGTGTCACATGACCTCCCTTTCCTAAATCCATGCTGATTGTTGCTAAGGATGCCATTCTTTTCCAGATATCCCATAATAGAGGAGAATATGATGTGTTCTAAAACCTTGGATACAGCACTTGTTAATGAAACTGGTCTATAGCACTTAGGGTCTGCTGTGTCTCCTGACTTGAAAATTGGCACCACATTAGCCAGTTTCCATGATGATGGAACAATACCCATGTCTAATGACTTTCTAAATATTTCCACCAGGTAATAGCTAAGTATCCCTGAAAGTCGCTGCATAATATATGGAGAAATGCCATCAGGACCTGCAGCCTTATGAACCACTGATTTGTGTAGTAGTTGCTCAATTCCCACCCTAGTTATAGTAACCTCATCCATTCTCCCTGGAGAGTCACTATCAAGTACCAGCTGGAAGTTCCTCCTACTGGTTGCAAAGCTCTTTGCAAATGCATCGTTGAAAACATTTGCAATCATAAGACTATCCTTAACTACATTTCCTGAACTATCTTTAACCACTGTATCCCTATAACCCTCTTTCCTACACTTCTTCAGATACCCCCAGAAAGCTTTTGGATTTTTTTTAAGCCTGTCTCCCAATATGTTTTCATGAAAATTCTTGTAAGCCTTCTTCATATACACTTTAACCATTTTCCGGGCCTTCTTATAAACGAACTCAGTATTGGCATCCCTCCCTCTCCTAAGTGCATTCCTAGCCTTTCGCTGATTCCGCAAAGCTACCTTCACCTCTTTTGTATACCATTCAGGAAAAGTATTATCCCTTATAATCTTAGTGGGGACAGCTAGCTGCTTGCCCTTCTCTAAGAGGGCTAGGAATCGTTGCCAAGATTCCTCAACACCACAGGTATTAACAATGGTATAAAAATCATTTAACTCATATTCTAGATATGATTTAAAATATTCCCAATTTGCCTTATTGTATTGGTATGCCACCCTGTCTGGTGCCACCTTTCTAGGTAGCCTTTTAGCTATCTCCACCCTTACCCCTGCATGGTCACTAATTCCTTCAATGCACTCTACAGTGTTGATAGAGCTGGGTACATTTGTAAATACTAAATCTAAAATTCCTCCTTTATAATGTGTAGGCATTGTCACAATCTGTTCCAATCCATTATAGTACAACTGTTCCAAAAATAGGTTCAGAGCACCTGATAACCTGGAATTTGAATTAGGCTGCACACAGCCCCAATCCAACCCTGGTAAATTGAAGTCCCCTCCAAGAATTACTAGTGGTACCTTCTTCTTTTGATATATATGCTCCAATGATTGTGACAGTCTTGTAAGTGGGAGTGGATCATCACCTGGTGGACGATAGAAGCCAACTACATAAATTCCCCCACCATGAGAGCTTGCAACATGACAACATACCATTTCACAATCTTCCTCATATTGCAGTTCCCTAGAACTCTCCAGGGATTTATCTATTGCTATAAAGACTCCACCCCCTTTGCCTGTTTCCCTATCCTTTCTATAAACTACAAACTTATCTGAGAAGATCTCTGCTGATTTAATGTCTCCCCTCAACCAGGATTCAGTGCCAATTATGATATCAGCATCTGATGTGGCAGCAAGAGTATTGAAGTCAACCACTTTATTGACTATGCTTCTGCAATTCACAACAAGCAAAGTCAATGGATCATTTACTGCTAAAGACTTAGCTATCCCTCCCCTATTAATACCCTTCCTATTGATATTTTGACTCAACCTGGCATAAGATGACTTGGTACCTTTCCTAAAAAATCGACAATAAACTCATTCATTTTTGTACCAATCCTTGAGACAGCCCTTGCATTAAAATGAAACCTATCAACAGCAAACCAATGTTGGAGATCTGAGAGACATGCTCTGTAATCAAGTAGTTTTGCCCCAATAGCCTGACCTTCAGAAAACATCCTGTTATTGATCCATCTGGCCTTTGCTGCAGTTAACCTGCCTTTATCCTGTCGTTCCACAACAGGACACAGCATAACTCTTGCCTTGGGCCTAAATCTTTTTACCTCTTTAGCTATATCCATAATTCCCTTCAGAACTTCAACTGCAGGTTTATCAAGAGTTATATCATTTGATCCTATATGTAAAATCGTCATGCAGTCCTCCTTTTCCCCCTTCATAATACCTTCAATCCTACCCTTTATGTCTTCCAAACTTGCATCAGGAAGGGAAGCAACACTAACACAGTTGTTGCTTCCAGCAAGTCTTTCCAGCAAGTTCGGTGATGATGGCGAACAAGTTAGGTCGACGTTGAATAAGCAGTGGTTGCAGCATTAAGTCGGCATCTGGTTGGTGTAAAATTGCCGTCCAGCTTTTCTAAAATGCCTCATGCACCAGGGGAATCAATGGTTACTTGGCCCTGCCATAGGCGGGAAAAGGTTTAAAAATGTTGATGGTTTAATACTTTAATATGCAAACCAAGGGTTGGGGGTGTGGGCCAAACAGTAATAACAAGGTGAAACCCTATTTGATGCTGCTCACAGGAGTCGAAGGGGAGGGTCTTTTCTGGGAGGTGTTTTTTCTAGCCTCCTCCGCCTGCTGTTGTCCACTTCTCAATACCACAAATACTAAACAAGGTAAAAAGGGCATTATTTTTTTGAAGTCTCAACCCATACTTATTCACTCTAGTAACGGATGAGCTGCTGACGGTAATAGGGAAATGGGCCTCTCAGTGCCTGGTATTTGCTGATGATGTGGGAAGGCCTGAGGAATCCAAGGAAGATGCACAAAAGGGCCTACAAGACATGAAAACAGCAATGGAAGGAGGGGGCCTTAAGGTGAACATGAAGAAGACGGGGTACCTAGCTTTCAATTTTAGTGGCCAGGGGCGAGGGGTGAGATTCGTTGTGGGGGAGAGGGGATCCCAGTGGTGCAAGAGTTTCGCTATCTAGGATCAGTTTTTCATAGCAATGGGGAAATAGATTCTGACGTGACCCGTCGGATTAATGCAGGATGGCTGAAGTGGAGACAGGCAAGTGGGGTCCTGTGTGACCGCCGGGTCCCAATAAAGTTGAAGGTTAAGGTATACAGAACCGTCGTTTGGCCCGCTATGCTGTATGGCTCAAAGTGTTGGACAGTTAGGAAGAACCATGAAAGGGAAATGCAAGTATCTGAGATGCGAATGCTGCGCTATATGTGTGGGGTGTCAAGATCCGACAGAATCAGAAACGATTACGTTAGAGGTAGGTTGGGGGTAGGAGACATCGCAGGAAAGATGAGGGAGAGTCGGTTGAGGTGGTATGGGCATGTGATGAGAGGAAAGGAGGAGCTTATTAGGTCCATTGTGGGACTGCAGGTAATTGGGGGCACCAGAGGTAGAGGAAGACCAAAACGGACGTGGAAGCAGGTGGTGCAGAGCGGCATGGGGTGCGGGGTGGAGAAGGACTTGGTGAGGGATAGGCAGGAGTAGAGGATTAGAACCCGCAGGCCCGACCCTGTCTTAGGCGGGCGAAGGGCTTCAAGGGTTTCATCTTCGAGCTTCAAGCTTTTAAGACTTGCTGGAAATATTGCCGATCAGCCTACGTTTTCTTGGAAAACTTGCTGTTAATTCCGTACATACACCCACAAGAGACCATAGTTTTACGTCTTATCCATTTCTTGTTCAAGTGAAACTGTTGCCATCGACCAAAATATCATCTTACCACACACCATAACATTTCTTTGAAATCTAGAGAGTAAAATCCCACAGTACTTCTTTCGTTGAAAGGAGTGTCATGATCTAAAAGTATAAACAGCCTTTCTTCGCAGAAAGGCGAAATGAAGATCTCAAAATCTGAGCAGCTAGCTGTTGAAGTCAGTATTGCAAATTCTGTCCTGTGTCGAGGCAGTCATCCACACATAAAAGAACCTCTTATACTTGGAGTCAAATCTACGTGTAGATTAGCGATATTCTCAGGCTTTTGGTTCTCTTCCTTGGTGTCGACCCGCCTGGGTGACGGTGACTCAGAGATAGTGTTCGCCATTCGTTTATTCTTCGTTGTAAGTGACTTCATTGGGGCAGAAAGAAATCCCAAGTGTACCTTCCGTCGAATGGGAAGTAAAGGTAAGGTCCCATGTGGGATGCCATCACTGCGCATACAGGAATCTTTTCTACGCGGAGTAAATTTCCGTGTAGATCTGAGAAATTCTCAGGTGTATTGTAGGCCTACAAATGTCGTCCTTAAATAACCAAATAAACCAAACCATCTCTGGTGTCGTTCTTCAGAGCGAGGTGTTCATCATCAGGTACCTGAACCATCCATTTTCGGTCACCTACGTGATTTCTGTAACCTCAATCTGCCTCTTCTCTAGGTCTATTCGTCATTTAGCATTTCAGTAATTTGAGCTCCACAATCGCTCTAGGATGCAGTGACGTCGCTAGGGTTGGCGTCAACCGGGGCGGTGACACCATGGTGTCACCCCCCCCTCTCCCGAAAAAAGTCGCTTCTTCTGCTTTGGTGTCACCCCATTTCTCATGGTGCTAGTGGTGTCACCCGGTGCGGCCCGCAACCCCCCGCACCGCCCTAGTGACGTCACTGGTAGGATGTATAAACTAGGCGAATTAAATACAAGCACAAGTTTATAGATTGATCGATCGGATTGATATATCGATATATGCTACCATTGACTGGTTTTCCTGCCCCGCAGTGTCTGTGATTTTGAAATGGCGTTGTTTTCCCTCAAGATTGGTCTTTTCTGTTCATTTGATTAAAATATTTCCTAATGCGATTATTTTCTTTATTCTCGTTAATTTTATACTCTTCTTTCTCCGAAAATAAGATGTTATGTCTCACAGGAGTTTTATCACAACGAATTAAACCGTAAATAATCAATGTGTAATCTGTATGAATATATCTAGAATGATTATTACAATTATTAAATTAAGTCAAATTACTGTAGCTGTTATTGAAGTAGTATTTTGGTCAAATTTGAAGCGCTGTAAATTGAAGTAAATTTATTCTGCCAGTATAACTTATTTATAGAAACAAGATAAGCTCTGTTGTTTTGCGGGTGAGGGGTATTATAATAGATATTGGTGGGGGTTTTTGGGTTCAATTTAATCGTCTCAAGGAAAATCTTCTCCGTAAGTGGAAAGAATGGTTAATTTTGTGAAAATTTTACAAAGGATTGTGAAGGCAGAATTTTCGAGACGACCGTACAGTATGTGGCGAATTATAGAGTAACATATTTGTGAAACTCTCTAGAATTTATCACCTTGGACGGAGAACCCTGAAGAGGGGGAGAGTGAAAATGTCAAAAAGTTTCATCTTTCAGTTGGTTGTCAAGGTTTGATAAAACTTATCGTGAAAGAAATTTTCTTCCTCTCTCCTTCTCTTTCTTTCCCTCTCTCTCCCCGCTCTCTCTCTGTGATAAAGTGCAACTCTATGAACCTTCATTTTTTCAATAATAGTAATAACATTGAAGAAATTTTTCACGTGATGATAGCTGTCCCGCAGAAATATAAGATGCCATAATGGGTCCAAATTGAATACTGCGTAAAACCAACGACGATCTTTATTTCTAGAATCGAAATTTAGCTTGTGTGATTTATAGATTTATATTGATAGTTTAACATATACTTTATATCTTAGATGTAACATGTTTTTTTCTTGTTTTCTGCAGTAAAAGAAAATGACTAGTGTTTTTCAACTAAAGATAAATTTGTGCAGTTATTTATTTTTAAAGGAATTTGGTTTAATTTGTTATTTTTCAGTTGTCAGTTCATGGATTTTATTATAATTATTGCCATGGTATAGGAACGGTGTTATTTGTAATTTTGTTCCTTATGCCTAATGTGTTTGCAGACTTTTTCCGACTTTATATTAAATATTTGTAATATTTTACTTTTTTATTTAATTTCAGTTATGGCAAAACAAGTTAAAACTGGATACATTCTTCGTTATAAAAGTAAGTTTTTTTATTTAGTTTTTTTATGTTGATATAGTTAAGTTAATATGCTTGAACGACAGGAGCAAATCGCGTTGTTTTTTGTGTGATAGCATCACTGCTCTTTTGGTCTCAAAAGAGATGAGACAGATTTCCATTTCAAGCTGCACATCATATTCAACGACATTTAGACCTGTTTCGAAACATTAAATTTTGTATGAAAACTGTCCAGATGCAATACAGTATATCCGAAATATTGCATGCTAAACGTGCATCATAGAGGCTCATCTGATAATCTTTTGCTGTGCATGTTTAGTTATATTACTTGCGACATTGTTTGCAACTTGGTAATGGAAGGAATGAGGTCCAAAAGATCGTTTGGGTTGGAAAACAGCATCGAGCAATAATCACTAAACCGACTGCAAAAAGACGTTTGAAGATGCTTGTGAAGATGCGTTTTTGGTGGAGACATTAAAAAAGCTGTCAGCATAAAGGGATGTTTGGTGTTTGTTTTTCAAATGTCCGAGATATGTTTGCTAAACAGTCTCCAGCTAGATTCGTTGTGGCCAATAAGGGATGGAAGGCAAGTGCTCACAAGCTGAAATTAGATTCTGAACGTTTTTGCAAAGTGGAGATGGTGAAGGGGCCGGGCCCACTGTTTAAAAACTTTGAGTTTGCTCTTTTTTCTGTATGAAAACCAAGCTTTATCAAAGATCAGTTTTGTAGTAGCCTATTTCGCAGCCTATTTGGTTTTTAAGCTCTTTTTGTACAGGTTTGATTCTGATAAAAATTTTTGTCATATAAGAAAGATGACGTTTCTACTGTACATTTTACAATATCACTTGCACCGTAAAGCACTCCTCCTATTATACGTAAAAGACATTTGTGCGTATTGGTGGAATTTCACTAATTTCACCTCTGCTAGTGTCAATGTACATCCTTCATAACTGAGAGGAAGAAGTTGGGAAGCCCATTAGCCAACGAATCAGCTGCAGGCAACTCTTAACCCCGTGTCTCATATTTTGATAGTAGTACATTGACTGCTTGCTGCTTTACTAAACTCGGATAAAAATCGATAGAAATGGAATGCTTATCGTTATACTGGTTCAGATAAAATTTATTCACTTTACTGTACATTATCATATAAGGCCCGCGGCATCTCACGATGTAAGAGTCGACTAAAAGAGTTGTGGCAAACGGTCAGAAACCAGGAATGCAAAACTATTGCCCAACACTTTCTCCATAAGTTACTTTCTTCATCCCTGGAGTCTCTCTCTCTTCCTTCTTACCTTTCTATATAGTATTTTGTCTCTTGCCATAGGTGGAAAATGCTAAAAGAAAGCTGTACTAATGACCAGTTGGACCCGACCATTATCATCTCATCATCACTAGTCATTTTTCCGCCTACGGTAGGGTCGGGTGCTCACTTTTGTCCTGTTGAGACACATGACGGTATTTTTACGTTGCCGGCTGCCCCTGTGCTTATTACCGATGCTTCTGTCTTGGGGCAATTCCTCCACCGACACCATGGGGCAAGCTCCTATACCTGGAAATTTTGCCGAACTATACGTACTTCATGTATGTTAGATTTCTTTCATATGCAGCTGGCATTCACACCACACAGGACCGCGAATTTACTTCTCGTCAAAAGGGAGATGCGCCTGGAGCCTCTCTCTCGCCCAAAAGGAGCCATCTGCCTCGGCCATGATCGAACCTACAACAATGGACTCGCGAGTCAAGAACTCAACCTCTGCGCCGCTGTTTAAAATTACAGTTTGAGTGATCGAAATTTTTTTTGTTGAAAAACTACATGCAACCTACAATGCAACCTGTCAATTTCAGTCTTTTTGATTATTAGAATCGGAGTTCGAATCTTTGACACTTTACAAGTTTTATCCGTAGTAGGAGAATTGACACAGTGTGAAGGTGATGAAGTAAGTTCACGACCGTTGTCCTTTCCCTTTCTTCCTCAATGCATGTCCAAGGAAATAAGTCTGTTGTGCCAAATGTAGAAAAAAAGTCTAGCAAAGTATTATGATGTAGATGTGGATGAGCCCCAAAATAGATTACATAAATCTCAATAAGACCTTAGTTCCTTCCTCGCATTCCATTATCACTGATCTGCATTGTGTGAGTCTCTCTGTTTAAATGAGAGGGCAGTCTGAAATGGTCCTTTTCATACAAGTTGAGAGGAATCATTTTGGATTGCAATAGGGTCAGGCATCCATCTTACATTCTTCTTTCTAAATCTGTCGTCTTGTCTAGTATTTTATGGTGGTCATTGGTTATTTGTGTAAGCGAGTTTTTAGTTGAGCTTCGGCGTTTTGCATCATTTTAACTCATTCCTCTATTCAAGAAATGCTATAAAGCAGTGTACTATACGCCAGAATGAAGATTCACTGCTTCACAGCAGGAAAGTAAGACATTTTCACTAATAATCTCTGCTTGGGTCTTGAATCTGCTAAGAGGGACTACTAGAGGAATGATAGCAGATTCAAATTTTGCTTTCACATCCGTTTGAAAATGGCTAAGAATATCGTTTTACGGGCGCATTAAGGATGGCCTAGGGGAAACAGACTTGACAACTTGGCATGGGGAATTCTGTTGCTGTTAATTTTCAATCACAAAGCTTTCCACCCGACCAATAACCGCGAAAAATGGTGTCAGGATGCTTTCGTGTTATCCGTAATTTCGAAAGGAAATGAGTTGTGCTGCCAAATGACTGTCATGATGAGATCAGGCGGCATAATTCATGTTTTTAATTTAGAGGCTGTTAAGTAAGATGTTTTTAAAATATGTGTGATGCGCCGCGCTATGGCATCGCTCTTATTAGAAATTACTAGTGAGCTTTTCATTCATCGTCGTCGTCATTATTATTTATGCAATAGTTGAATTAAGGCAGTTATAACACAGGCCTGTTAACTTGGCATTGTCTTTATGTAATATTGAATGATTGTTTAATATCTCATTTGAATATTTCATTTTACATGTGGAGGTGCATTTTCGTTTTTGGCGTCGCAATTCAATTGCGAAATTTCAATTAAGTTCCATTGATAAGTTCAGCTTGTTTTTTGTGCTAGCATTTCGGGTTCCAGTTGCATATCAGGGTCAAATTAAACGTCACCTGAACAGTATTTTTTTTCATCTTTGTTTCTGTAGTCGTTTCACCGTCTCTTCCTGTCTCTGCCTCATTCTGTTTTTCTCTTCTGTCTCGCTTTCTGTATCTGGGTGTCGCTTCCTCTTTGTCTTTCCTTCTGTCTTTCTGTCTCTCCTTTTGTCTTTCTCTCTCTCTTATTCTGACGTTTGCGTATCTTTGTATTTTCTTGACTTTTGTGTCTCACCATGTCTGCACACGCCTGTCTTTTTCTTGGTCGAGTCTGTCTTTTATTCACTGTTCTGTTATTATGTATCCATCAACGGTCGATGGTTTTTCTCCTCCACCACCGTGTTAGCACAAGTTCGATCCGAGCATAATAGGTTTTTACGTCAGAAGTGAGATATGGATGCCTAAAGTATGCCTTCAATTTCCACATTCATTTTTAGATTATAATTATGCCCAACTCGGGTGTTCGTGTGTCACGAACGTGTAGGTGATATCACCCCTTTGAGAACCTTTGGTCTCGTCTGAAATGTATTATGCCGTCTACATGTAAAAAGAACCTTCATTTTCTTCTTACAAATCACGTGTGGTAGTTTAAATAGTAAGAGTTCGTCACCCACTTCCAGAGATTGAATATGCAGACGTTAAACAAGGCCATTAACCACTACAGTGGAAGTCCACTTACCACCGTTATGTGTACATTAATTATCCATTACTCTGTTTTTCATCTTGGAGAAAAGAGATATTAGTTTAAATCACCAGTCTCATTAAATTGATATCGTGCAGTCAACTGGTGAAAGGTTACTTTTCACTTGGCTTTCTTAAAGGATTAATTACTATTAGCGGAATATTGATTGACTCGTTCTCTACAATGTTGATTGAAAATATTCGTTTCCTTACCAGTTAATTGAATGACAGTAAAGAAGCTATAGAGGTTGTCGTAAAAGGAATATTCAAAAGATTGGGCATTCAAAATCAACAGATTGATAATGGAACATTAACCCTACCACGGACTGGTAGAAATGTGATGAAAGTTATTATATTAGCGTTTGAAAAACGAAGTTGAATTTTTAAAATGAGCAGTCTGCTCATGGACAGCTGTCTGAGTTATTTTCGCTAGTGTCCGTCGTGATGCAAAGGGCATTTATCAATCAGGGGCCAACAGACCCTCATACCCAGGAATTTTACCAACGCAAAAAGGAGTGCTTAATGGTTCAGAAATTGCATACTTGACTCGTGTGTCTATGGTCACACAGTTGTTCCTGGTTGAAGCAGGTCTCTTTCTTTTGGCTAAGAGGGAAATCCTTGGTGCGCCTTGTATTTTATGGGAAGTCAACCCACGTAGTGTTACGATGTTACTACTGCGTATTAACAAACCCCTTTCTACGCAGAGTAAAATATACGTGTAGGAGTTCGCCCCTGGCGTCAGTAAATTAACTTCAACAGTAGAGAGTTTGATGTTAAATAATCAAATAAACCAAACCAACGTTCACATACAGGTAACACCATGCCTTCCCCCCCAAATAAGTTTTTGACTTCATAATCAATTCAAAGACTAGTCAGCTAAAGATTTTATTTTTCCCTAAAGAAGTTGCCGTCCTTGGCAGTAGATGGGCTCTAAGTTGAGATACCTGACGTTAGCAATGCCGCATCGTAATTTTTGGTTATCTTTAGGACTTTTCTTGCACATTCTCACTTCATAAACTATATTATTTTAGATGATTGATTTTTTTTTGTTTCGTTTCATTTGTGTTTAAGGGCACTTCAACTACAAGGTCATTAGGACCCCGTACACTACATAGTTCTAATGCAGAGATTGCACAGACACAACACTAATGGGGCGATTTTTGGGTATTAGGGGTACCCAGTTTTCCTAAGCGGCCACCCATGTTAGTACTAGCTGGGACTTTGTTGGGAGCGGCGAGTTGCGTTGGACACACCAGTTCTCGTCTGATCACTGAAGTTAAGCAACGTAAGCCCAGTTAGTACTGACATGGGTGGTCGCTCGGGAAAGCTGGGTACTGCTAATACCCAATAATCGTCGCATTGGTGTAGTGTCTGTGCAGTCTATGCACTAGAACTATGCAGTGGACGGGTCTCTAATGACCTCGTAGTTGACGGGACCTTAAACACCAACAAACAAACAAACAATGGGACTGTGTTGTTTAACTTCAGTGATCAGACGACAACTGGTGTGTCCAACGCAATACAGCCGCTCTCTTCGATGATTGAAATTCAATAGACATAAACCCCGCAAATGAGATTGGATGAACATTATCGTGATTAAAATGTTAATAATATGTTGTTAGTAGCAATGATGACTTACTCATTTCCGTAATTAGTAGTTGAGAAAGTACTACTCGGTGATTACCATCATAATTAATGGATAAATATTTAATAAATAGTAAGATGATATTAAGAGCGTAATATTTAGTAGGTACGAACCCATACGTGGCTCGAAAACCTCTTAGACAGGTGACAGAGCACTTAGCAGCCATGAGCGACATACCGGTATAACTTTATTGCCTCTTTGTCGTACACGGAACAATAGGTAATACCTAATAAGCTACTAGAATATATGTTGAAGGTACACTAATAAATCATCATTATCATCAAAAACTCTTTTCCCGCCTATGGCAAGGTCGGATAACCAGTTTTGTCCCATTGGGGGCACATGATCGATCAGTTGAACGATATTTTTATACAGCCGGGTACCACCCAATGCTTGAACTTCTATGCTTCTTTATGGTTGGCCTATTTGATTCGTTGAAGCACTTTTCCTCCACCGATGCCAAGGGGTCGAGTTTCTACACCTGCAAATTTTGCAGAACTACACGTGTATATTACTCCTTGTAAAGTGAAGGTGACAATGTAAACATACGGAGCCACGATTTTCATTTCCACTCGCCGGAAGGTGCACTGGAGATCTCTCTCTCCCCGGAAGAAATCAATCGCGTCAGTCTAGGATCGAACTTGGACCCGCTGATGCAATTGCCTACTACTTCTGTGCCACCGAGGCAGGTTCGGAGTACTGTAACACTAATAAACACAATGCGGAAGAAGTTGAAATGTGGATATCCTGGCCACTCATCTAGAATAGGTTATTTATCATGGGCGTCGGCAGAAGAAGGGGACAAATTGAGCACTGGCTCCCTTCCCTAGGGGCTGCGAAGAAAGTGCAAAACGACGTATAGTAGATGTTGATCCTTTTCCTAAGACAGACTGCAAACTTTCTACTCCCCCTGGAAAACTTTTTTGTGGACGCTCACGAGTTTAATTCACACTTTGTGTCAAACAAAAAAAAGGCCTTGGAAATCAACAAATGCGATCTGGGAATGGCGGCATGCTTCTTCAACCGGAATATGCGGAAAAATAAGGACCAAGCCTTTTTTTCATTTTTTTGCACTAATTATATAAAGGCGATTAATCTTATTCCAAATTAATATAATTACACTATCTAATTAAAATATATGAAGGTCGCAAAGTTTTAAATGAACATTGTTTTTTTGTGAATTATTAACATTAGCAGAGATTTAGAGTTGACGTAATGTGTGAACAAGGGATGTTAAAGATGATGCGTTATAAAGCCAGTGAAGTGTGGAGTTAGTCTTTGGCATCATCTTCTTCTTTGATAAATTCATTTTCCACCTATGCCTAAGCCGGATACTTTTGAGTTCGGGAGGACAAAATAAACAGGCGAGAAAGGATAAAAAGGGATAAAAGGGGAAAGACTGCTCATGAGTAAATTTCAGGACGATTTCACAACCCTTTGAATTTGTCCCTTACGACATGGAATCTATGTGCACGCGAGTTAAAAAATATTATGGATATTTAATGAAATTGAAAGAAAAAAAAAGGATTTCATTCGACAGAATTGAAATTGATGCCATTTACATATGATAGCTATGATAGATTTCTGCACTCTTAAAGTGAAGCCTTATGAAAAAAAAAGCAACTCCTAACCTTTTTCCCGCCTGTGGCAGGGTCGGGTACCCATTTGTCCCTCTGAATGGACACAGGGTGTTATATATTGGTCATAGTTTTTTTCTGCAGCCGGTTGCTGGCCAAAGCTGCACCCCTACGCTTACTTATCGTCGGTCTAGTGTTCGTTGGGGAATGCTACCGACGCCAGGGGGCGAGCTCCTACACCTGGGAATTTTGCCTCATCTACCCGTTGCGTAGTAGAGAGGGTTCTTTTACGTGCAAGTGCCATCGTACACCCACACGGGACCTCGGTTTTACTTCTCATCCGAAAGAAGGCACACTCGCGGCTTCTCTCTCGCCCGAAGAAGCCGACCCACCATGGTCCAGTATGGAGCCTAGAACCACTGGCGTAGTTGCCGAGCGTGCTAACCTTATGAAAAACCTTACGAAAGCCAACCCCAAATTAAATTTAAATTTTATTCAAGAGGAAGACTAGTGCTTATAATAGGACATTTTTAGATAATGAAATGCGTTTACTGACTTCGTTTCGCATTCCCTATTCGGACTACCGATTAAAACACCTATCATTGTCCCCTGGACAGCAATCCGGAACCGCATAACACATTACTGCAGAGTAGGGCTTCTGCTTGCCCTTAGGGCCTTACAGATTATTAGAGTGAACCTGGATCGCACTTCGATCTAGCTCACTTTCCTTTCAACGTATCCCTCTGAGTACTTAGTAGGCTTACTACTTATCAGTTTGCTTCCTATGATGGGATATCCATCCATGTATTTCAGAAATTCATTCGGGAAATAAACACAGACATGAAAACTATAGATTAAACTCGCCCCTGTCTTTCTGTTTCTTAATTTTCGCCTTTCTATTTCCACTCAATGCCTTGAATTTTCCTTTCCCTGATATGGGGTGAAGGATTCAGCTTTCTTCTGGCGTGCAGAAGAACAGAGCTCAATTCTTCGATTTTGAATGCAGACTTTCTTTCCATCTATCAACTCGTTAGAAATACAGTGCATGGTTTTTTTTTAAATAAGCTTAAATTTAGGACTATTAAGTTTGATAGAAATTAATTATCCAACAAACATGAAACTTTTACATCAATTGTTTTTGTGGTGTATGAGGAATCTGATGTTCTCCGCATGCAGTCTGGGATATCCCTGTTGCCTGTTGTTGTTGTGCAATAGGTCAGACACCATGCAATATTATAACCAACAAAGCATTAACTTTCCTGCCAAAGTTCCTATGGGGTAGGCCGGTGTCACGCGTCAAAGTGTCAGGGGTCTACCTCAAAGTGTCCAGCCAGACACTTTGAGGCAATTGTTGAGTATCTCAAAGTGTCCACCAATTAGATCCGAATGCTGTTGCCCTAATTAGTCTCTTTTCTGCATAGCATATATGCACTGCAGAGAAGATATGCAACGTGAATCAAGGCGTAATTTATATCAAATGTTAACTTACCATCTCGTAGATGAGTGGTTCTCAATCCTTTTGAAGCCAGGGAACGCTACACTGTGAATTTTACTTGCACGGAACATTTACAATTCAACTTAAACTTTAAGTCAGCTTGTACACTTTCTACACATGGTACTTACTACCACTTCTTATAACAATAAAACGAACAACTATGTCGTTTGCTGATTACAATCCCATCCAAAAATTATTTTAAATTGTACCGATTTTTTTTCCATCGCCTTTATTTCTGCATTTAATTTGTTTGCAGAACACGCATTGAGAACCACTGTCGTACATGATGCAATGCTCTTCCATTTTTGGTGTACGCTTTCCATTTTACCTGGTTATTAATATTACCTAGCGATTGAGGTGAAAGATGAAGGTGATGAATTGTCTTTGGTATATACCATTACAATGATCTCTATTTTCGGTCCCCCGCCCTTCTCCCCGCGAAATAGATACATATCGATTCTATGAATGATTTCGTGCAGCCACGAATATTCCATTTGTACGAATCTCATTTTTCTAGACACAGAAAAATCTCAATTCTGCTTTCCTTCTGCCTGGCCTCAACGTCACCACACTCAAGTTGCAATTCTGTCATTACAGCAATATTGTTTATTCATAAAAATACTTGTTTTTGGCAATAATTTTGCCCTAAAACACCAACGAACCAAAAAAAATCCTAACCGGGTAAAATGGAAAGCGGCCCGGACACTTTGACATGTGACACCGGCATCCATTCTCAGACAGCCCAACCAATATTCTTGCGGGTTCAAGACGCCTGGCTGGGGTGCCCCCCAATCAAGAGCATGTTCAGTGGACCAGCAGACCCGACCCTGCCACAGGCTGGATAAGATGATGATGATGATTCATGAAGAATATAGCGTTCAGAGGATATTTGCGGTGCGTAAGAAATGTAAAGAGGTTCCTATCTTCAATCCATGTTAACAGGATTTATTTGTAACAAAAATTGCATTCAACTTTGTTTGTCTTCAGCAAACACCTAAAAAAAAAGACAAGTGTTGCAGTTAGTTTATAATTGAATATCTATTTTTAAGAAGATAGGGCAGACTCAAAACTTGCATTTCTAGAGAGCTGGATCAAGAGGATATTGTGTTGTTTTGTTAGTATTTCTTGTCAAGCTTCTTTTCCATTTCTCTTTGACCAGTTTAAAAGAATGATAATTGCACCGAATGATGCAAAAATAAACTTGAAAAAACATTGTAGGCTCACCATGAACCAGGTCATTGCATTCATCAAGTGTTTTCCGTACTGTTTACTAATCTTTAAACAGTTTAAAATTATTTATGTCCTTTATGCCATCTATGGGACACACCTTTGACCAGTAGTTTTACGCAGCAGACTGCCAACCTAAAGCAACACCCCTCTATGCTTATTTATCACCGGCCAGGTTTTCTTCAATGGAGCATTTTTCCTCCACTGAAGCCAAAAGGCCAGCTCCTACATCTGGATATGTTGCCGAACTACCCGTAGTTTTACTCCATGTAGTAAGGGTTCTATTCCGTGCAGTGGTCAAAGATCGAATCTGGAACCATTGATGCATTAGCCCAATCTGCTGCGTCTACGCCAATGAAGGAGTCTTATGCCAATCATGTGAGAAATGTAATCATGAAGCTACCCTAGCGGTTCCATGACTCAATGGAGATGGGTGCTTTTTTTCAAGAAATGTCGGCATATCTTTGTCTGTATCTCAAATAATGAGATTGTAGTTTTCAATACTGTGCTACTACAAATCCATTTATACCGACATGGTTAGATACCTGTACCCCTTTGATGGACTTAACCAGCTCCTCCTTCTCCCTCTTGCCACCTATATCTTCTCGTTCATCTCTTCCTAGTCATGCCTAACTCTTTCTACCCTTCACAGCCCATACACGGGCCCTAATGACCTTTGTAGTCGATGGGCCCCACAACACAAACAACAACAGCAGCCCATACATATGCCTCAGTATAAGAGTTTTTGTTGCTTGAGTTATGATTTCATGGTTCTTACGCCCTGATCAACACTCTGACCCCCCCCCCCCCTTGAAATACAGCTGGTTTAACCACTGCCTTATGGAATTTCCAGTTGAATTTGATGGGTCTCTTGGAATCCCGTGTTTGGACAGTGTAGACGTATACCTTTGATGCCTTCATATGCTGTTTGCTCCTCTTGGCTCAGTGCGTCATTAAGCTTTCCCCCTATGCACTACTTCGTTGCCCACAAGTATTTGCTCATAAAATTTACAAAGTTTCCTTTTTGCCAGCTTTCGTTAATGATAAAATTCTCTGGAGGCAATAATAGGTTTTGTATGTACTTATCTGGCCTGGTACTTCTGTCCCTCTGGACTACATGAAGTCCTTTACTACCAGTGTGTCAATAGATCTTCTAGTTGAAATCCACTTTAATTTGAATATCTGAGTGGTATTGATTGGTTTAATGTCTCTACGACTGGGGAATTGAACTCTGGTCACTTGCCCTATACGCGAGGCAGAAGACCAAGTAGCATTTCACTAGCCAGGTCCATGGGCATTCAGTTATATACATACAGTAATGTGATAATGCCATCTTCTTCTGCCAACCCATTTTTGGCTTATGGCAGGGTTGAATTGTAATGAGTTCGCCACCTTGTTTTGAAAGAGACGAATACCCATGAACTCGGAGAGAAGAGTGCATAGGGATTTTGACAGATCTTTGGAGAAGAAGAATTGGAGCCCATGGACGAAGAATTGGACGGTGGTTCTTACTGGTTGCTGTCGGGTCAGTGGGTTTCTACCTCACTTATGAGTTCTTGGCTGTAGGATTGATCTTGGTCGAGGCGGACATCTTCTTTCGGTTAAGATTGCACCCTCCATCGAAGGTTGTGTATGACGTCACCCTCCGGTAAAAATTTGACGAAATTTAGTGTGGTGTAAGGTAAAGGATGGTTCTTAGTTAATTAAACAGAGGTTGTGTGGCAGGAAGTCAGCAACCGGCTGCGTAAAAGCACCGGCCAATAACCGGTACATCACAAACAAGACAACTGGTTCTTTCCAGAAGCAGGAAAAAGGTTAGGGGTCGCTGGTATATTACGATGCATTGTTGCTGTTGCCTACATAGTTACCTAGGTGACATCGATTCATATTAATAGGGTGTTTCTTTGCGGAGATGACATGAGATTTGAGACAATACGATGGCGGCCCCAGGCGGCACATTTGTTTCCATGAACTGGTCACTTAAGACGCTTTTTACGTGTTAAGCGGGTGTTTGTTTCGGGTACTGCATCTTTGAAATGATGAGTTGCCAAAAGCATTTGAGCAAACGCAATAGCATGCTTATTGTAATTACAACTCAGTTTTAACACATGAGGGTGGGATCGCAGTTAACACTGTGATTGGAAAAAAGTCTCTTACTTTTGAACGGAAGTGATTATTTGATTGTTTTTTTTTTATTTTAGAGCGAATATTTGGCAAGGATTGGAGAGAAGAATATGTGGTGCTGTATAGTGACAGCACACTGGCTTGGTATCGTGATCGTAACCGATCAGATCCAAATGGTGGCATATTTGTGAAAGAGGCTCCTCATATGGTCGCCGTTGGGCAATGGACCTCAATGATTCCATATCGACCCGACTTACCTAATGGTTGTCGTATTTCATGTCTGATGGCATTCGGCACGAAGAAAAAAGACAAAGTGCATTGGTTTCTTTGTAAAGATGAAGATGAATTAAAGTAAGTATTCTCTCTCTCTTTAAGTTATAGGTTTTTAATCTTATAATACTTTTTATGTTTTGGATTGGAGAATCATGTTATCGTTAAGAGCCATTTCCTTTTCCACTAGAGTCACGTACAAGATTGCCGTTGATTTACACAATGATTTCATGGAAAAATTCTTTTATTTCTATCCAAAAATGCGATTGTAATCGAGAGAGGGGACACGAGGAAGAGAGACAGAGGCACCCCTTTCTTTTCGTAAAAGTATGAGTTACTTTTGTTGGTATTTGATATCTGTATGGAGAGTTAAAGTCGTCTACAGTATTCACTTGGGGGAATTCTTTGTCAAGGTGAAAACGATACCTTTTTACTTTAAGATATATTTTTAGAAGAACTAAGGAAAATTCAAAGTTTTCTGGAAGCATCAGTAGAAATTCGCAGCCGTTCACGTACACAATATCCTCAAAAGGTATACATGTATTGAATAGTCCCCTAGAATTTTCTTAAAGAGCATATAAGAAGACCATGATCGTATAAAAAAAGGTAGAAGCAGCAGCATCTTTGATGTGTTCCAGATGCACATTTGATAAGCGTTCAATTGAAGCAGCAAGATGCATCAAATTGAAGGTTGCATGAGGCAACTAAACAAACACATTAAGCAAGCAAAGAACTTTTGGGAACAGGAAAGTGACATTGGTATTTGTTGAAGTGTGACTAGTAAGCTTTATACGAACACAAAGAAACATTCGCATCTATGTCTGCTTCAAAACGCTGACATCGAACCATCACACTAGAATATTTAACTCAAGAAATAGACATCCTTTGATACCAGATTATACTATTGCATAGAGTGTTCGCATTTACTCAGAGCGAATTTCTTCAGTGAAGGGGGCATCTGTGACAATGTTCAAAGGTGTTAGGTGTTATCGGACCTTAGATGTTATATTTCGATTAGGAAAGTAATCTAAAGTAATCCGCTGCTGCTCACGAAGCACAGACTCTAAGTCCTGATGTGGACGATGCCCCTTGAACGTAAAGGAATTTTTATACAGATGAAACATCATTATGATTTGTATTTTATGAATCACCCTCATGAGATGACTGAAATATCCGCATTTGTTAAGGACCCTTCCCTGAAATGGCTTTTAGTCGACAAGGCTCAAATTTCCAGTTCGCCTCTTGGAATGCGTCTGGGAGCGGTGAGTTGCGTTGGACACACCAGTTCTCGTCTGATCACTGAAGTTAAGCAACGCAAGCCTAGTTAGTACTGACATGGGTGGTCGCTCGGGAAAGCTGGGCACTGCTAATACCCAATAATCATCGCATTGGTGTAGTGTCTGTGCAGTCTATGCATTAGAACTATGCAGTGGACGGGTCTCTAATGACCTTGTAGTTGACGGGACCTTAAACACCAACAGCAAAATTGGTATGCGTCAGAGTTTCCCTTTCAAACGTCCCATTAGTAATTTTTGCTAACTTCTTCGTCTCTTTATGGCATGGTAATTTTACCAAAGTATTCTTGCTGAAACTTGTCCAAAGAACGCTCAGCATCCGTAGTTAAAAAAGAGTGAGTGGTAGGTCATTTGGTATTTGTGCCTTATTTCGTTTAATATTACCTTTAGATGATGTAGCTCATACGCAGTTGTTATTTAACAATTCGGTATTGTCCACCTACTCACCTGATTTGTCGTAGTTGCATGAGGTTGACCAAAAATTCCATTGGGAATTGGATTAAGGGGGGGGGGGGGTCTCTCTCTCTGATTTCTAAGTGAGTGGCTTCACATGTAGTGGACTCTGTTAACCGCATAACTCTAGATTGACTTAATAAAAAGAAAGTGGGTTATAATTGTAATGACCACGAGTTTTGGTTAACCAGAGAGTGATTACTCTTATTAAATGCTTTAAAATTTAATACCTGGTTTTTGGAAGATTGTCTGTGTATGGGGACAACGTTTGCCACACTGTCGCAGAGTTTTATTTATATATGTATAAAAAATTTAATTTTAAACTGATCGTATCTGAGCGGTGTTTTACAGGGAATTTACTGGTCGGATTTATATGTCTGCCTCTCTTAACGATACTGCGTTCAAATATCTTCTTAAGACTTATGGGATTTGATGTGGAATTTTGTGGGCAGGGACGTACGAATATACGCACACACATATACAAAGACAATAAGATGTAATAATTTCCAAGATACTGCTGGGTGTGTGAGGACAAGCCCTTTCTCTTACTCCTTTCTCCCTTTAGAAGACGAAAAAAGAGGGTTAGGGGATGTTCTCTCCTACTTCTCATCTGATATATTGATCCTATTAGGTTTGAAATTGTAACGCTATTCATGTCCCTTGGTGTATATATATTCTTCGGTAGCAGAATAGAAAATTGTGGAATATCCGAATGCATGGCACTCCCTCGACTACATGACCACTTTGAATGATATAATGGACATAGTTGTGGCCATGTTACATTTTATAGACGCTCTTACTCATTGATTTCTTCTTATTCTACTGAATTTCAACACTGAAAAATGACCACTTTTCTCTTTTCCAAATGGCGGTGTCTTGGTATGGAATGCCATGCATACTTTTGGCAGTATATAACTGTATTGTAACCCATTGAATCCGAAATTCTGTTAATTTTGACAGTTGGTGTCAAAACGAAAGAGGCAGCAGAAAGCATTTTGAAGGAAAGTTTCGATGATGCCGATGACGATGATCAATATTTGTGTAACATGGCGTAAAATTCTTATGGAATTTTGTGAAATTACATCTCTACTTAGATGATGATGATGGGTTTTTTTTCTCCTCCTCGGTAGACATCTATATATATGGTGTATATTTAATCGAAATTTTGAAGATGATGTTCAGCATTAAAAGTAATTTCGACGTTTTCTTTGTAAACAGTCAAATTCTCTTTTAAAATAAGTTGTCGATGAAATAAGTGAAGAATCCACCGAGACATTTTTAAGGTTTTTGGTATCAATCTGCAAAAGAACTTTTATTTCAGTTAACCAATTGGTGAGATTGACATTAATTGTGCTAAAATTCAAACAAGAATCCCTTGGTAACCACGCGAGACCACTCGTGAGACCTCTGGGCTGTTGATCTGCACAAGTGCAGGCGCTGCATTAATGTCAATTTTCTTATCTCTTTAAGACTAATTTGACTATCCAGCTGAATATTAAACTTGATAGTCATTCATGCATTCATATTCAGTTGATGATTACATCCCGGTTTGGTTATTCGTCGTTCATGAACAGGCAGGTAAAATTACACCCCCACATCCGGTATCCAATTCTAATTCACAGAATCACTGACACCGGTACCGATCACTCTACCCGCTGCGGCACCGAGGCGGGTCTGGCTGTTTTCAAAACTAAAAGTAAAAATTAGATTTGTCCTGATGGTCCACACGCATACCACAGCATCTGCATTTCCCTCATTCAACTTTTTCACTGCCCTGGAGCGGCTTATTGCGTTGGACACCAGTTCTCGTCTGATCACTGAAGTTAAGCAACGCAACCCCAGTTAGTAGTAACATGGGTGGCCGCTTAGGAAAACTGGATACCGCTAATACTTAAAAATAGTGTAGTGCCTGTATAGTCTGTGTATTAGAACTACACAGTGGACGGGGCTCTAACGACCTTGTAGTTGAAGGGCCCTAAAACACCAACGAAACAAAAAAATCGATAAATTGGTCTCTATTTGTACTGTTTTAAGGTTTGAGTAGACAGGGAAATGGAAGGAAGGTAAAGGCCTTTCTCGCCCCTTTTGGCCCCCTCCTTCCACGAAAGAAGGCAACGGCATTTGCAAAAAAAAATGGTCAACAAAGTGTGTATGCGGCCCACAAGGCGTTCCACTGTTGTCAATACGGCCCCCTGACAAAATGTATTTGAGGCTCCTGCCTTATAAAATTCATTTCAGTTGGTGATGTGTTCAGCTTTGGCCGGCAACCGGCTGCAGAAAAAACTATGACCAATATATCACCCTGTGTCCATTCATAGGGGCAAATGGGTACCCGACCCTGCCATAGGCGGGAGAAGGGTTAGGAGTTGCTTTTAGTTCAGTTGGTGATGTGTTTGTGCAGAGCTTATGGGACACAGGTTCAATCCTATCCGAGGCGGAGGGTTTCTTTCTCGCCGGTACAAACGCCTAATTGTGACTTTTCTCGGGGTCACCCAAGGTAGGCAAAATATCTTGGTGTAGGAGTTCACTTCACCTCAAGGTCAATTAATGATGATCGGAACCTCCATATCTGGCGAAAGAGCCAAAAAAGTTTTTCACTTAGCGCCTACATTTTAATGTGTACCTGTATGCGAATTGTGTGTGTGTTCTTCAAAACAAAATTATTTCAAATTTAAATTTTTTCTCCTTTTTTTTTTAATGGCTGCACTTAGCAATTGGATGATAGCGATCAGTCACACGGTAAGTTCATGAATGCTTGTTACTTGTTTTGTGTTCGTATGCTTAGTGTTGTAAGTCTTCAAACATCTATCATTCTGGGGAACTGCTAGTCATAGATGTTATATTCAAATCAAATTTCATGAAAGATGCGTTTCAAAGTTGAAATTTACCAAAGATGAGTCTCCTTTAACGTGTATTTGGGGCTGTTGGCCTTTCTAAACTACATTTTTGAGAAGGATATCTCAAAATAAGCACAGGAGTGAAGGAGCGTTATTTTAAAAATGAGTAAACAATGGGGCTTGTTCCCCTCCCTAGAATTGGAGTCCGTATAATTATGTATGTTTATTGCATAATTTAATCCACAGTAATAAAAACATATAGTTGTAGCGTACTACTGGGATAAAATCGCTTTGTTGTTAGGATAAAAGGGTTAAGAGTTAACCAATTCACTTTTGGTTTCCATGACAACCCAGTGATAAAAGCATTTCTCTTGAAAATGAATGCATATTGGTTTGAAGTAGGTATTCATATTTTTCTTGCATCAACATCAATCTGGTGACTTCTGTAGTTCCTGTATTTGTAGCTGGCTGGCTGCCGCCACACCATAACTGTAGATAAGAGAGGGTTATCAAATATAAACTTGAATTGTTATTCAAAATATAAGTTCCAAATATCAAAAATTATGTATCACGAATAAAGTATGGAACAACTGTCATTTGTCATCCTTCAATTTTTGAGAATGAAATAGATAAATTTCGTCAATTGCTGCTGGGAACTGAACTCAGTTCGCGCGCACACCAGGTTTATACCGAGTTAATTCCTCCATTGCTAAATCTTGACGAAAGTGAAGCCTGACCTAGTTGTAGGACTTTGAAGTCATTTACCGAAATATGATCCTTTAACAGACTCTGATGAGGCTTTGCATTTTGACCAGAGAATTGACTCTCATTTCACGTATATTCCCTGATTGGGTAGATCAAAGATGTTTCCTGTTACATATTGTGAGACCAAAGACGACCGTATTACTCGAGTTGTGTAAGTTATAGAAATTCAGCTCAAGTTTTATATCGGCTGCAATTAGCGACAAAACTAGTCAGGGGGAAAAATAACTTCAAAGCTTAAGTCAACATGATGCTGTTTAATATAAATACAGCAAATTGAGTTTTTTAACCCTATTACTACTTGGTGATGACTAGAATGCCTGTTTTCTGTCACGACTTGAGGGTCTTTGGTCAATAGCTAAACCTATTGTTGCTCTAATTGTGATATTAACTTTTTGTTTGTGATTGTAAGATGTGTCCAACTTTTCCTCCCAAAAATTGTTTGAATTATTCATAATTTATGTAAGTAGCCGATTTTTTTGTCTTCTTTGTATGCCAAACGGTGACGGTTGTTGACCCATTTTCTTGCATCATTCAGTGAGTTGTGCGGTCAGCTACGGTCAATTTGACGACCAAGATTTCCTACACTGCCTATGTAATATGGTTAATTAATGTAACATCATCTGATATTTCGTCCATCTATCTAGATGGCTCACTAGATTAACATGCCTGTCTTTGTGTGTCCATGGTTGCAGAATCGATCCTGACCGAAGCAGATTGCTTCCGTTGGGTGAGATAGAGAAACTCGAAGAGTTTGGCTAAGTGTGGTGCATACGATGTCATCTGCACGTCGAAAGGCCCTCTTTTACGTGGAGTAAAATGTATGTATTTGGTCGGCAGAATTTCTAGGCGTAGGAGCTCGCCCCCTGACTTCAGTGACCTAAACTACAGTATATCGACCAAGGAAATAGGCCGACCTTAAATAATTAAGGGGCTGGCTGGCTGTAAAAATATCATCCAATAGTTCGCCCGTGAACTCCCGTTTCCAGAGAATAAATACTGTAGGTGCTCAACGTTTGTCATAGGTGGGGAAAGATTTTAAAATAATTTTGATGATGATGATCTGATATTTCATGCTCAAATAAGAATAGTAGATAACGCCGATCTTGACTAAATTCCATTGCTTCTGGATTGAATATGATCCTTTTGCTCGATACTATTGTTGGTTGATGCGAAATCTGCGACTATTACGTAATGCTATTAATGTGTTATGCATCCGAATCAGTTTTGATGATAAACAATATGTTCTCAATTGGAATGTTGCGAAGTTTACATAATACCAGCTTAAGCTGAAATTAGTGAGCTAATTTGTCCTCTTTTTGATCGATTCATATCAATAAGGCAATCTGAAAAAGTTGTAAACTCAACCTCAGTTACCGCTGACAATGGTAGATGTGCATTGATAGGACATTAAACACACACACACGCTCCAAATCCCGTCATTTAGTCGCAACACTGGAACAAATAATCTAAGAGAATATATAAAACAACATGACTGTTGGACAAAATGCTCCTATATGGTCCACGAACCTACATATTCAAATCGGATATAATCACTGGGGTTGAAAACTGACAGGTAAAAATGAGGTGTCTTCATGTTGAAATTCTCTCGATATACAGTACTGTATATTAATGCTTCTGTGTCGATACATCCCGAGAATTTTACTCCCGGGAATTTCAAAAATATTAACCCGAGGCTAGAGAATTTTCGTTTCAGAGAGCTGATAGAATTAGGAACGAGCATAGTAGGGGTATCTTGGGGTGGGGACATCGCGGAAAAATAAGAGGGAGTAGATTGAGGTGTTATCCACATGTGATGAAAAGAGGAGGAACTAGTTAGGTCCATTACAGGAATGCAGGTGGTTGGAAGCACCCGGGGCAGGGGGAGGCCAAAGCAGACGTGGGAGCAGGTTGTTCGTAAGGATATGGTAGTGTGTGGGGTGGACGGGGACCTGGTAGGAGATGAGCGGGGGAGTGGAGGGCTAGAACCCGCAGGCCTGACCCTGCCACAAACGGGATAAGGGTATAATGATGATGATGATATACGGAATAGGCTACATACCTTTAATGCATTGGTAATTTTAAAATCTTATTTTGCCGTGCAAAAGTAAAATGTCCTAAATTTCTTATCATGAAATAGATGTAATAATAATAGCGTTGCCCCCTTGGACACCCATGTTGCCAAATATATTTCTGCAAATGAGAATTGATCTAGAATTGCTCCAGACATGAGCGTAACTCGTCACTTAACCAGTTGAGGACAAAGAGCTCCGAGACTTCCTTCTCCACCTACAAACTGTGACTTACAGTAGATATTCAAGTTTCCTTTTGCCTGATTTATATCCATATATTCAGTGAATTAGTGACAGGCCAGAGAACCAGTGGCCAAACGTGTTAGTCTCAGATAAGTCAGTTTTGACCACTAATTCGCCGTCTGTAAAATAAACTGACCTTTCTCTTCCACCTCTTCTTGCCCTCCTCCTATAGCATGCCTATGTCGGTATATCTGTGAATATGAAATAGTACCGCAGAATTGGAGTGGAAATTGAACGTGATTTTACATTGATAATGACATTAGATTAGAGTGAAGTGAATCATTGAAGTTTAAAAAGACCCTCAATTTGATCATACATTTTTATGACTCGCAGTCTGCTGATCTAGATACTGCATATTTCATTGGATAGTTCAGGTCACGTTTTTGAGTTCATTTCTATGTTTAATGCGTTTGTTTTGAAGGGTCTACTTGTATGACTTGTTGAAAAGAGAATTGAATTGGCATATATGGTGTTTTTCCTTAGTTTTTTTTTTAGCAGTGCCGTCAATCACTCAAATGTGCACTTACAAAAAGGCGAGGGAGAGAGAATGAGAATCGTCATGATAAACGTTTACGATATAGAATATTTAACAGACTCTACTCGACTTCCTTTATTAATATTTCACATTTTGAAATTGTCACGTTATAGATTGAGAAAGCTTGACACTATTCAATGTATTCAACAACTCTGTTGCCTGTTTTTTACCATTTTAGTCTCTCTCTCTCTCTCTCTCTCTATGGTGTATGTGCAGGTAGGCAGGTCACCCAACATAAAACCGGTGGTGTTGTAGGAGAGAAATTATGTTTTCTTCTAGAGATTTGTAACAAGCGTTTACATTTTACTGACTACATGGAGACAGAAAAAAAGAGTGAACTTATAACACATATTTATAAATGTTTGCAAAAGATTTTTTTATTCTTTCTCTTTGGGTTTGTTCTTCTACCAATCAATAGTTGCGTCCCACATAATGCACATGCCGCATACTGTATAATGGTGTAGTAGTCATTGGTGAGTAGTGTACATAATAGGTTGTTCCACTGGAATTGAAAAACTGTTAGCAGACTTAAAGTGTTGGTTCATTTCTCCTCATTATGACAGTGTTACGTATTGTGAGGACGTCTCTCACATCTTGTCTGCTGCAGCCAAACACGTCCGGAGTGTCACAACTTCTCTAGCTAATTACTACATTCGTTTCCTGTGTCGGGTGGAAAATTACTGGTACATGATTGGCAGGGCCACAATCGGCCAGTTTTTTATGTGCCCATTCCATAAAGGCTGCTTCACACTTGCTTAGTAGTTTAGTCGAGTAGCAATTAAATTAAGTAAAACCCCTCTATGGGTACACCCCTCATATCGGTACAAATTCTTCAGGCACCGATTTTTCGTCCATAGGCTATTACTACCCCTCTTATGAGCACACCCCTCTGATAGGTACACTTTGGCTGGGTCCCCCGGGTGTACCAATTAGAGAGGTTTCACTGTAGTAACAAAGTGTGTGGAAACATTGAAATTTAGTCCAGTAGGTTACTAAAACAGTTTAGTCAAGTAAATTAGTAGAGTTATATTTTTCTGGTCGAGTAGCTATCTCCTAACCACCCACTACTTATTGGTTAAACAAGTCTGAACACTATTGTTTAGTAGAGTTCATTAGTAGCCAAAATGTTATCCTACTTTCTGTCTTTAGAAATTTATCCTCTAATAACATGTGAATCACATTTCCTATAGCATGATTCAGTGCTGCATGATTACGTTGCCTGTGCATCCTGCTTGAATTCAAATGGCCAACTGAACTAATTCGGACACTTTTTAAGGCTCCTACACACTTGTTTAGTAATTTAGTCGAGTAGCAATTAATTTAGAAACAAAGTGTGTGTGAACATTGAAATGTAGTCGAGTAGGTTACTAAAACTCGGCCTACTCGACTAAATTACTAAACAAGTGTGTAGGAGCCTTTAGGGACTAAAGTGTTTTAGTAGTAATTGGGCACTCACCACTTGACTAAACAGCTAAACAAGTGTGTAGGTGCCTTTACTCTAAAGACTCCTACACACTTGTTTAGTAATTTAGTCGAGTAGGTTACTAAAACTCGACCTACTCGACTAAATTTCAATGTTCCCACACACGTTGTTACTAAATTAATTGCTACTCGACTAAATTACTAAACAAGTGTGTAGGAGCCTTAAGATGGCTATGTTAGAGTTATTCAGTCAGTCAGCTGGGTTCGTGAGCAGTGGGATAAATCACCCAGCAACACATTAGCCATTGCCACGTTTTTGTTCTTCCAACAGACTAGAGCAGAGATGGACAACTTACATTCCAGTGGTGCGGCCCGAAGACAAGTATTTTCATGATTTCATTGTCAAAAATGGAAGCATACTAAAGTAGGCGCCAAATTCATGGAATCTGAGCTAAATTAGAATTCTAGATTCAGTAAGGATGGAACTAAAATTCTTCATTGTGTGAAAGTTTCTTTTTGAGACGTCCATTCTAGCTTTAAGTACTTTTCTGTATGTTCTGTCAATGAAGGAAGAGAAAAGGGTCCATTGAGTGTAAAGACTGCATCAAATTAATTGCTAAAATCGCTCTTTTTCTTATCTCATCACGTTTTCGTCACAGTTTTTTTATTTCCTACGTTACAATTGCCATAACCGTTTCGACACACTGTTCTCCAATTTCATTAGTCAGTATTATAATTTAGATCTGCCCTCGCTAGTGGAATTGAATATATCTTTCTAGATATGGTTTCTTTATTATTTTGATGTCGATAAATGTTTACAATTGTTTCTGTCCAAAGTTCTCAATAATCAAGATTTAATTTCGCTTTTTGTTATTAACGTGATTGGATTTCAGTTGACAAGAGTTGTCACGTAACTGTGTCGTTCTTGGTTAAGTAGAGTTACTCTACTCCACTATCTTCTTGGATGGAAATATTGAAAGACAATCCTTTGCCGAGTTGAAGTCGTTAATTGGATCGAAGTTTTTCGATGTTTCGTTTTTTTAGTGTTGATAGCCACTACTGACATATGACCACCGAAACAGACTTTTAAACGAGACTCAAAATCTATAATGTTTTCAGTCCTTTAACAATTTGGGAGAAAATCTCGCATTTTTGCGATCCATTTCTTCGATAAACAAAGACATCACTTTATATTAGAAGCAGTTGGATGGAGCTTTTTAAAAAGGTTTTGTTTGTCAGATCGAAACGATTTGATAGCTGTAGCAGTTAATGTCCTTTTAGACTAGAATAGTATTTCATGGGTCTCTGGTCGTTTTCTTCATCTATCCATCATGTCTTGGTACTGAAAAGTAATTGCAGATGTTAGAACGTTGAGCCTTGAAGAAAGGGTTCCTTCAGCTTGCACCAAATATCGCTTCTTTACTCGTAGTTTCTATATAATGGGAGGAACATTTGAAGATTTTTACCCAGCCTTGTTCAATATTAAACCTGCACACCACGAGCTTAAACGACAAATTGAGGTTCTGAAGTCGACATTGCCCGGTGGGTGATTGCACTGAGTGAAAATCTTGAAATTTGACCATGTTTTTTTTAGTTGTTAGCCGTGGTTGAAGTCCCAATATTCTTCCGGTGCAGCAGTTACGTACTAATGAGGCATTTCGTTAGACGTTTGGATAGTTCCCTCAACCAGTGGCGTCGCTAGATTTTATTTAATGCAGAGGTTCGAACCTGGCCGAAATCAGTGATTTCTTCATAGGAGAGGGGATAATCCTTAAGCACTGTGGCCCAGTTTGATGTCATCTACATACGAAGCTAAAGCCGTCTAGATAAGTTTTTTGATGATTATAATAGCCATATTTACATTCAGCTCAACACACAAACGTCCATCAAGATGCCACTCTGGAGGGAAGAACTGTGATAACATTGCCGTCATGTCTCCACGGCTAGGAATTGTACTCTATCCGTCTGGTTTGCAGAAAGATACTGAGCCGTTTCCTCCAAACGCCAAGTGATGCTTACGCAATTATGGTTGGAGTTTAGGATTATAGACCCTAGATTATAAATGATGATATTAACTTTTTAATATTACACTTCTAACGTAATTTGATGAAACTCTTTGCTGGAGGACTGTAGATTATTTGATGTAAAACGAGACCAAGATCTAATTACTACTTCCGGAATGATACTATGTTTTGCTTGATGTCCTTCGACGACTGAGCTACATGAGGCTTTTAGTTGACATATGTGTAGCTAAAAGACAAATCGACAGGATCGCCATTTGAGTAAAAATGTGCCTGTCAATGCTTTGTTATCGATAGTTGTTAATTATTTTTTGTCATCTATTAGGTGTAGTGTGCGTGATTAATGCACTTTTCTCGGTGAATTCGTGTGTATCATTTATTAAACTCAGAAGTAGGATCCATTGTCGGTTCATATTTTATATGAGTTCTATGGAACAAATTATTTTTATGCTGCTTACTAATGAGGTTCAATTTTTCATTTCAGTTACCGCCGCCACCTAAATCTTTAACCAACATTGTTCAGCCAATTCACTCTAATGGAAAAACAGATGATGTTTCCAACTCACATCAAGATACTCGTAAGTATTTTTATTTATAATTTGTCGATTAATATTTTTTATCTCTTATTTTCAATCTTTTTTTTTTCTTTGTAATGTTGAGTGAATGATATATGCCCTTGGAAACACAAATGTTTTCATATTTTCTATCCAGTTAATTGGATGATGAAGGTATGTACGTAATTAAATATTGAAGGAATATGCCTTCAAACTAAAACAAGCTTATTACGAATGAAATAGGCTTTTGTTTAAATTAGGATTTTTATTATTATTTTACTTTGAAAAGAGGCTTTTTTTCATTTACTTTTTTTCTCATCTCTCCTTCCCTTTCGCCCTCTCCGGTTTCACTTTGGAAATTGTTGCCCCTTGCAAAAAAGTAGGTTGGCAATCACACATAGCACTTCTGCTCGGCAGAAAAACATTCCTTCCCCCCCCCCCCCCCCCCAATATTAAACTTTTCATTACTGGATGTCAAGGCAGTTTCCTTAAGCCTCAATAATTCATTAACAAAGAAGAAAATTTTTTTATCGTCTTCTGCCACTTTTTATAAAATGAAAGAAAAGTGCGGAGTCGAAAAGGAAATCACTGTCATCTTTTTTCGTATACCAACACCAATGTGAATAGAAGTTGGTTTCCTTTTCTTCCCAATACAGGTAAAGAAAACGTTATGCTTCATTTGACATAACTTAAGTTGCAAATAAACTTCTTTCTATTGCTCTTTCTCTCTTTTTGTCTCTTTTTTTAAATAGTGTATAACATATCAAGTTTATTTCAGAAAACACGTTGCATAGTGTATTAGATTTTGTTTCGAGGGGGTTTCCTATAAAAAACTGAATATAAAAAAAAAACTGAAACTCAAAATTCTATTATAATATCCTCTCTCTCTTTTTTTTTTACAAAAAAAGATAGACAACGCCATCTTACAAAAAAATGTCTGATGAATAAGTCTAAGTAAACTTATTTATTTTTACAGCAGAAGGGAGGAGAGATGAAACTAAAAAAATTATATGGAACTTCTGTAGCGAGGTAGCATTTTGATTTCAATCGCGAAAGATGGAAACGAGGTTTTAAAAAAATGAATTTCTGAAGAATGGAAAAAAATCCATTATTTTGTAATTTAAAATATTTTCAAGAAAATTAATGTAATGTAATTCACTCCGCCTCGATGACGTAATGGGTAGCACGCTCGGCAACTGCGTCAGTAATTCTAGGTTCGATATTGCACCAAGGTGGGTTGGCTTCTTTTGGACGAGAGAGAGAAAGAGGCCTCGAGTGAGCCTTCTTTCGGATGAGAAGCAAAACCGAGGTTCCATGTAGTGTATGATGGCATTTGCACGTAAAAGAACCCTCTCTACAATTCAACGGGTCCAGGTGTAGGAGCTCTCCCCCTGGCGTAGGTGGAATGCCCCAAAACGAACAGTAGACCGAAGATAAATAGGCATAGGGGTTGCAGCTTTGGTCGGCAACTGGCTACGGAAAAGCAATGTCCAATATATCTCTCTTGTGTCCATTCAGAGGGACAAGATGGGTGTCCGTCCCTGCCAAAACTGCAACCCCTATGCTTATTTATCGTCGATCTACTGCTTAATGCAGTTAAAGCAGTAATTTGTGAGGTACATGGGCTCTCCTATTCCAGAATGACGTTTATGGATGCAATTTGTAATGGCCATAGAAAGAGGGCCTAACAAAGTAATTGCCCCTTCAAAGGATAGGCCATTTTTCATCTCCAAAGTCACCAACATTTCTACAGATTCATATCGGTTTTTTTCGTTAATTTGGTATATTTAATGGAATCAAATACTAAGGGCATCTTTAGCTTATCCCTTTGATATGCCGTCACTGACCTAATATGATGTTCGTTATTTGAAAACGTCATTTTTAAATAAGGACAATATGTTCCTGCCATTACGTCATCTCTCATTTGCATCTAGTGAAAGATTATTGAAGTTGGGTTAACGATAGAAGTTTGTGACTACTCTTGCAGGAGATGATTTTAGGTGATAGCCCCTTCAGGTCCTTAGATGACAGGTGGTTTTGAGAGTGAAATTTTTACATTTAATAAAAATGATCGAAAGTAGTGTAGTGTCGACCTCCCTGGATAGAATAGATCCATTACTTCCAATGTAGGCTCGCGTGGTCGTTTCCTTTCACACATAGCTTCGAGCAGCTGTCTGCATAGCTCATTATTGACCATTTTCTTTGAAAGTCCCTACTCGTACAGTAAGTGAGGCTGTGTAATTTCCGGAATTTTGACCTCGATCTGCTTCTAATCTTCTCTCATTTCAAATATGGTGTGTTACTGTTGGTTTCAGCTCTACGCATTCCCTTGTGGTGGTCATCTCGCCGAAACACGTTTTTGTAATAGGTTTTTGATTCAATCTTCAGAAACTCGGATTGGCCAGGAAGGACAACTCTTTAAAAGTTTCTATGAAATCTGAAATGTGTCTTTCACTTCTATTTAGCCTCTAAAATAGAATTGTTAAATGCTCCTATCATCCTTAAGAGCAATGTGTAAGGAGAGCCCGCGCATCAGAGTCGATTTCTGAATTTGGAAATTAGCAATATTGAGCTGACTGTGTGTGTGTGTAATCTTTTAATGGAAAGACTCCATGGTTTATGAAATTTTGAAAGATCTAGTCTATTCCATCTTTTCTTTACCTACCTTCCTTTAAATTCTGTTGTTAAAAGAGTGGATTTTCGATTATCTGATGTAGGTGAACAGCACAGCTGACAGAGTTCGGAATTGAATGAAGTTGTGCAGTGTGATGCAATCGAACCTCCATTGATTTATTGGAAATTCACATTTCTTAGGCTGTATTTCATGTTCATGTAATTCATACTTTATGATTTTAATATGGTTGCGAGTGAACTTTTGATGTAAGATTTCCTGAAAATATAATTAATCATTCATTACTATATTCATTGTAAAAAAGCGACTCACTACCATTATCTGGAAGCGTAATAGGTGTAGGTGAAATTGAGTTGAATTACTTTGAGCAGAAGAAAGTAAGAAACATTTCCCCAAGGATCCTATTTTTTTGTTGTTAATTTAAAAAAAAATACAGGCGGAGTTGGTTGATGTAACGGTATATAGAAATTGCTCTATCAAATATACACTTTTGAATGCGGATAATATATTGCGTTTTGATTTATCTTTCAGTAGAAAAAAGTTTTGATTTTTCTTAAGATAACCAGTGAAAGTTTATTCTCGCCTCTCTTGTCGTGACTCTTTGAACTCGTTATTTGATCTTGGTTGGGGGGGGGGGGTTAAAAGGGGAAAGTCAAAATGTTATTACTCCTGAATAGGAAGAAATGGAAGGTCGGACTGTAAAGAAACTATCTATAACATAATATAAAATGTGAAAATAGTTTATTTTTATTATATTATTACGATTTATAAATTTTCAACTATGGCCCTTTGGCCTTTGGAAAAATTATCAGGTGTAAGGGTACATCCCCATGCGTCGACAGAGGAAAAGGGCACCAATGAAGAAAAATAGGCATAGGGGGTAACAGGATTAGCTTGACAGCCTGCTGTGTACGATACTGTCCAACAAATCGTTTGTATCCTAATAGGGCAAAAATGGGCACGCGCCCCTGTCATTGGCGGGAGGAAGATTAGTGATGATGATAATTATTAATCGTAGTCCACAAATCTTAGTCGGCAGTTCATAAACTGGACCCACTTTGCGATTGTATTACTAGATGTTTTTTTCTTTATTTTAATGAGGCTCGCCCATGAAATAATTCACCATTTTTTTGTTTTTATTTTCACCATGTTGAATGATAATACTTCTTTGTAATTGACAGAATCTGAACGTCGAATATCGCCATCCCCACTTGTGAAAGCTGCATCGACGGTAGCAACGAATACATCAGTGATGTCACCCTATTATACCTACCACAGCGGAGCGCCACCTCCACGTCCAGCGTCATTGGCCCAAATTCCTCAGATGGCTACACCGAGCACTACAACTGTAGTGTTGCAAGAAAACCGAGGTTCTGATGGCCATTCATTTGCTAACGGCATGATGACTGGTGCTCTTTTAGGTGCTGCTGGCAGTTGGGGTTTGGGACATCATCATCATCATCTTGGAGGCTTGGGAGTGGGTTTGGGTTGGGGTTGTGGATGGGGCTGGGGTGGCTATGATCGAGGGTTTCATTATAGCGACACTGATATTCATATTCATAACCATTACGATAACGATAATAATATGGTTATCAATGATGTTCCTCGTTCATCGTCCAACGAGCAGGATGGTTATGCCGATCCTACCACTGCCATGCAGCCGGCCTATCTTAATTCAGATTTCCTGGGCATTGAACACGTTGAAGATGACTTTGGCGGTGATTATGACATCAATTGTGACAGTTATGATGCCGGGGGCTTTGATTTTATTTTTTAAAAATAATATTATGAAAGTGATTATTTTTCACAGTTGAGAGAGGATAATGATAGTAATACCTCTATTGTTCAGGTTGATAAACATGAGTTGATTTTTACCTCGGAATTTGGGATAAAAGGAAGACTGCTTTCTGAGGGGAAACTTGTAAGGGATTTGTTGGTATTTTTATAAATAGGACATTTTACCAGGCCTTCAGATAGAAAAGTACATTTATATACGGTCAAACGTACGAACTGCATAGTACGATAGCAGTCAGTTCTATTAATACGGATCTGTCTGTCTTGTAGGAAACAAAGGCCCTGGCCTGTAAAGATGAGAAGAACTTGCTCTTCAGGGAGGGAACACGAGACTGCTGCTATCGTATAAACATATCGTATGGATTCCTCATATTTTACTGTTTTGTAAAAGTACAAAATTTACTTTTACTTGAATAGCTTGTTTGGGTATATCCTCATAATTTTTACTTGAGGGCATGATGAAAATGCGCTACATTTTATATTCCTGTATAAGATATCAATAATTGGACATTCAGGTGCTCCCTCTATTCCAAAATTCACCAGGTTCAAAGATGTCCCCTTTTCATAATTCAATGCGATTATTTTCGATGTACTCTGCTGTCTGCAGTTCTCAGGCTCCTTTCCCGAGCTTGTCAAATTATGGAGACTATTCAGTGATTGCTTCTAAGTTTATAATGAAGAAATTTTAAAAGGTTAAGTTACCGTATGGTAAAAGCAGTTTCATAATTGTGTTTTAGGGGACTATCTAATTGAAATTTAATAATATTAAGGAAGGAAAAAGGTCTATGTGTGACAGTTAAGCATCCATTGAGTCGTGAATAGTTTTTCTAACTCAAATATTTTTATATTTTTAACGGGATGGGGAAAATCGGTATTGAGTGATTAGTAAAAAGATCGACATTATCATCATTATCTAGCCCTCCCATGATATTCCCCACTTGAATAAGGGGACTTTTAGCAGTAAAAAAATCTGAAACTCGATAATATATCATTTTTAGAAAAAAAAAATACTGTTGCTTTGGCTTTATAAACTTACTAATTGACAAGATTGAGGACAGGACAACGGTTTTTAATAGTTTCCATCCCCAAAGTAAGCTAGTGTCATCGAAAAAATAACTCAGAATTTTGTGGCTAGGTGCGGACCTGTGTACCTTGTGCTCAAGATGCAAGGAACTACCAACTCACAGAAACTGACTTGTTAATTGCCAAGCGGCTTCTGTGGTCTGACCAGAACCTTTTTATAAGTTCAGGGACCATTCAGCAAGTCCGCATAGCCCTCACAATTATTATCGTTTATTAATTTTTAAATAAATTGAGTTTGTTGTTATTTCCGTCACGAAACTCCAATTTTGGTAGTTCAAATGGTAGCATGTTTACCTCTTGAACTCATGGTAATCAGCTTTTGACTGATGGTTTGTTGGCTTTTGGACATCAGCGGAAGATAGACTTCCTACATTCAAATGGCAGAGCTGTGATCCTCCAACCCCCCTCTCCCCATGTAGCGATATTGAATGTCAATTGCACTTGACAGGACCTCTTTCTGACCAGAAAAATTATGTGGATATTCAAAAATGACCAAGTATAAAAGCAAGCTCAGTGATCCTGACATCGCTTAATAGTCTTCGGATGTGAGAATGCAATAAACAAATGATCTTTCGTGAATAATAACCACTTTTCAATACATTTTCTTTCCAGTTCTAATAATTTATTTCATAATTTTTAAAGAAATGTGACATATATTCTGAATTTATTCTGGATGCCTGGTTGCCTCCGTTGTAAATGCAACAATACGCGTGAAAAGCTCGCATAAATAACATTTCTGAGCAGAAAGGTGAATGTGAGATTGACAGAATGATAAGAAAATCAATTTTAGTTTTCCACCCCAGTTGTAACTGGCTTTGATAAGTTAGAAAGGAGGCAGGGTTGAAGGTAGGGGCAAGGGGTAGGATGAATACATTTATTTATAATGATTTTTCGCCAAACTGGAGACTTGTCTTTGCAGGATTTAGATCAGATTCATGAAGAACAAAGAATAACTGGACATTTTGGAGCATGATGAATGTGATTAAATGTGAATGGGATTTGAGGTGGAAATAATGCGTGTAATATGTCTCTCTTTCTCGCATGTCATTTTGAATATTTTTGTTTCTCAATACTGTTTCTAATTTAAAGCAGACTACAAATCTACTTTACGCTTTGCTCCAATTTACCCTTCTCCTTCATCGTCAATGATATGTGGGGTTTTTTTTGGTGTGTGTGTGCGCGTCAGGAAGCGCCATAATTTATCTTAACAATTTTGAAATTAAGTTTTGCATGATAGACATTTGCATTCAGACGTAATAATGCTTTTGTTTATTTTCCCCTCTTGCCTCCTCTTCTCCCCCTATAAATATTTAGATTCACAGAAATTAAACTTGTTGGAATGCTGACGACTACACAAAATTTTCCTCTTGAATTGCAAACGAAATACAATTTGATTATGTTTTTTTTTTATGAAATTTAAGTGAAAAAGAAATTTACTAAATACAAATTAGCTCCTATCTCCTCCTCTGACGTTCATAAAAAGCCAAAACCTGACCATTACCCCTTTTGCTGAAAAATCTGACCTTCCTTAGGAGTGTCAAATCGATATTAAATCGACATTGTGATGTTAAATATGGAAATCCACTTCCTGGATTTAACGTCAAAATCCATTTGAAACAAATTCAATTCTGTGGCAGGATTTTAATTTGACCCATTGTTGCTATGTGTTGATAAGGTCAAATTATAAAATCCTAACAAATGTAGCCCTATAGCAGTTTCGAATTTTGATTTTATGTGTAAAAATGTATTGTCTTAAAATTGTAGTAGCTAGCAACTACAGCACTGTTCAAGTGCATTTTAGTAATCATGAATTCAGCGTTGAAAGTTGTTGCGGTTTGATGCATAAATAAGTAATAGTTTAAAATATACTGGTGATGTCCACCCATGCAGTGGTCATTACGCAACAGTTGTAGAGTGAAGAATTTTAAGCTCATCTGACGGTTAACGTTCGTGTCATTGTCTGAAAGTCGAAATATGAGTAGTTATGGTTGTTGCACACATGCTAATCACAGGCCAAAATATAGCATGTCTTTCCATTTCCTGAAAGGCTTTTAGTCATGAACTCGATATCAACTGTTGCTAGGTGGACGAGTGCTGGTTAGATTGTGTTTATCCACTTTGATTACTTGTTAAATATTGGGAGACATTACAAAAAAATTAATAGATGATTTCATAAAGGCGTTTGAGTAATAGGAGGGATGACGATCTCTTTGGTCGTTAGTCCAATTTGCATTGGATGTAGATTCCTTTGCGATGCGAAGGTTTTTAATCCATTAATACTTGTAGTATTAATTGTAGTGATATGAAAATTAGTAATTTTTTTCTATTGATGGTCAGTGGTGATGCGGTTTTAGTTGACTTTAGTACATATTTTGTCATTAGAAATGAATCTTTTTCCTTCCTCTGTACCGAAGGGAGATTCTAGTGTATATTTGTGGTGATGTTTTAATTTTAATGCAAACTGTAGTTTGATTTCTTATTTGTTTCTTCCTCCCCTTTCTGTTTTTTTATTTAGTTATTTCTTGAATTTCGCGCTAAGAATTTTGCCCTCTTTCCAAATGTTGTGCATATTGCGGCTCATCATCTTCGCATCTAATACGAATTAAGCTAAGTTGATCCTGTATAGGATCGTAGTACTATACTATATATATTCCACTGAGACTCTTAGTGGAAAAAAATCATCGCAATACCCTTTTTTACAGGGTATTTATTAAGCAATCACTTTCCCACTGTTCCCCCATTATGAACATCAAACTTTTTGCACTGATTTTCTAAGTCTTGCAGCCTTTACCCAAGTCATCGTGGTGATTGAACTTGGATGCTGCCATGTTTGCCTATATTTATAGGCTCTTTTTCAATTGATCTCTTTCCCTCTTCTTCTTCTTCTCTTTTCTCATTTCTTAAGACGATAAGCCATTTCTTCGTCCAACGTTGGTAGACGGGCGGTGCATATATTTTTTTTATTCCTTCATTTCAGTCATGACATTTTTTAAAAGACTGTCTTTCAGGTTAACCATTCTTTCCACCCCCAAAAATATCTCAAGAAAGATGTCATTTTTCAGCTTCCAAAATGAGAAATTGATTATACAGTATAGTTCTGATTGAAGTGTCCAAGAAAAATTGATTTCATTCTTCATCATTTTCTCTTTCAGTGTTTTTTGTCTGCAGTCAAATTCTGATAGATCGTTCTCTCTTCCTCTTCTTCTGACTTCTTTCTGTATTTTTTCCATGATGGTTGGTCATTTCTGTACATTAGACATCAGTGCACGTAACTTCTTAATAGTGATCATATTTACCTTCTGAAACATGATACAAATTCAAGTATATGTCCATTAACGTGTCTGTTTACGAGACGAAAAGGGCGAATATTTGTTTGCATTCCCCTGTCCGATCAACTCGCAGCATTTTTTGATGTGCCCTACAGGATGATGACAGTGATTCAGAAGACAGTTATTTACTGACTGACCTCCTCAACGTTGTATTTAGTCTTTTTGTTTTCTTTTTCTTTCGTTGGTGTTTAGGGTCCTTCAAATGCAAGGTCATTAGAGCCCCGTCCACTGCGTAGTTCTAATACAGATACTACACAGACTAATGCGACGATTTTGGGGTATTAGCAGTACCCAGTTTTCCCAAGCGGCCACCCATGTTTGTACTAGCTGGGACTGTGTTGCTTAACTTCAGTGATCAGACGAGAACTGGTGTGTCCAACGCAATAAGCTGCTCCCTGTATTTAGTCATACAGAGGAAGTCAAGAACAGGTACTGAAGGTCAAGAACCTATAATCACTGGTTCAATTCATTTAACGAATAATAAAGTAACATAGGTACAAATATCCACAAAATAGTGTTCATTAGGATAGGGCTCGGTAGAATATAGTTTTATATTTCCAGCTAGCCACGTGTAAACATCATTAGCCATTTAAAATTTGTAACTGATTCCGATTTTCGGGAATAAAACATCATTTCATCGCATGTGGACCCAATGTACATTTGAACTTAAGATCGCTAGCTCAGGGCCTCAAAGTGCTAACTCTTTACTCCTTCCTTTGAGACGTATGAGATTAAAACCTAGTGAGTGACCACCCTGTACTATATACAGCATATAATCCTTGATGACGGTGTTGTTCTTGATGTATTATTTAATCCAACATCTAGTGGTGCAATGAGAAAAGCAAGTAATCAGTTTCAAATTAATAATAAATCACAGTGCAGATTCTCCTGTGGACACCATCTCGGCAATCTTTTTCTTTTTGATGTTAATCACTAATCAGACTTCTGCATCTAATACGTTATCATTTTATTATGAACGAGAAAAGAAGCAATCTAAAAAATGCCACGTGATCAGTATTGAAGAATGGAACTGTTTCTAGGAAAATAGCATTCCTCTTTAAGCATCTTTCAATAAAAGTAGCGTTTTTCTTCTTTTCGATAAAAATTATGTCGTCCTAAAGAAACCTTAGTTTAGAACCCACGATAATAAACGTGCTACACTCTAAGTCTTGGGTCGGTTTGTTGGGGTTTTAGGGCCCATTAGAGCCCCGTCCACTATGTAGTTCTAATGTAGAGACTGCACAGACAATACACTAATGCGACGATTTTGGGGTATTAGCAGTACCGAGTTTTTCCAAGCGGCCACCCATGTCAGTACTAACTGGGGTTGCATTGCTTAACTTTAGTGATCAGACGAGCGCTGGTGTGTCCAACGCAATAAGCCGTTTCATAGACATTTGTGGATCTCACTGTATAACTCATGCTTGCTCTGCTATAACTATCCGGTCTGTTGACTATAACCTGCATCCCAGGACCAGCTCCTCCTCATCTCTAAACTGCCCCTAATGTAGTTACGACTAACTGCCCTATATCTTAAATCATTTTCAACTGCAAAAAATGGTTCTGGTTTACCTACCCCTGCTCTATATCCCTGCTGCGAAACTCGTTTGGGGCGGGGACCATGAATTATGCAACGGTTGTACTGAAACCTAGAGCAGTAGTGTAATTTAATGTTTTCCACACACTTCACTAAAATGATATATTTTTTGATGGCCAAGCAGATGTGCAATCGTAAAAAAATCCGGCAGCTTAATTATATGATGTGATGTCTTAATAGAGGCGCCGCGGGCCACGAAAATTTTCACCGTGTGTCGCCAGTATTTGACGCCCTCGCTCTAAACATTCTGACAAGACAAATGTTTATCTTTATGACTGATTGTGGAGATAATGGTGTCTGTGTGCTTTTCGCGTTTCTTTACCTGAGAATCGTCATTATGTTTGCTCCAATAGACATTGAGAAATATGCATTGTGTCATAGTGTAAGCTTCACACAAATTTCTATTTGCAAGTCCTTAAATTTCTATGATCGATTTAGTCAAAATAGTCCAACATCTTTTTCTCCTTCCTTGATGATATACTATAATTTCTTTCTTTTTCACTATCTTATTTCTTACTTGCAAATGGTGTGAGAAACGGAATGAAGTAGAAATACTATCATCATACCCTTATCCCGCCTGTGGCAGGGTCGGGTCTGCGGGTCCAATGAGCATGCTCTGACCGGGCGCACCCTAGCCAGGAGTCTGGAACCCGCAGGAATATTGGCTAGGTTGTCTGTGAGGATGCCGGCTTACCCCACGAATTGGGACGATGCAGACGAACTGGAATGCCGATTGTTTACTCAAATTTTCTAGCAAATCATCCTTTAGAAAACTGAGTCGATGACCGTTGCAATTCCAGCATTGACTTTCATTAGAAGGCAATTTTCCTTCGGTTTCTTCGGACATCTGTTGTCTAAAGCAGTTGCAGCTTGAATACGGCAACACAGTTTTCAGAAGGATCCTTTCAATAGGTGTGATTTTGAATATTAACTAACTAATTGTTGGTGAACATATGCTCATCGATCGCACATTCAATTTAAAATGGCCGCCCGTTGTCAAAACTGTTCTTTTCGTTCAATTTGTAGAATCGCTGGTGAACAATATCGAAATGAAGTTTTAAAATTTGAAGATGGCTTATCTTGTCAGGAAAGTTTTCGGCTACGCTTTCCCTTTTACCCGGTTGTTCTATTTTTCACTTTCCATTGGGTTCGTTGGTGTTTTAGGGTAAAATTATTGACGAAAACAAGTATTTTTATGACTAAACATTATTTTCAGGGCAGAAAGAAATTTTTCAGAGATTTTTCTGAGCCTAGAAAAGCGAGATTCGTACAAACGGGATATTCCTGGCTACACGAGATCATTCACAGAATCGATATGTATCTTGTTCGCGGGTAGGAGGCCTTCGACCCTAAGGCGAAAAGGCCAGAGCAGTGGCGTCACTAGGGGAATGCGGGCCGCATCGGGTGACACCACTCGCACCATAAGAAATGGGGTGACACCAAAGCAGAAGAAGCGGCATTTTTTCGGGAGAGGGGGTGACACCATGGTGTCACCGCACCGGGTGCTGCCAACTCTAGTGACGCCACTGGGCCAGAGGACCGAAAGACCGAAAGTAGAGATCATTGTAAAGGTACTTTGCCAAAGATAATTCATTGCATGCATCTTTCACCTCAATCGTTAGGTAAAATTAGTAGCCGGGATCATTGGGTGCAAAACTAATCACCATAGGACTGCAACAGAAAAACATTGGCAGGCACTATCACGCAATCAGTTGTTATAAATTTTCACTTCTCCTACTTTAAAGTTATGTTGAATGGAGCTATTATAATAGGAGGAACAATCTGGTTGACATGGATGAAAACTGACAGGAGCAAAATTGTTAAAAAAATTCGCCCTTTAATTATTATAATGAATGTTTGTCACGTACAGTATATGTAATTCGCAGAAGCTCATTACTTAACCGAATGCTGCCGCCATTTTATGTTTATTACTCAATTTATCGCACATCTGGAAATGATAGGGAGCGGCGAGTTGCGTTGGACACACCAGTTCTCGTCTGATCACTGAAGTTAAGCAACGCAACCCCAGTTAGTACTGACATGGGTGGCCGCTTGGGAAAACTGGGTACCGCTAATACCCAAAAATCATCGCATTAGTGTAGTGTCTGTGCAGTCCCTGCATCAGAACTACACAGTGGACGGGGCTCTAATGACCTTGTAGTTGAAGGGCCCTAAAACACCAACAAACAACAACAATGGAAATGATATAACGGGGATTCATTCAAAACCTTCATCCCCAGTTTCGTTTCTTGCGGTTAAGTTGCGTGGACACACCAGTTCTCGTGTGATCACTGAAAGTTAAGGCAACGCAAACCCACATTAGTACCAACATGGTTGGTTGGTTGTGAACGTTGGGTGCTGCAAATTTCCTTTCTCTTTATTCCCTACACTCGCCTCCTCCTCACCCGCGAGCAGCCTCTTAAGGGTTCGACCTGTTATGGCTGCTTGGCGTACTCCCCAACCCGTTAACATAGCATATATAATAATACTTTTGGACAACTGATGGTGTACAGTTTCTACTCCGGCTAAAACAGTCCAAAAAATTAAAGCAAATCCGTTTAGAGCAACTGAGGTGATAAATATGGAAAGAGGAAGGCTGGGATAAAATCCTATATTTCAGTTACACAGTACGTTTCCTCTTTTCCTCCTAACTGATGACCAGGCAACCCTAGTTTTCTGATGTTTCATCTGCAGCAGGTTTTTATTGTTTAACGTGAACGTCCCTCATCCCTGAATTTCCTTTAGGTAGTACTGTAAATCGCCATATGAACAGGTAACTTCTGGGAAGGATCAAATATTACTCAGCTTGACTATTTCTCAGTAAAATTTTTAAATGTAATATTTATAATCATCAATTCTTATGAAATTTATTTCGTTCTCGTATAAGGATTTTTCCCTTTCTCGAAATTATTGATTAATTTCTTAAATATTTCGGCGTCTGCAACTCCTTTCTTAAGTTGTAATAAGTCTTACGAGTTATCTTCCGGTAAGAAGAAAAGTATCCCTTTTTTAATATAAATTCGTTAATATAAAACCGTTGATAAATTTATCTCACATTTCTGTGAAACCTACAGGAAAGTATTGATCAGTTACATACGCCTGAGGTAATAATGAATAATTAACATTGCAGAACGAATTTTAAGTGATATTTTTTTCCTAATAAAGTGCAAATTTCTCGAAATTGTGTCAGCTTCGAGCATTTATTAAACATAAATTTAATTAGGGTGGACTTACTTCTGATGTTTAATTTGTATCTAATCAAAATTTACTGTTGGGTTTAATTCAAGTCAGGTTATTCCTATTGTTAAATGCTAAAGCTCTCGAAAATGGTAGAAAGGTAGTTTCCACCCATGAAATTCAAACTTTGCATGTGTCAAATATTTGTAACTGTTATTTGAGCAACTGAAATAGATGCTTTAGGAATTTCAAACCCCTTCAAGACATTACTGCCCTTTACAAGGGGTGAACTTGGGAGCGGCGAATTGCGTTGGACACTCCAGTTCTCTGAAGTTCACTGAAGTGGTGCAGCGCAACCCCAGCTGGTACTGACATGGGTGGCCGTTTGGGAAAGGCGTCTGTGCAGTTCTCTGCATAAGAACTGTGCTGTGGACGGGGCTCTAATGACCTTGTAGTTGAAGGGCCCTAAAACACCTACAAACAAACAAAGGGGTGAACTTTACTCATGAAATCACCATCAGAAAGCTCCCTCCCTCCAAAAAAGCCTCACCATGATCATTTTTTTTATCCTCGCTTATTCTGAGGGTATACACCACTGACCTCTGCCAGGGGTGAACCCGATAACTCAAGGGGCAGGCCCATTTTACTAACTGATATACCAAGGTTGGCCTTTAGTGTTATTGCACCATTAAATTATAAGGACCATTAGTGTACTCAGGAAGGTGATAAAAAGAGCATATTGTCCTCTGTGGTTGTTCAGGCATCATTGATGCTGTAGACCAGTGGTGGCGAACCTTTTTTTGAAGACGGGTCACAATAACACAAAAACAAAATCATAAAGTTGTCCGCGGGTCAGGTGCGATCACTATTTAATTTTATGAATAAAAGAATTACTATTAATAATGAATAGTTTATTAAAGTAGCAAATAGAGAACATCATCATAATGCCCTTATCCCGCCTGTGGCAGGGTTGGGTCTACTGGTTCTACTCCAGGTCCCCGTTCAACCCACACACTATGATACGATAAACTAGATGAGTCACATTCGAGTCACTTAAAATTGCACGATGGGTCACAGGTTCGCCACCACTGGTGTAGACACATCTCTGATTTTATCCGGAAGACAAAACGAAGTTCGAGAATTTTGAAGTTTTGCTTTAAAACTCCTTTGAAATGCAGTTAAAGTACCAACGTTGGGTTATCTTATTCTCTGGTATATGGGCAGTTTACTACTCACCATAGGTGCGCAAACTTCTAATTCGTCGGGTATAGATATTTTATTAATGTGTTCACTATCAACTTAATATCATTTTGTAGTTTATGGCAGGGTTGAGTTTGAGAGTTCAAGGCTCTTTACTTCCTCATCTTCTTAGTCAGGATCTCACTAACCCCCAAACAGTACTTCTGTGTAACCTGCTCCCCTACCACTTGCGACCTTTCGATGGATTTAACGAGCTCCCCTTTTCTCCCTCTTCTCAAGATATATTTTCAGTGTCATTCTGATTATTTTATCCACAAAATGCCGATTTCAACGATATGAATATGTAACATCCACCTTGTAAGAAGAACGCATGGCGTTTGAATTTCAAATTGCAGGAGATTACAATTTCAAATATTACAATCGTGATTTAACCCGAGCAAAAAATGAACAACATATATTGCATTATCAGAAAACTTTCTCCAAACAACAACAACAACAGCAGCAGTAGCAAAAGCAACAACATGCACAGGCACCAGTGTGAAATGATGGCAGATGGTAACAGCTTGGGAAATTTAATATCACAAGCAAAGTTTTTAGGATTGTGTTATTTGTTGCAGCTAACGAATGCTCTCATCTAACAAAACGCAGCATATCCAGTATGTAAAAAGAGAGGTGGATAGTTGTTCAGTAAGCGAGGGACAAATATGCTCTACATAGAAATATGATAGAAAAACGAAACTTCCTATGTTCCAAGTCATGTAATGAAATTTAGGATAAATTTTCATAACTGATACCACACATCATTTTCTTTAAAGTTTCGGAATATATAGTGGGGTGCTCCCTCCTGATGTTGTTTTGATCGGTATAAAGATCAATATTTGTGTATCGGACAACTGAAGTTTGGTAACAAGGTTAGCAAGGTCAACATTGCTTCACCACTTTGTTAATGATAATACCGTTACCAATATCAGTTTGATGCAATGATGACTTTGTGACCACAGGTTTGTCATAAATTCTTGATCTAATATAGTTAACTACTGTTAATTGTTTTAAATTATACTGTTGCCACCACAGGTTTCTAATAACTTTTCTGTAGTTTCTCCTTTTGAATTCGCTCTGCCAGCCTTGGAAAATAATTATTGAAGTAAATGACCCTAGATTCCAACTCTTACGTAGGACACTCTACTGTATGATAAGGTTAAGTGTAAACCCTTTCTTGTAGGGTTATGAAACGCTTTCCATTTACTATGGCAGTTTGTCTGCCAAATAATCGACTTACTTTTCCACAAACTTTAGATTTCTACACATCTTTGTGAACATACTCAATTGCATATTGATCTTCATATTCAAACTGAGCAACTTTTATAACAGAAGCGATTTATTGCTGCAACGCGTTGCCCGCCATTAAAAAGCGCGATAACTTGCTACGTGGTTTTTAATATTGGGATTTTTAAGATAATTTCTGTCCACATCCAAAGTCTGGTCTCTTCCAAGTGCGCAAAATGTTTGAAAACGTTTACGAAGGCTCTACAGCGTTTGCGAACTTGACAACCGTTTGCCAGCGGTCCAATCGTTGTGAGAACATCAAAGAATATATGCTTTCTTTAGGTTTCTGCAGTCTTTGAGGTCGTCATAAGATTAGGAACATTAGCAAAGTTTTTCAACGTTTTTTGTCCATGCACTCGGAATATCTTTATGATTTGCAGGTATCGTGTTTGCGAATGTTTTTAGCACTCATAAATGTTTTCGCTTATTTTGCACACCCCGTGTAGACTCGCTCTTCTTAAGGTAAACTCAACATTTTAACGTCCTACCAAAGGTCCTATTTCTTATTCTCTAATCACCTGACTACTTCCTTTACAAACTTAGCAAGCATCCATGGCAATTGACAAGAAACATTTGTGACATGCAATGTTTTTCGCAAACAAGTGTGTCCGTAACACGATACAGCTCACGAACACGTTGGTTTGTAACGATTTGTGCGCAACATGCATCCCATCCTACTGACGAATAATCCTTTTATAGATTGACGATAGTTTGCGAGTGTTTTCATGTGGAGTCATCCGTGATGGCCCTACCAATCATTCGTCTTAGTTTAAAAACATTCACAAACATTTTCTGCAGCGATTATTCGTCTTTATACAAAATGAATGCAATGTTTCCTTCCTGCTGCCATGTATGTTTGCATAGTGTTTGTACACTCGTTGAAATTAATAATAACATTTAATCTAATCCATTTCTTTGTTTGTTCACGGAGTTTTGATCACTAACACCCTGTTGCGTAACAACATTTCCCATGAGTTGCAGAAATATTAAATTTTATTGTTTTTCAACAATTTTGAATGCTCCTAATGCAAAATTTTCCCCAGTTATTTTAGAACAGTCATCAAAATCCCTGTAATAAATTATTATGGACGCTCCTTCGTATAACGATTTTGTCAAGTGATTCAACTAAAATCTATCTAGTTGAATATTCAAACTAATTTGTATTTCATGAGGCCCTATTCTAATAATAGGACATATTTCAACTCTTAATATTATAACTACTTTTGAAAACCTATATTACATACAGATTTTAGACATTTTGTTTTAGAAGTTGTGATTGATTTTAAAATTCATCACCATACCGCATTCACTGTTTTTAGATTGATAAGTCGATGAAACATTGTTAAATATGTGTACGTTTTTGTACTAGAATTGATATAACTATTAAAATAATCGCATGTACTACTATTATCATTATTGCTACTATACTACTAAACTAATATTATTATCATCATGGTGTTTAGATAGTTAAAATTATTATTATTCGGGACCACAAATGAAACACGAGGATGATAAAGCATATTCAATACTAGCTTTATCATGTATTTCTATAGAAATTCCATAAAAGCAAAAATCCATGTTTATATCACAGTTTGTTTGAAATTTTAAACACGCAGTTTGTAGGGAGCTAAATGGTGTGTTACACATTTACGTATTATTACGAATATATATATACAGTATATACATCTTTAAAGGTGTGAGTACATTTATATCTTAACAGTTAAGTGAATGAAGTTTTGTAACAATAGACTCTTAGATTTGTATTTGCATTATTACTAATCATAATCTAATGTTATCAAATATGCTTCCTGTCATGCATCCCATGTGCGATTTCAACAAATATAAAATCCCAAGCGATTGGTATACGGTTTAAGAGAATATTTTAAAAATTCAATTATTTCTTCTCTGCGTTAAGTTGTTTATTAAAACGTTGAATGTGAAAAAGACTTTCTACCAAGAAGTAACCTTTTCTCTCTCATCATTCTAGTGGTTTCATTATAGAGTGAAAGTGCGTTAAGACGATGTCAATGCTGCTGTCAACATTTCGGTTGTCAATCATTCGATACTGTGCATGTAATATTAACTTTACGGCGGTCATCAATAGTTGTTAAAGGCACCTTTAAATCTAGCCTATTGACGGAGTCGAGTGGCACACTGGAGCAATATGCAACACGCAACTTCAAAATTGTATTTAAATTCAGTCTGGAAATTTAGTTGATTACATTTCTGTCAGCTGACTTCGGTGCACATCGGGCTGGGGTTAAATTTTGTCGTCTTCAGTCATATATACGAAGGGAAAGTTGTGGTTCTGTTTGTTGTACGAGATAGCAATCTGATCTGTTGTAATCATCAGAGCCCCGGGCATTCATCAAAAAAAGCAAAATAAGCGTTCTTGACAAACATTACCAACCGTTCATTGACATTTTTAACATCGTTCCTTTATTGTCTGCACCTAACAAAAGTTCACGCACACTTTTCGGTGGTATGCATTTATGATGGATTCATATCATGGGATGCGAGTAACTTTGGGCTGTATAGGGAGCCAAAATAGCATTCGTTGACGTTATGCCAACAGTTGATACATTGGCTAACGTTTGTGAATGTTTTCGATTTGTGTGCCCATTGTGACATCCACAGATGATGATGAAATGCGTACACTCTCACATAGGACCACGATAGTGACTTCGAAGCTGTCGAAAGCCACACTTTAGTTTTTGTAATCTCATGATTCTCTAAATGAATGTGGAAGGTACCGCTGCACCGCTTCGTAGGTGCTTGATAGTCACAGGTAGCCACCTAGCGATAAAAGGCGTTAAAGAGATAATTGATAGACCCTGAGTATCGCTGACCTAAAAGAAATATTTAGGAATTCCTGCCCTAGTCACTGAGAATCGACCTTAGCACAGGAGGCGCACTATTGCAATATAAAGCTATTGCTTAGCGATATGCAACATTCAGACTATTATCCCCATACAAAGCTATATCTAAGACGATAGTCCAACTTTTAGGAATGTTATCGTTGTTTATCTCTTCAGTGTGCAGCTCGTCTCAACGGTTTTTGTTTTTAAGGCGTTAACGATTTTCGATTGATCTTGATCATCTAAAAGTGAGAAACAAAAATTTGTTGACAACTTTATTGGCAACACAAACGGCATTGTAATTTCAGAAATTACATTTACAGAACTGGTGTAAAGGTATAAATGGCTGCAATTCACATTATGTTGAATTTTTCTTAGTAATGTCATGGTCAGAGTTAAATAAAGGAAAATTACTGTAGTAGATCGAGTTTGGGCATTTTTTATGAGAGGTGATGTGAAAATTTGTCAAGGTCATCATTGTACTCTTATTTCTTTATTGTTCTTTTAACATGTTATTTCATAATATGTTTAATATTAAGACCGATCTCTTGCAAGAAGGATGCTACCGAATCTCACTGTGACTAGTGAGCATGCGCAATGCGCACCTGGTTACCAGATGGTGCACCATCGCGCATGCCTATTGCTCACATTGAGGTAACATTGCCGTAGCATCGTTCTGGCTGGAGAATGATCTAACGTTAACATAAACATGTCCAGTGGATATCTTAAAAACATGTGCCGCTGCTGTGTTTTCTGGACTTGGATGTCGTCCAGTGCAGCATCATCGACATATCCTGGACCAATTCGATTTTGGCGTGTTTCTTATTATGCGAAATTTTCGAGTTGGCTGACTGCCGATTATTAAAGTATATATTTGCTACGATGATAATCTTAAAAATTTAAACGACATTCTCTTAATTCACTTGAATAGTTTCAATGAGATGTCGTCTTATTGCCTGTTTTCTTTTTCATTTATCATTTGGTGAGTGAATTTGCTGCTGAACAATAGTAACCTATATTATCAGGAGGTTGTTGTTTTGTTGGAAGATGAAAACACAGCCATGTATTCATTTATTTATTAAATTACCTAATGGTTTATGATCATTTTTGGCTATGTGACTTTTATGAATCAATTCTTGTTTTCTTATGCGAAAAACAAAAAAGACTTGATTTTATTTAAAAGTTTTATTTACATATGTATAACCTATTTCAAAATGTTGTACATCTCTGAACACATTTTTGAAGTTGTCGATGTTTAAAAATGAAGCAAATATGTTGTTGACGTCACTTTGAAACGTAATACTCTAATACTCATTTTTTTCTTATGTCTACGAACACGAAAATCAAATTGTTGAAATATTTGACCGTTGACTTGCACTCTCTTTCTCTCTGATGTGTCCATCGATTTTCTAGTTGACGTGCTGTTTTAATAAGAACGATTGGATTTGTTTCACATACACTTTTTAAAACTTTTTAATAGTTTGATTTATATAAAATTGGCAAGATTTCGATCACTTTTATAAGTGAGTTTTTTCTTACTGTTAATTTTTTTCTTCGCTTCCGTTTCCTGTCCTCCATTTACTGTGTTGATGAATATGAACATGGACAATCGCTTTACAATGTGAACATTATTGTTAAACGCCACTAGACATTGTTGGCTAAATGTTAATAAAACGATGCAAAATTAACCCGATTTCAATAACATCTTTTACTTTGTAGCAGTTTGCTACACTTTACTGCAGTCTGTTTCGGTGACTTAGTGGGCGCCGGCTTAATTCATTCGTCCAAAGTTGCAGGGTCGATTCTGGTTGAGAAAGATGACATCTTAGGGGCGATAGAGAAGCCCCAAGTGCGGCTTTTTCGTCGGATTGGAAGATAAGTTGTGGTCCTGTATGAAGTGTACCATATCACCGGTTTGGGTTATAGGACAATTGTTCACCAGACAATTGTTCGCTGGACAGTAGTTCGCCTAGGACAATTGTTTGCCTAGGACAGTTGTTCGCCTAGGATTCATTCAGACCTATTTCTGAGTCATCATAATCATTATCATCAGTTGGTTTATGGAAGTTTCGCCCCCGACGTTTCGCCCCCGACGTTTCACCCCCGACGTTTCGCCCCTGACGTCTCACCCCCGACGTTTCGCCCCTG
>JAAFCE010006949.1:17236520-17270660 GCA_013389805.1 Trigoniulus corallinus | reverse complement strand
CCCCGACGTTTCGCCCCTGACGTCTCACCCCCGACGTTTCGCCCCTGGGAGGGCAAATTGCTGCTTTTTTTGTTATTCTGTTTTTATTTAGAAAAACAGTATTCTTCATTTGGACCTTTTTCTGAGTCATCATCATCATCACACCCTTATCCCGCCTGTGGCAGGGTGGGGTCTGCTGGTTCTAGCCCTCCACCCCCGTCTATCTCCAATCAGGTCCCCATCCACCCCACACACTGCCATGTCCTTATGGCCAACCTGTTCCCACGTCTGCTTTGGTCTCCCCCTGCCCTGGGTGCGCCTAACGAGCTCCTCTTCCCCTCTTCTCATGACGTGTCCATACCAACTCACCTATTCTCCCTCATTTTTGGCGATGTCCACCACCCCAGACATTTATTTCTTTTTTTCTCTGTTTAATATAATAATAATGTAAAAAAATGATAAATTGAACGAACAATAATCTGGCGAACAATTGTCCTAAGTGAACAATTGTCTTAAGTGAACAATTGTCCGGACACGCATATCACCTACGCAGGGCAATGCGAGCGAGGCATCCGCCTTGAGCCTCATCCTTTCAGGAGTCCTGTGCGATTTTTTTTTTAATTTTTACAACTATATTTTTGAATTGTATACAGAAAGTAAAATAAAAACACATTTATAAATCATCATCATACTCTTATCCCGCCTGTGCCAAGGTCGGGTCTGCTGGTTCTATCCCTCTACTCCCGCCTATCTCTCGTCAGGCCCCCATCCACCCCACACACTACCATGTCCTTACGTACTACTTGATCCCACGTCTGCTTTGGTCTTCCCCTGCTCGGGTACTTCCAACCACTTGCATTCCCGTAATGGACCTAACGACCCCTTCCCTCCTCCCCTCTTCGCATTACGTGTTCATACCGCCTCAATCTACTCTTCGTCATTTTTCCGCGATGTCCCCCACTCCCAGGCTCCCGCTAATATACTCATTCCTAATTCTATCAGCTCTTGACACCCCACTCATGTACCGCAGCATTCGTATCTCGGCTACTTGCATTCCCTTTACGTGGCTTTTTCCTCACGGCCTAACACTCTGATCCATATAGCATAGCGGGCCTAACCACTGCCCTGTAACACTTTCCTTTCAACTTTATTTGGACCCTCCTATCACACAGGACTCTACTTCAACCATCCCCCATTAATTCTATAGGTCACATCGGAGTCTAACAAACACGAATCATCTTGTACTAATTTTCACAAACTTTTGGGGGAGGGAGGCTAGCACCTAATTCTTGCCTAGGGCTCCGCGTTTCTTAGCGCCGGCCCTGCACCTGAATATAAAAAATACCTTTCTAATTGGAAACATCTTTCTAGAGTAATATTTCCGAATGTAGGAGCTCGTCTCCTGGCGTTAGAGAAAGAAATCAGACCACCAACTTTAAGCCATAAATTACATCTTTTCTGCTGCTTCTATATCCTCTACTAAATAGATAATAAATTCTACACTTCAAAATATCTCTTAAGATTAGCATAATCACTAGTAATAAGTACTTTAAGTTGTGACTGGCATTTTAGGGCCTAGAAAATGTAATTTCTTAAATCAGAATAAAATGAGGCCTTAAGCAGAAGTTTGCCCAGCATACAACCATATTCGGAGCTTCACGGATCGCTTCCTCTATTCGATTGAAATTCTACCGTTTTCTTTAAATCTTTTAAATCGGATTATTATTACATCTTCTATGTCGTATAGTTATATACTTCAGAATTTCTGTATTGGGTATGATCATGTGAGAGCAAACGATAGAGATAAAAAATGAAAATAGGATGGAGAATTATGGAAATAATTTAAAATTACAGCGTAACTCAATATATATAGAGCATGTCAAGCGTTAATTCAATCAACTGAGATGCTGAAATTATACATATAAGCGAATATTGAGCTTCTACTATATCCTATCCTCAAGAAATGCATGTTGATAAGAGGGAATGTTAACCCTTTCAGGATATGTAACTTTTCACGTGATGAATAGGCTATATTGAGTCGTATTATCCAAGAAGTAGTAATGGAAGGGGTGAGGTCTGTGAGTTCGGTATAATTATCATATTGGGTTTATGTGAATAAGTGACTAAAATGTCTGAGCTAATACGTACTACGTAAAGTATATATGTTAGTGAAGAGAAATGAGTGAAATATCAGACACAGTATCAAGGTGTGATATCAGACTTCCTGACGGACGTAGATTTTGAATTGCCCACATTGGCGCCTGCGCATAAGAGAAATTTCATGTTCGATTTTGATGTGTTGTAGTAGGCTTTATTGTCGAAACGTTACTATACAAATTAAACATTTATACTTTTTATATTTGTGACTAAAACCTTTAAGATTAATAATGACTGTTAGAGGCCCAATGGAGATTGATGTTCGGGATAAAGGTCTGCAAGATTACCGGAAAAAACTCTTGGAACATAAAGAGGTGGAAAGTCGTCTGAAGGAAAGTAAGTTGATGTCCAATATTGCTTTGTCATAATAGGATTGGAAATTTAAGTTCAATTTCATCAAGTTTTCATACCATCGTGCACATTTTGCACATTTATAATTATACTTAATCAATTTTAGTGAGAGAACAGTTAAAGGAACTGACAAAGCAGTATGAGAAGTCAGAAAATGACTTAAAAGCACTTCAAAGTGTTGGTCAGGTGAGGGGTTCATTCAGTTCTCATGACATTAAATATACCGAAATATTTAGCAATTGTCTCTGAAATTTCTTTTGTTTATGACTTAAATTGTTCATCGTTGTATTTTTATAGATCGTTGGTGAAGTTCTGAAACAATTAACGGAAGATAAATGTAAAAGAAATTTCAGCACTCAATGTACTGATTAATCAAATATATGAAAATATTTACATTAATTTCAGTTATTGTGAAAGCAACCAATGGTCCTCGATATGTTGTTGGATGTCGTCGGCAACTCGACAAAAGTAAGCTTAAATCTGGAACACGAGTAGCCTTAGATATTACAACACTAACCATAATGAGGTATATTGTAATAAGTTAGACAAACATTGTAGTAATATCATAGATTCTTGTTATTAATGAGGTTTTATGATCTAAAATAAGATATTTGCCACGAGAGGTCGATCCATTAGTTTATAATATGTCTCACGAAGATCCTGGTGATGTTACTTATGCTATGATTGGAGGTTTGAGTGAACAAATTCGAGAACTTCGAGAGGTATTGTTTATCTCCGTTTCTTCTTCCACAGTAAAATACAGAAATGTAATAAATTGTATTTAAACTATTTACTCTATATCTATAATATTCAAGATTATCGAACTTCCTTTAATGAATCCCGAACTTTTTCAACGAGTTGGCATCACACCTCCTAAAGGATGTCTTTTATATGGGCCACCAGGAACTGGCAAAACACTTCTTGCTAGAGCTGTTGCTAACCAACTCGATTGTAACTTTCTGAAGGTAATTCAACTTACCATATTTTAGTAATTATTTCCTTCCTTACTTTGACTGTTTCTATTTTGAATATTTGTCTACTTAAAGGTTGTATCTAGTGCAATTGTTGATAAATATATTGGTGAAAGTGCACGTCTTATTCGAGAAATGTTTAACTATGCACGAGATCATCAACCTTGCATCATATTTATGGATGAAATTGATGCCATAGGTAATTGATAAACTTGCATAATATTGTATCTGCAAAAGGGTGAAATAAGAAATAAAAATACATTAAATTTGCATTTGCAGGTGGACGACGTTTTTCAGAAGGTACCTCTGCAGACCGTGAAATCCAAAGGACTTTAATGGAATTACTCAGTCAAATGGATGGATTTGATTCTTTGGGACAAGTGAAAATCATCATGGCCACCAATCGACCTGATACTTTGGATCCCGCACTATTGAGACCTGGTCGTTTGGATCGCAAAATTGGTAATGTTTTGCCTAATTTACCTGACATAAATTTTCATTGAAAAAATGTTTATCAATGTTATATTTCATAGAAATTCCATTGCCAAATGAACAGGCACGTTTAGACATCCTTAAAATCCATGCTGCGCCCATAACTAAACATGGCGAAATAGGTTAGACGTATTACTTTAGAAATAATGTTGAAATGATGCATTAACAGTGATAAATTTAACTTGTATTTTGATGACATTTTAAGATTATGAAGCCATAGTAAAACTTTCTGATGGATTCAATGGAGCTGATTTGCGTAACGTTTGCACTGAAGCAGGTTGGTAGTTTCTATTAACACTGTTAGTATTTCCAGGTATGATAATTGCATAAAATTCAATTCGGAATCGAAGGTGTTCAAACTTCATATCGAATTAAGATATTGTTCCCTCTTAACACAACTGAACTAAAGCACACTCCCAGCCTTGCACTTATCAGGTACATAATTATTAAGAAAATCCTACTATATATTAAAGTGTCAAGTGTTTTATAGGAATGTTTGCAATCCGTGCTGAAAGAGAATATGTAATTGAAGAAGATTTTATGAAAGCAGTCAGGAAAGTTTCAGACAACAAGCGTTTAGAATCCAAATTGGACTACAAGCCAGTTTAACATATTTATTTAGTAAACAAATGTTCTTGTTAAAAAAGAGAGAACTTTCATCAAGAAGAAGCATGTAAGTCATTTATTATGTAAGCATGCAACTTCGTAATAATAAAATTTATTAAATAGTACATAACTATTTGAATCCTGAAATGTGCATATGTGACAACATCTCAGTTACCTAAACAATCATTTCTAGTTCTTTAGCGTATTCAATTGCTTGTGTCGTCAATTCTATAGATGGGATGTTATCATCTACCTTTTCTTCAACTATGAAGTGATAATAGTTGTCAGGCTTTAAAACCCATTGTTTCTGCAGACAAACAAAATAAGTTAGTACAACGACGGCAACAACAAACTAAATATTTTAACATATTTTATAACACCTTTGCTGCAAATTGTTGCATTGCTGATTTATTGGGAAGGAACAGCATACGTGCAGCCTCTCCAACGGCTATTTTACCATATGCTTTAGAAATGCATTCTGCAATTTCATCACGAATTGTGTCTAACAGTATATCAATGAAATAATTGTAACTCGCTGACGGTACGTTGCCTTTTGCCAAAAAAATCTAAGTATAAATATCATTAGAATTATAATGAGTTAAATGTATTTCGTATATTACTCTTTAACAACAATTACTTTATTATAGCTTCCTTCCATCAAGTATTGTTCCATTGAAACTGGGTGTCGGATGTAAACGTTGTTTAAAATTTCATTCGTAGGCAGCAATTCTAGTTCCTGTAAGCAACACGAATACTATAGTATAAAATTCATACCGTGATCATATTAAAATCAGTGGATATTACTGTGTGAAATTCCGCCACTCTGTTTTGGGCCAGTAAACACAGAAGGTTCAGTCCAAGTAGTTGATGCTTATAAGCAGATTCTAACATTTCATCTCTAAGAAGGACAAAGTTATAAAATTAATCGCAAAATTCAAATTCTGTTTTTTTTTTGTTAGAGCATAATAAGGATTTAGAAAATAAATCATCTATTTTTCTCTGAATGATATACAGGACTAGAATTAACTCAGCTTAAATACCACATCGTGATTTACATTCAATCTAAGTTTATCATTACTTGTAATCCATATAATAATATTTTAACTGGGCCATGTAACGTTCAAACGATGGAATATCCTTGCAGCATATACTCCACTGAGCACCAATTTCAAGAACATCTCCTGAAATGAAAAAAAAAATTACAACACAGATGTCCACTTATGATCACTGGTTGAAACAGTTACAGTTGGTTACTGGTTGGAACAGTTATTGACACTGCCGAACTTACTTGCTATCATGAGTTCTTGCTTTGTAGCAGACGTACTTGAAGTGGGTAGATATGCGAGGTCGGTTAATGCGAGCTGTTAGATTTAAATAATATAAAATTGTAGCAAAATTATTTCATAACACATCTCGTGAGGCAATTATGACAATCGGGAGGTATAAGTTGGAATGTGTCATTATAGTAGGCTATGCACGTTACCTTAAGGCTGTTCAATAATTGACCACATTTCTGCAAATCACAAGGTTTCTTGCCCCATTCCTGATGAAGAAGTTGGTAATTTGCAACAACTTTCTTTAAAGTAGCCATTAAATAACAAAATAAACAGCACTTTTCTCATCAACTACAATGAATGACAAGGCGAATATGGAACAGTGAACACCACAATCGAACACGATGAGCGCCGCCACTTTGTGTTTTGATGGTGGCCTTTGTTTTGGCTCGCACCCACTAGCTGCGCTGTTCTACTTTCGAAAGTATAGCCCTCTGATGCTGCTTCGATGGTAGTCCACATGTGAAGAAGTAATAATAAAATAGTTGATAGTTAATAGGTGTGTTCTTGGAAGAAAAAGTCTAATTTTGTGACAGAGTAAAATGGAAGACGACGTTCTGGATGCTCTAGAGAGTCTGGGGTAAGTTGTGTGTATCGTGCGTGTCGATTGTAAGTGATGAGCAGCCGTGCCGGCAACACATTACGTAACAGTAAGAATCCAAATTTTGGCTAATAATAATTCAATGTAGGAAAGGGAACAATGATAGATTTATGGAAGAGTTTTCCGTCGATGGAATAAATTGTCAATATTTTTAGCTTCAAGCGACACGACTTACAGCCCGCGCAAACTTGTCAGAGTTGACGCTCACGCTTGTCACGTACTGTTGTGTCATTTTTCATATAGATATGAAACTCACAGCTTATAAAAATACTTATCAAGAGATATTTCTTTATTTGCAGCTATGAAGGGCCTTTAAAGTCACGAGAAGCTTTGCAGGATGCTATTAAAGAGGGTCCGAAGTCAATTGAATATACAATGTTAGTAGAATGGTTGAGTAAAGAATTAAAAGTGCTGGGGAAATTGGAGGATCATATAAATGCAATATCAAGTATGGTCGTACAGTTTCAATTGAAATCCTGACTTTGATCATTTTGAAATAATATACTTATATTGTTTTTAATTTAGATACTGAGGAAGCAAGCTCGTTTATGTTAGAAGTTAGTAGTTTCTTAAAAGAAATCTGTGAGTATACAAATTTTCGGTGTCTTTAATTATTTCTAAATCACTTTGTTACTGTTTATTTTAATTTCAGAAGTTTCTCAAATGTTAATTTATTTACGAAGTTTAAAAACACATTTCGTTTAACATATCCTTAATTCGCAAAATTTGAATTTTGTAGCTTGCCCGTATTCATGTCTAACTGAAGGCAATTTAAGTCAACGTTTAGAGACTGAACATAATAGGCTTCTACTTTTAGGTATGTTATAAGTTATAATAGTCGTTTTATACGTTTGCTTATCGATGTTACGATTGTTTATTTAATGTATTTAAAATTATTGGTCGATTAGTCTTTTTGAGTACTGAATTGGAAGCTGCTCGCATGATAGCTGTAAATAGCCCCGAAACTTGTAAAGGCATGGAAGTAGAAGTGGTATGTTTAAATAAATTTTATTTTATTAAGGTGTCATTTGAAAAATTGCATCCTTTACGTATTAAATAGCAAGAAAGTCCTACTGCAAATGACTTAAAAACCATGTTGGTTGCTCTGGGATTTTCAAAACCACCAGAAAATATCACACCCCAACAACTTTTTACTAAAGTGGAAGCAAAAGTAAATAATTTATTCGTTGATATAATGCATTTCAAGCCTGAATTTAAAAAAAATTTCGACGCATAATTTGTCTTTTAAGGTTCAAGATAATCTCAAGAAGCTACCTCCCAAACTTATCAGTACGCCTTTATTTACTGGTGTTTTAAGCGAAAATCAGTGGAACATCCTTGACAGGGTCCACGATGACATGATGACGGAATACCAGTTAAGGCGCGAAATGTTGCTCAAACGGTTAGATGTCACCATTCAATCTTTCCAGTGGTCGGGAAAAGCCAAAGTAAAAAATTGTTTCGTTGTACTTTCACTAGTATGCACCAAGTATTTCATTATTAATATCTTTATAAATCATAAGGGTATTGGTTTTATAGAGTAGAAGTGATGATATTATTGCACAATTTGGAACAAAAAGGCGACATCTTCCAACACGACCTAACGTTAATTTAGGTGATCTACTTGCTGCTCGAGAAGGTAATTGAAATTGATGCCCCACTTATAATTCTCTGTTAGGTACATTTGAAAGGAATATCGTAGTTTGTAAGTTTTTACATAATATTTGACAATTGAAAGTTGCTGTTACTAGAGTTAGGCAATAAGGAAACGTTTAGTGAGCATGTGGGTGGCCTAATCTACTTTTTCTTCCTTTAGATCTAACTATTTTGGAGAAAACTAGCAATGCCAATGTGAGGAAAAATACCCAATCTTCGATTAATAAAGTCATGATTGGAAGAGTAAGTCCACATGATTTTTTTTCTGTTGTCTTATCTACAAATTATTCCGTTTTTTAATAATTGCCTGAATTTTAATGTACAAAAATTTAGTATTTGTTTGATGGTAGTGTGTCCCTGTGTGAATTAATACATTTTCTTGATACTTTCAGGTTCCTGATCGTGGTGGACGACCAAGTGAACAGCAAGCACCTCCACCTGAAATGCCTAGTTGGCAAAAACGAACGGATGGACCAAGTAAGTGACATGATTGTTCATTAGCTGCCCCCCCTTAAAGATTGGCGTGTCAGTAATATTAGCGCAGCTCCAATATTAGAAGTAAAAAGTTAAAGTCACTGTTAAGTGTCGTAAATTTTCAGGACGTCACTATCGAACAACAGGCTACAAAAAGAGTAGAACCTCACGTTGGAGACACTTAAAATAATGCAATTTCAACACAGAAATTACAGTAGTAAAGATTTCAAAAGCTAAACCGATAACACTTAAGGTTGAATTATTATTGGTTCTGTCTGATTGAATACATCCTAAACCTGTAAACCAGAAACATTTTATGCACAATGAGACTCCTAAGCCTCTCGAGAGATATTGATGACTATTTTACTGGTCCAAAGTCAGTTGAAATACTGCCAATAAAGAGTTCAGTGATATTTTCGAACGATTGCTGGAATGGTTTGTTGTCTTCCAAGATTCGGCTGCCCACTAGGAAATCTAAACCGTCATTAAATTATTGATATAACGTAGTAATATAATTGTATAGAAATAATCTCATATTCGTCTCTTCCCCTTTTTCCATGAATGCGGGCCTTTTCTATCCAGTCCCGCCCTATAGTCTTCTCGCTCGCATTACTTTGCTGTCATAACCCAGTCTTTTTCTGGCAACAGTGGAGCTATCCACATAAATAGTGTCATGTAATTAATAGACTATTTAAATTATATTTTTTCCAGGTGGTCGTGGTGGAAGAGGTGGGGGAAGAGGTGGTGGGGGTGATAGGGGAGGAGGTAGAGTGCAAGGCGGATGGGCTGGTGGAGGAGGGGGTTATGGTGGAGGAGGAGGAGGAGGTCATGGTGGTGGAGGAGGAGGAGGAGGTCATGGTGGTGGAGGAGGAGGAGGTCATGGTGGAGGCGGTGGAGGTTATGGTGGAGGCGGTGGTGGGGGCCATGGAGGAGGTTATGGCAGTGGCAACGGCAGAGGTGGTGGTGGTGGTGGAGGCGGTGGTCATCGTGGAAGAGGGGGACGCGGAGGTGGTGGAAGGGAAGGCCACTTTCAAGATCACCGCGGTGGTGGAGGATATGGATCAGGACAACAGTATGGTCAGGGATATGGATCAGGACAGCAGTATGGTCAGGTACATGGGTCAGGACAACAGTATGGTCAGGGACATGGATCAGGACTACAATATGCTCAAGGATATGGATCAGATCAACAGTGTGGTCAAGGATATGGATCAGGTCAACAGTATGGTCAAGGATATGGTTCAAGTCAACAGTATGGTCAAGGATATGGATCAGGCCAACAGTATGGTCAAGGATATGGCTACGATGCAGCCGGCTCATATTCCTATTATCAGTGAATACTCACCGTACATTAAATTGTTGCTTTTATGTGCAAGCTGGGCTTTTGTTGAACATTTTTCTTATTTTGAGAGTTATTATTGTCATTAATTTGACGTTAAAAAGTCTTGAAACAAATTAATTTATAACAACTTATGTAATCTCTTCATAGTCATTTGTTTTAATTTGATTGAAGGAGGGCTGATAAATTTCAAAGTTATATAATTATTTGTTTCAATTATGTACCCCTTCCAAATGCACCATGCAAACAATTGATCGAAATTAAAGCAGTGATAGCAAACAGATTCGAAGTTTGCAGTTTATAACCTATTTTTGAGTAGTATACTTATTAATTTCTATAGGAAAAAAATGAAATGATTAGTCGAAATGAAGTAAAATGTGCGAGTAGATCCGCCCGCCTGAATTTGCTCCTGGCGTAGGTAAATTACCTTCAGCAACAGAAAGGTTTATGCCAAACAGAAAAAAAAAAATCTCTCCTTCCTTACCGACATTAAAAACTCATTAAAACTGTTCACTATGCTACTTTTTTAAAAATCGTGAGTTTATTTGATTTACTAATTGAAGGAGTATTTGTGAACTTTCCTGAACCATCCTGATAGGCATTACGGTTTGGTCTTTTTAACATGATTTAAAATTTCTTAACTTTATTTTTCATAAAGAAAGCCATAATGAGTCACACGATTATGAGTAATAATATAAAAGTTCAATGTTTCGTATTTTACACACAATAATATTACCGGTTTATCAGCGGACAAACGAAGTGACTGAATTTCAAGCCACTTGAATTATGTTATCTAAGTGCGAACACTATGTCTATATATTTAAAATGAAAACTTGAAAATATTGAAATAAATTCATAATAACTTGGCAGTCATCAATAATAATCAAAAAATAATTTCTGAAAATATTCAATGGAATTGGAGTTCAGTCTTTAATTTGCACATTCGTTATATATAAAACTTAAAGTATTTTCGACTTTAAGTAAAGAAGTACATTTTAGGCATTAATTCTGTTATTTCCATTTCTATCCCATTTATGTTGACTGGTCATTGGTTTGCAAAGATACTGACACGTTGGTGCATTTACCAGTAAAAGGAATGCAGCGGATAAGATATTTATTAGACCCATTAGGCGTTACTAGCATTTTATCGCATAACGAAATTAAAATTTGTATTATACTGCGTCCAGTGATGGGGTTTAGCTTGTTCGTAAAATTTTGGAGTTTTAACAAAATCCTCTGTAAAGAGAGGAAATTAAGAGACTTAGTGCTACCTGATGGTCAACATCAAATGCCAGTAATGTAGTATCTGTGGTCATCGCCTTTGAGTCAACCCGCTACTGCAAGCCTCAAACACCTCTGCATGAACGCCATTAAGTAAATAGTTACAAAATGAATTGCTAAATTGTTTGGATCCCACCATGGCTGTGTCCATATTTGAATAAAGTCACAAAACTTCAAAACATTCCTCGGTTATGGAATATGCATGAAGAACCATACCCTATTGATGTATTTTACCAGAATCTAATACAAGTTTATTGGATTGGAAGGTATATAACATAAATTGTTACTAATTAGAAATTAGAGCTAGTCTGCTGAAGGTCAAAGTTGTCAACAGGAGGTTACAGTACATATTAATAGTTCTCTTGGCTAGCACAGTTTACATAGTTACACGTTAAAAAAAACAGAACCAGTTCTGAATTTTGTTCTCAAATTATGAATGTGAGGGTATGCATGGGCATGCACAACTTATCACTCCCCTAGTGATGCACTAATCTAGACTCAATCTCGCTATAAGAACCCTCAGATAAAAATGGCTAATACGTTCCGAGATTTGGCGTGGAGGGAACAGAAGTGGTTAGAGCAGTGTTTTTCAAACAGAGTTCTGTGAGGTCCGCCCAAGGGTTCCGCCAATGGCAAGGTAAAACATAAAAATAACAATGAAAACACAAGAAACGAGAACGACTTAGGCCACGAATTGAACTCCTTATGCTAACAAACACCACACACACCTGAATCAATTAATGCTTTTTCTGTCACTGTGTGGGGTTCCGCGAAAGGTCTAAATGTTCCAAAGGGTTCCGTGAGAAGTCTTAATGTTCCAAAGGGTTCCTTTCCAATAAAAAGGTTGAAAAACACTGGGTTAGAGTATTCAATTAATGACTGGAAAATAATTTTAACAAAGACAAGTGAAGTTCAACATAGTGCATGCAAGCAAGAAGGGAAGCAGTTATGGAATAAAATACAAAGAATTTCAATATTTGATTAAAAACTTCAACGAATTCTTAACTGCACCGTCTATCACAGCGGTTCTCAAACGAAGCGGTTTCAAGAGGATAGTGAAGGGGGTCACTTAGTTGAAATTTTGGGCTATTTGCGATATTGCCATGCCCCATCCCATTGACATGGCCGGACCGCCCATAACACCAAACCTTTAATACTTTGATGCTTCTGGAAAGATGCTTCAGGTGTTGGCCAACATGGAAATCTAAGCAAAATGACGATTTCTTTATCGAAACAAAATAAATCGTTACTTTGAAACCGAAGGGGGGAAGGGTCTTTGCATATTTGCATACGGCGGCCGAAACAATAGGACCGCGCTGCCCATTGACTGTACATTTGATGGATAAGATTTACCATTTGATGAATAAATAGTTGTTTGTCAAAAATGTTTTAGTAACAGTAGCCTGTATGTCAATGGTAGTTAATTTAAAAGGGTCTGTCAGTCATCAAAAATTGTAAAGAAACCGCCACGGATGAAACCCTAAAAAAAGTTTGAGAACCACTGGCCTATCAGAAACATTGAAGTAAGTTATGTAGTTAGGTGTAGTGCCGTGTCTTTTTTGACATATGACACTTTCCACGATAATTATTTGATCTAAGGAATATTACAATTCTATACCTGTACATAATTTCTACAGATGGGGAAAAGGTATAGCTAAAGTGCACTTCAATACTTGTGTGAAGTACATTCATGAAATTCTTTTTTTTTATTGTGGTGCCATCTCCTTGACATTCATATTCTTACATAAGGCACTTTAGAGTTTTTATTGTTTGATAAAAGTTAAAAAATACCCTGATATTATTTGTTCAGTTTACACTTTAATGTTCCAAACTGTAATCACGAATATGTTCAGAATTGACAGAAAGAGAAGTAGTAATGCAGTTCATTACTGTACTTCAGTTGATGAAATTTTTTTCTTTAAATTAGTTTCTTCAGTTGTGAAAACAGTTTGAACAATACATGGCAGTTCTGCTGTCGTATCACATTGAAAAAGAAATAATCATAATACAAAAAAAAAAACATTACTATTAGACGAAACAACGTAACAAACGCGTACACGTTATTAAAAAGAATACTGAACAAATGATACACGAGAGATACAAACGATAAGTAACATTAGACTAGGTTATTGTTTATATCTGCTACTGTTTGGGGTCCTAACTGACCAGCCATGGCACATGAACGACAGCAGAAATTTGCGTAATATTTATTGCGGCAGTATTTTGCTTTTACGATTAGTTCACACTTGGCAAAATACGAGTTATCCGTACAGTCTTCCGGAATATTAAGTCCTATAAAATAGAAAAAAAAACAAGTACAAATTAATTCAGATTCTAGCCACACCAAGCATGCAATTTCTTAGGCGGTACTATATACTGTAAATTAACATGGAGTTCGAATCCTGGCACTAGTGATGGACAACAACATTTAATAATCAGAATGCTGAGTCAATTGCAAGTCAATTGAGTCAATTGCGCCTGGTAGAGTTGCGTAATCAGAAAGTCAAGAGTAAAGGCAGACAACAGAAGGTTATTTGCCTCTCGCATTTTGGATTTCAGCTACCGATGTGGACTGACAGTGAGACCGTGGGTAGAAGTTGGGCTGAAGCTAGGGTCTTTATCATCCGTTTGCAGGGAGCGGCGAGTTGCGTTGGACACACCAGTTCTCGTCTGATCACTGAAGTTAAGCAACGCAAGCCCAGTTAGTACTGACATGGGTGGTCGCTCGGGAAAGCTGGGTACTGCTAATACCCAATAATCGTCGCATTAGTGTAGTGTCTGTGCAGTCTATGCATTAGAACTATGCAGTGGACGGGTCTCTAATGACCTTGTAGTTGACGGGACCTTAAACACCAACAAACAAACAAACAATCCGTTTGCAAATTCCAAATTAGCGTCCCTCCCGTATTTGGCGCATATATTACATGGCCCCTTCCTGAAATGGCACCCACCACGTACTTAATTGCAGGTCAGCGATTTATACCGCATAAATAACATCCCAAGCAATTTAAGTGTTTGCTAAGGTGATCTGGGCGGCAAAACCAATTTGTACCAGAAATGAAAGCCAGTTGCTTTATCCCGCAATAATTATGTCACATGACGAGCAGAAAACATGGTTGGCCACTTTGAGGTACTCAAAAATTACCTCAAAGTGTGACACCGGCTCTGCTTTGGAGGTAGTGGATACAGTGCCGTAACGGGGGTATGAAGCGCCTGTGGCAAGTGTCTAACTTTCGCTTGCCCGTAACCCAATAATGACAAAAAACTTAAACATTTTGCGCCCCAAACCTAGTTGCGCCCATGGCGGCCGCCTTCTTCACCACTCCCTCGTTACGGCCCTGAGTGGATACATAAAGGTATGATGATGGTATATTATATGGTCATAATTTAACTCGTAAAAAATGACACAATTGGTAGTGCATGCTGGTCGCAACCGAGAATTGAACTCAGTTTACTTTAACCCCAAAGCACTGTGAGTATTATTATATTAACGAATTATTACCGACAACTTCAATAGTGACAGATGCGGTAGCCGTGTTATAATGGTTGGTTGCTTCACACTTATACGTTCCAGAATCCATTGGCAAAGCCCGATTGATAAACAAAGTTCCATTGGCAATTAGTAATACACGGTCACTGGTATGTAGTAATGTGCCATCTTTGTACCACAAAGTGAGTTGGCTTCCATTCGTTTGACAGTCAATTTGAATTTCACTGTCAGATAAAAATGTTGTCCCATTCAAGTTGATTTCTGCTGATACATTTTCTACAAAAATAAATTATTGGAGATGAGAACTTTTATTATTCACAACAGATACCAGAGGCTGGCTGCGGTTATAGGTTAGTAAAATAATTTAATAAATGGTTTGAAAACAAGAATGTATATTGTCATTCAAAACATGCCCATCTTACCTCTACCATTTGAAATAATGGGGGGTTGTTGTGGCACAGGTGGCCACTGAGCTCCATTTAAGTGCGTACCATCATTCTCATTCCAGTTAGGTGTTAATGTAGTAGTAGTAGTAGTTGTAGAAGCAGTAGATTGGTCAGAAGAAGAATCGATTATTTGATTAGTATTTTCAAAGCCATTATAATTATTATTGTTGTTATTGTTATTATGCGGTAAAGAAGGTTGGTTAGTATCACTCTCTTGTGGTGCTGTATTAGCATTCACTATCTGATCTGATCTGGAATTGACACCAGATTCAGACCCATAATATTTTAATTTGGCATCAGTAGGGTCGAGAACTCCATCCAAGAAGACGGTCACTTCCCAAACAGCTACTTGACCAATGCCATTATAAGCTCGGCATTCGTATGGTCCTATGTCTTCAGTTCTCATTTGGCGAATTTTCAGCGTATAATTCACAAACTGCTCGTAGCGTTCGCTAAAACGTGGCAACATAGCGGATTCACGCCACCAGGTAACCGATGGTCTCGGCCAACCAGAAGCATTACAATGTAACATGCAAGGTTGATTGGGTGGAGCGACAACCACTTTCACACCCCCATTGATACGTGCAGGAGTAGGTGCAGGGTCTAAAGACATTTAAAATAAAAAAAGAAACGAAAAATTGTCATGCTAAACATAATCACTTTTCTCCATTCCTTGTACTTATTCTCTGGAGAGACATAGATGTAAAGTGCATGCTTTTTTGAAGATATTTGGAATAGCTACCCATAAACCAAACACAAATTAGACATAAAAAAAAATTAACATGTTAGCAACTAGAGTAAATAACAGAGCAAAACATTTTTACAAGAATTGCATTTGTAGATGTGCAATGTCTGATGCTGAAAGAATTAACTGCAGTCATGATTCAAAAGGTTTAAAAGCTAGAATAGCTTGCGCCGTTACTGTGTGACAAGTTAAAGGCATAGTAGAAGAAGAGCTTGCTTGTCAGAATTTTATTTATAAGGAACAGTAGTCACGGAAGTGTCTGTTACGCACATACCTTGAACAATAAGTTTTGTTGTTTTTTGTGCAGTTCCTGCAGGATTACTGGCAGTGCAGATATAATTGCCAGTGTCGTTCTGGTTGACGTCATCAATCTGCAATGAACCATCTAATAGCAGCTTATATCTAGAAGGAGCACCATTCAATTCAATAGATTCTCCACTTCCTGTGGTCCATTCTATTGCTGGTTGAGGACTGCCCTCAGTGGTACATGGTAATGTCGCTGTTGAACCCGACGATGTCACTATTTCTGGCTCGGATGACACGATATGTGGCATAAGAACCTCTGAGAATTTAAAATAGTGTTTTTTTAAATCAAATATTTAATTGAAAAGTGTCCCGTAAAACATGGTCTAGTTATCTGTAAATAGCAAACATTAATTTTCTTGCCTGGAATTTGAGGTGGCGATGGTGGTTCTGTCTGCTCTTCTTCAACGGCTGCTGGAGTAGCTTGTGCTTCAAAATAATATTTTGGAAATTAACGTTATGTGCAATGAAATTATAGTATTGCATCCCTAATAAGATTAGTGTAGGGGGTCAAAAAACTAGTTAAGAGGACCTAATAAACATATGAGAGTACTAGATGGGATGAAGGCTCACACCCATTAAAAAGAGCAATAAGCAAAAGACGAATATGAGGCAATGTTATTATCTTGTATTAATTATTTTATGATAGATCGTTGACCTTCGGACAGTGATCCACTAAGGTTAGCCTGATATTCCTTATGGACAACCGCAGGCTTAGGAGAGAACACCAAAATTACGGGATGTTGCGTAATAGCGTTAACGACCATGAAATCACCGCTCCACGAAGCAACTCCTAACCCTTTTCCCGTCTATGGCAGTGTCGGCTACTCAATGGTGATATGTAGTAATGGACAACGCTTTTTCGCAGCCGGTCGCCGACAAAAGCTGCATCCCTACATTTATTTAATCAGTCTGCTATTCGTTGGGAAATCCCACCGACTCGACCACCAGGGGTCGAGCTCCTACACCTGGAAATTTTGCCTCATCTACCCGTTTTACGTGCAAATGCCATCGTACACCACGCGGGACCTCCGTTTTACTTCTCATCCGAAAGAAGGTGCACTCAGGCCTCCCTTCGCCCGAAAGAAGCCAACCCACCTCGGTCCAGTATCAAATCTAGAACTACTGACACAGTTGCCGAGCGTGCTACCCACCACGCCACCGAGGCGGGACTGTAGTTGATTACCAACATGTCAGCTGTTTGAAACTTGATACTACTGGGCATTAATTAAGTTTTAACAAGGTAAATGCTTAGATTACTCACTGTCTGTGCATTCAGGCCGTATTTTTGTTTCTCCGTCCTGGTCTTGATAGTAATTGACTACACAATGCGCTCCTTCCGGACAAGTGAAACCCTTTTGTGATTAAAACGAGAGAACATTATGGCATTTAATGGCTGCTCGGTTGACAAACACCTGTGGTCAAGACTTACCTGGCAAGGATCTGAACAGCGACAGTGAACACATCCTTGTTCTTCATATTGCTCGATACCATATTGGCAATTTAATGTGTAACATTCTTTAGGATCCGGACATGGTTCTGGAAATAAATCAGAATTTCCGTCATAGTAATGATGATACCATTCCTTTTAACAGCCTTCTTGTCAACGGGTGGATACGATGAATTCGCTTCGTCCGTATGGAAGGTAAGTTGCGTATTCGCAATTGAATTCATTTTGACATATAAAATGATCTTTATCGATGTAAAAAGTAAGCCGTCTTGTTGGTCAGTTAGCTATCGTACGTCGAAGATTTAGTGGAATTTATGTGCGAGCTTTACGTGCATTAGTAACCTTTTATATCATTAACAAGCGGGATGAGATATCAGTTCTGATATATCACTCATTCCTCACTCTGAAATACTATGGGATACTGTATCTCTTAGACACAGGCGGCTCATGGGGCAGGCAAACCTAGGCGGCTGCCTAACGCCGCAAGTTTTAAAGGGGCTGCTAATTTCAGAGGTACTTCCTTGCCATGCAGTCTATCGGCCATTTAAAATGTTCGTAGTCATGGGTTACCCAAATTTCTCTGATTGGTGGGGCCGTTTCTAAATGTTGGCTTTCTCAAGGCACCTTGTTGCAGAGGCATAACAATGCATTGGCAATGGGACAAATGCCAAGGGTGAGAGGATTTGTAGGACCCTTCAACTACAAAAGTCATTAGAGCCCCGTCCACAGCATAGTTCTTATGCAGAAACTGCGCAGACACTACACTAATGCAACGATTTTTGGGTATTAGCAGTACCCAGTTTTCCCAAGCGGCCACCCATGTCAGTACTAGCTGGGGTTGCGCAAGGGTGAGAGGAGCGCACGGACAATTTATAACTGCATCCAATCAATGGGGCGGCGATTGACCCACTTGCCTAGGGCTCCTGAAACCCACGAGCCGGGCCTGCTCTTAGACATTTCCACTCGATAATGTGTCGATTCTCGGAACTTTATGAGTTGTAAGACAAATTGCTGCTGGACAATGCAATATTTTTTTATGTATGCTGGCTTGCTAGAAATGAACTCTAATATTAGATTATTAAAATTTTCCCAATTATTAAACGCCACCCCTTCGTCTGTCAATTGGTGTTAAAGAAGCTCAAAATGATTTCGATCAAACTAAATAGCGGCAAACTACCATGCTTATCATGCAAACAGTCGCCTTCATATTATATAAAGAATGACATTATGCAGGAAACGGGGGTCGTTCGTAAACAAGTGTTAAACTTACTTTTGCGTGAACCACATGCAGTAATGCATTCATCATACGTAGCAAATCGGTTGGCATTACCCTCACAACCTCCATAAGTGAAAAGCACACACGTAGACGTTGCGTAATAGTAGAACCACATAGGCTGTGAATTACTGCACGGCCCTGGATCAGCCGGAAGGCGGCACACGTCTTGAAGCATAGATATATTAGATATACATAGGTTCATCGTTTACATGTAGATGTTAATAACAAAAAATAAATATTTGATTTTTTTTTGTTTTCATATTTCCATGATCACTGTATGGAGTCTAGTCGGTACCAAATTACAGTATTCTACTGGGATCACTAACTACAGTGAATATGTCCTCTGTGTGCCATTTCTCAGACTAATTTGACAACATGGCACACAGTAGTTTGTGATTCCAATAGTAGACTGCGTCTCTTTTGAAAGTTGATAACCATCGTGTTAATTGATTAAAAATGCGTATATTAGTGATTAATATTAACATTCCTGTTCAATCCCGAGTATTTCTGTGATTGCAAATGTCATATGCTCATTTAGATTTTAGAAATTCAATCTTCGTCAGTATCACTTTTCAGTTAGGTTTGCAAATTGTCAAAATTTTATTTGTCATCACTTTTTTTTCTGTATTTCAAGTAAATAGTGGTTTACTTACCCGTGACAGTAGATGGCTTTGGAGCTGTAAGAAACAAGCATAAATGAAACACATTGGTGAGCATTTTCCGAATACACTTGTAGTAGTAAGTTTTTATCATTAAAAATGCATCGGCTGGATTTGGGTCCGGGTAAGTTTCACCCTAAGTATGTGTGCTACCACCCAAATAGTAGTAATCCCTGGGTGTAATAGTAGACAGCTAAAGGGGTTGAAACGTTAGGTCACCAACTGTTCGGGAGCGGCGAATTGAATTGGACACACCAGTTCTCGTCTGATCACTGAAGTTAAGCAGCGCAACCTCAGCTAGTACTGACGTGGGTGGCCGTTTGGGAAACCTGGGTACTGCTAATACCCAAAAATCGTCGCATTAGTGTAGTGTCTGTGCAGTCTATGCATAAGAACTATGCTGTGGACGGGTTGTTGTTGTTTGTTGGAGTTTAAGGTCCCGTCAACTACGAGGTCATTAGAGACCCGTCCACTGTATAGTTCTAATGCATATACTGCACAGACACTACACTAATGCGATGATTATTGGGTATTAGCAGTACCCAGCTTTCCCGAGCGACCACCCATGTCAGTACTAACTGGGCTTGCGTTGCTTAACTTCAGTGATCAGACGAGAACTGGTGTGTCCAACGCAACTCACCGCTCCGCTGTGGACGGGGCTGTAATGACCTTGTAGCTGAAGGGCCCTAAAACACCAACAAACAACAATAACAACCAACTGTTCGCCCATAATTTTCCTTTCTCCTATCCCCTCCTACGTCTTTATTCTGATCCCTATCTCAAGCTTTCTCTCGATCCTGTCCTTATTTTCTCCTTCCTATCCTGCAGGTTTTCTATTATAACTTCATATGCTCCTCTTTATGTTTCTACTTGGACCCCCACCTCATGGATTTTGTTAAAGAAGTTGAATTATTAGAGAGGAGGCTAAAAAAATCAAGGTTCTGGAAAAACGTTTTAACTATCTGAAAAACGTATGAAAAATATCTCTGAATTGATGAGATGATAGTAGTTATCCTGTTATTACTTACCTCCGTGTTTGTTGTTGGCCAAGCACTCTCTTTCACATTCATAACTAGAGGAGAACCGATTGCCATTTCCTTGGCAGCCAGTGTAATTAAATGAAATGCAAGTGTGATTGTTGGTGGCATAATACCATTTCTGTATGTTATCGCTGCAAGTTCCTTGGTCCAAAGGTTCGGCGCAAACATCTGTGGAAGAGTGAAGGTTATTCGTAGAAAATGATCAGTCCCATATTTTCTCCCCACTGACCTTTTCCACGATAATGGCCACATTGTCTTTCACAACTTTCCTCGCTTTCAAATCGGTTTTCGTTTCCTTCGCATCCACCGTAAATAAATGATGTGCATTTTCCTTCAGCAGTATTGTAGTACCACTGGGATAATGAAGAATAGCAAGGACCAGAATTGCTAGGCAATGAGCAGAAATCTGAAATAGATTGCAATACTCCAAGTCATTCAGTTGTTTAAAGCCTGAGACTTTAAAGGTCGATGGTATAGAGTCAAAGTTGTGTATACAGGCACGCAGAGAGCCTACCAGGACGGTCAGGTAAAGCTGGTGTTGGACTTGGCTGGGCTGCACAACGAGATTCGCACTCTTCTGGACTGTCAAAGCGATTAGCATTGCCTTCGCATCCTCCATAATGGAATTCCTGGCACGTATTTGTGCCACTGTCATAATACCACTGCCTGAAGGTACCACTGCAGGGTCCGTGGACTTTTGGCAGTAAGCAAATATCTGTAGGGTAAATATTACAGTTAGGATACCTTATTAGATGTGTGCTTTTTTAAATGATATTATGTTACCTTGAGAATTTGTGCACCGCTCCTCGCATTCGGAATGTGATTTGAAATTGTTGGAGTTTCCATGGCATCCACCATATTGAAATAGTTTGCAAACGCCATCAGATTTATCATAGTGATACCTTTGTACCATTTCGTGACAAGGACCGGAGTCTTTATCCAACTGACAATGCTCTAAATTTCAATCAGCCAAACGAAGGACGAAATACTTATGTAATTGTAAATGAGATAATGCATAAAATGTAGTTTAGAACTTGCCGATATGGAAAGAATGATGAACCATTTCAATACTGGGAGATGTAACTGACGACGGCTCATCTTTTGTCTGTCCATTGCATCTCTGTTGGCATTCCCTCTTCGACCCAAAGTTGTTATCGTTGCCTCCACAACCGCTGTAAGCAAAACTGGTACATGCTCCCGTGCGGATGTCGAAAAACCACCTTTCTTCAGGCGTGTTGCAATTACCAGCATCGCTCGGAAGGGTACAAATATCAGAAATGGCTGAAAATCGAGTAAAATGTCAGAAATGTTGTTTTACGAGGTGATACTTCTATCCTTTGATGTGCAAGAATTCGCCAAAACCGTCTATTAATAGGTGTATCCAAACAGGCTGGGCATTTCCCGTATTCATTAGGACCATTTTGCCTATCTATCCTCCGAAGTGTCATTTTCGAGTTGCATTCTCGTGCAAAATGGCGGTAATTCAGGCCTCCCAATTTTTTTCTATATACACAACAACATAACCCTTATTTGGTCACATACCCAAAGAACCCTTCTACTATACCACGGGTAGATGAGGCAAGATTTCCAGGTGTAGGAGCTCACCTCCTGGCTTCGGTGGAATGCCCCAACGAACAGCAGACCGACGATAAATAAGCATAGGAGTTGCAGCTTTGGTCGGCAACCGGTTGTGGAAAAATACTGTCCAATATATCGCCCTTGTGCCCATTCAGAGGGACAAGATAGGTACTCGACCCTGCCATAGGCGGGAAGAGGGTTAGGAGTTGCTTCTGCTTTTACCCGAGCGCCCGTCCTTCGAACACCGTTACCCCTTTATATTAGTAAAAGGGGAAGTGAATGACGTGTAGGATGTTATAACGAGTGACCCGGCTCTGAGGTGTGGCTCATTCAGTTGATGGTTTGACGTCCGTCCTCACAGACTGGCACATATGCGCAGCAATGAAACTCCGCCACAGGTGGGAGCGGCGAGTTGCGTTGGACACACCAGTTCTCGTCTGATCACTGAAGTTAAGCAACGCAAGCCCAGTTAGTACTGACATGGGTGGTCGCTCGGGAAAGCTGGGTACTGCTAATACCCAATAATCGTCGCATTAGTGTAGTGTCTGTGCAGCATATGCATTAGAACTACGCAGTGGACGGGTCTCTAATGACCTTGTAGTTGACGGGACCTTAAACACCAACAAACAAACAAACAATCCGCCACAGGTAACGTGATCACCCCCCCCCCCCTTCAGTATTCATAAGAAGTGACGTTGGTTGGGTTGGCATTTAATATGTTATGTAAGATAGAAGTCTACTTACTCTGAGGGGGTTTCGTGCATGCTTTTGAACACTCTTCTTCTGTTTCAAATTTGTTATCGTTGCCTTGACATCCTCCATAGTAGAATTGACCACAGCGTTGAGCATCCTGGTCAAAATACCACTTAATTTGATAATCTCTGCATGGTCCTTCCGTTCTTGGTAATTTACAAATATCTGTATATAAACGACCAGTTGTTGTTAGTGTTAATATATGGTAAGTTGATGTATGCTTTTTTCCTTTTGAGTGTGGCTAACTAGGCATTATTAATATTATGTTAAAAGATGGCTGTAATCAATATAATCACTCTTTTTTTTTAAAAAAGAGTCCACACTATTGTCACTGTTATTGACAAGCTGCGCATTATTACAACTGTGTAATGTGATTAAAGCGTTTATTTATATACCGGTAGTTAGTAACAAGCGTCTACTATTACTATTTAATTGTCAGGACAGTTATACCAAATCTTGCTTCAAACTACCTTCTCGTTAATAAACTACGTACCTACAATATTTCAAGCTGCAACTAAAAAGCGCTGTATTTCCTCCATAAAATGATAAAATCGTGCCAATTTGAAGAATTTAGATAAATAAGTTATTTTCTTTTTGACCCAGAGATAAACTACTACGGTACTGAATTTGGCAGGACTTTAGCATCTGTTCAAGAGGAATCATAAGCGATGATAGTTGTACATGTGATGACTGACCATGTTTTTGACTTCCAATTTGGATTCCCTTAACACACAATTGTTCGCATAACTCCTCCGATCTAAAACGATTTTCATTTCCTTGGCAACCACTGAAGATGAATTCTTTACATTTCGACTCAACGAAATCGAAGTACCACCGAACCAAATGACCACCGCAAGTTCCTCTCTCACGGGGCAAAAAACATACCTCTTTCAAAAAACATTTAGCCATTATAACCTCCTGTTTTGTACATGGAAGAATTAACATTTGACGGTTTATGACTATGCTTTCTTAAGATCTTGAAAAATGCTTTCCTCATAGTCAAAGGATGGTTAAAACTAGACAGGATTTGGCACACGCCATTAAAGAAATCATACATCAGGGATGTAGCTTACTGAATGTCACTTAAAATTTTGGTTTGATAGTCAAGGCAGTGATTACAAACCTCCTTCCAAAGAAAGATCCGCTACATGAATGCGGACATGTGTAGATGTGGCTAAATTATAGAGGACCTCAAGTTGTGATGTTACCATAAAACAGGAGTACTCACATCAGGCGTCCAGAGGAGAAAAATGGCACTCCATTTCCTATTAATGCCTATATGCCGCACCCTGTCTAGTTTGTTTCTTTTTCAAGTATGAATGTAATGACGGTAAAATCAGGCGAAATGCCTAAAAACTTTCAACTTACCTGTTTCACTCTGACGAATACATTGTTGTCTACAATCCTGTTCACTTTCGAAGTTATTTTCATTACCCTTGCAACCTCCGTATACGAATTCTTTGCAAGAGCCATCTTTAGCATCAAAATGCCAACGTTTAAAGTATCCTTCACAAGGACCAATTGTAACCGGTTGCTGACATGGATCTATAGTAACATTGCAATACGACGTACATGTATGGAAGTTCACTATTATTATGTTTTGCACTTGAGTAGTTGGAAAAACGTTTACCTTGATGCAAAGGTTTCTGACAAGTTTCCATACACTTCTCCTGAGATGGGAATCGGTTATTGTTTCCGAGGCATCCACTGTAGAAGAACTGTTTGCACTCCTCGGCTTTATTGTCGTAATGCCAAGCTAATTCCTGCCCATCACATGGTCCGACCACCCTTGGCAAACTGCAAGCATCTGCAAACGTTGTTTAGGAAGTTAAGACTCATTAAAATATGCCTTTAATATTATTATTTTGATGAACTGACCCATTCCTTCTGGAGCAACGCACACTTGTTCACACTCTTCCCGAGTATCGAAACGATTATCATTGCCATCGCAGCCTCCGTACCAAAATCGACTACATCCACCATAATCCATGTCAAAAAACCACTTGACGGTGAAATTACGGCATTGACCGGTTTCTTTGGAATGTCCACAGATCTCTTACAACATAATAAAAATGTTGTTAATACTGTATTGTATAGCCAAAAGTTTTCGGTATCCTATTCTTGCACATAAGGGATGTTGGAACTTTTCATGTACAATTATAGGTATATTATTATCTTACCTCCTGGTTTCTTTTGTTTAAAATCGGGGCAACCTTCAGAATTAGGACCAACGGCAGGAGTCGTGCCATCTTGACAGCATCCATAAAGGCTACTAGTACAGTCGCATCCCTCTTGATTAGGTCCTCTGGCAGCCGTTTGGCCATCAGGACAACACCCGTAATACCAACTTTCACAATTACAACCTTATAAAAGTTAAGAAAATTGACGTTAATTTGTAGACCACTTTCGCTGATGCGTTACATTAAATACTAGTGCTTTTATAACCTATATAATGTGGTCCATGTGCAGGCGTTAAACCGTCAGGACAACAACCGTGTTGGAATGTTGAACAATGGCATCCTTCATTGTCAGGACCTTGAGCTGGAGTATGTTGATCTGGACAACACCCATAGGCTGTTCGTGAACAGTCGCAACCTTCATTATTAGGACCTGTTGCAGAAGTCACTCCATCTGGGCAGCAACCGTAAGCAGCGGCTATGCAACCACATCCCTCATTATCTGGACCACGGGCAAATGTGACTCCATCTGGACAGCAACCATAAGGATACGTTTCACAACCGCATCCTATAAATGGATCAAATCATCAGAAAATAATTAAAACCTGAAATTGGAGAACAGAAGGGATATTGGAAAATATTTTTAATACTATAACGAAAGCTACCTTCGTAATGAGGTCCTCGAGCAGGAGTACGTTGGTCATAGCAGCATCCGAAAGGCAGATCTGAGCATGCTGGACATCCTTCCAAATTCGGTCCTATAGCTGCTGTTATATTGTCTGGGCAACAACCAAATGGTGAAGAATGACACCCTGGTGTCGGTGTTGATTCACTTGGTTGACATCCTTCGTGGTCGGGGCCAGAAGCCGCTGTTGAGTTATCGGGGCAGCAACCGAATGGCAATGAATGACACGCCGCTGGTGTTGGTATGGGCTCAGCTAGTTGACATCCTTCGTGATTCGGGCCAGAGGCCACTGTCAAGTTATCAGGGCAGCAACCAAATGGTGACGAATGACATATTGGAATAAGTGGGAATAAGTCGCATCCTTCGTGACTAGGACCAGAAGCCGTTGTTACATTGTCTGGACAGCATCCGAATTCTGAAGAATAGCATGCTGGTGCCGGTGTGGGCACATCACATCCTTCATTATTTAGACCAGTTGCTTCAGAAACACCATCCGGACAGCACCCGAAAGCGGAATTACTGCAATCAGGTTCTGTGACATTCATTTCTGTTATGGCCGTCTCTGGACACCCTTCTTTGTTAGGACCTTGAGCTTTTCAGAATACATTATCAAAAGATAAGTAATGAGTATTATAACTTATGTTCACTACGTTAAAGTTCTGCTATTCTTGTCATACCTGTTGTTAAACCATCAGAGCAACAGCCAAAGTCGCTGGCGTAACAATCTAATGCCACAGTAGTTGCTTCAGTTTCATTTGTCGTGTCTGGTGTTTCAATTGTTGGTGCATCACATCCTTCGCCACTTGGACCCTGTGCAACTGTAATATTATCGGGGCAACATCCAAATGGCCCAGCTTCACAATCGAGTATTGTGACAGTTGAGAGTGTGGCTGTAGTAACATTTTCGGGACAGCCTTCTTGATCAGGCCCAAGAGCCAACGTTATGCCATCTGCGCAGCAACCATGCAAACTCTCTTGACAGTCTGCTATACCAGAGCCTAAATCATCTTCGGTTGGTATGTCGGCTAAGACTGTTGTGAGCTCTTCTTCCAAATCGCATCCTTCGTAACCGGAACCTTCAGCAGCTTTAGTGCCATCAGGACAACAGCCATATTCGCTTGTTAGACATTCATGGGCTGCAACAAAGTCACATCCATCAAATTTTTCTCCTTTGGAGACTGTGATTCCATCAGGACAACATCCATAACGTGTGAAAGCACAAGAATCTGGTGATGGACATCCTAAGAAATCGGGTCCTTTTGCTGCATTAACTCCATCCGGGCAGCACTTATATTTTGTGTCTTCGCATTTATATAGTTTTGGACACCCTTTACTAAACAGTGATTGAACGTCATGGAAGAAATTAATTTAAAGCGTGAAGAAAAGTTGTCTTAAAATTACCGATGATATGGATTTCTTACCGGAATGGACCTAACGCTTGTGTGATTCCATCCCGGCAACAACCAAACTCTGAATTTTCACATCCATCAGGTGGTATGACGTGGGGGCAGCCTTCATAATTGGGACCGGCTGGTGTAACTCCATCAGGACAGCAACCATGTTTGGAATCCTTACATCCTCCAACAGTTAAGATTTCATCTGAGGTATAATAAACACAATTAGTGGAGAAACGACCGAAGCATATTAAAAACCAGGAAAAATATAGCATCATACTGACCATCGTCACAGGGATGAGTGTTGCATCGTTCCTTGTACAGAGGTTTTTTACTGGCATGACAATGACTACTATCACCAACTTCGTTTTCGTCTTTTAAACAAAGCACTTTGCGAGTTTTATATCCGTCACCACAAGGCGCAGTACACTGGAAATTAAGACCGACCACATGTTCTTAGGTTAAAAAAGGGTTATATTGATTGAAAAAAGATCAGATATCTTGTATTTACCTGACTCCAAGGACCTGTGAACCATATTCCCTTACAGAGAGTACCTGTACAATTCTTCCAGGACTCGTATCGCTTTGTTGGATCGCATTTATCTTCAGAAACTCTCGTAATGGTATCATTATCCACTGTGCCACAGAAAACATCCCGGGTTTCGATTCCGTCACCGCATTTTGATGAACACTTTAAGTTAGTACAAGATGTTTTTTTTCATTAACTGGCGCAATTTTTTGCAGAGAGGAGTCATACTATATTGTCAAAGCACTCACCTCACTCCACTGCGTTGCGTACCACATGTATTCACATGGTGGACTGTCGATACATTTTCGAAGTGTTTTTGGCATGCGCCCTGCATCACAGAGTTCATTAGGATATACAGTTCCAGACTGACTAGCACACAACGCCTGTCGTGACTCAGCGTGAAAATTGCATGCTTCACACTAAAGGAACAATTAGAAATCTTTATTAACGAGGAGTCAATAGCGAGACACGAAAAAAATAACTGATTTATCATCTTACACCACTCCATGCTGATACTATCCAATCCACTCCTTCACATGGCCCACTATCGCACTTCTCTGTACTTGTAGGTTTTGTCGTGTCTTTGCAAGCAACATCTGGGAACACTTCAATAGTGTCATTAACGTTTCTCTGACAGGTGATAAATCTTGATCGTTCTCCAGCACCGCACAACTTGTCACAGCCTGACCATGGTCCACTGCTCCATTGTGGACAGGGTAAATCGGTGGAACATGCCTTTAAATTCGTAGGACGTGGGCCAAGTGTATTTTCACATTCAGAATTATTTACTGTCATTGGAGTACTTCCAACAGCAATTTGTTGGCAATACACTGCTCGATATTGCAGACCTGAGCCACATGATGCAGAACAAGGCTCCCAATCTCCAATATACCAACTGTTCAGAAAGATTAAAGGATACTTGTGATGACATTTTACCCACAATTAATACTTAAACTGATTTTAATCTCTGATTTGCTCCTGTGCACTAGTTGTGTCTGCAAGCAATAGCTTGCATAAATTTGGTTTTAAGAAAGCGTAGTTTATGCAAAGGATATTTAGAAAGACGTTCCTTTACTTTTGTACAGCACAAATATAGTCTCTGATATAAAATAAGAAGAAAAATGGTTTACCTTGGTGGACAGGGGTGAGTGTTACATGACCGGTTGTCAGACGATTGAAGAAGTGGGTCACATAGATAATCAGGGACAACTTCAAAGTTGGCAGTCTTTGCACAAGAAACGTTTCGAGTTTGATAACCTAAGTAGAAAAGGAGAAAATACAACATACATTGTTGGAGATCAAGCAAGTTATTAGTTGCTGTCGAATAGGGCATTCCGATTTTTTTTCCTGAACTTTCCAGTCAAGAATAAATTAAGAAAGACAATGCTTTTTATCCAGGTGGCGTGATGGGATGGATAGTCACCTAACATGCAAGTGATCCCGAGTTCAAATCCCAAATTGTGGAAATATAGATAGATGGTGGCAAGTCCACTTTTGGACTCTATAAAGATGTCGATTATGCCCCAAGAAAATTAGCAACAAGTAAAATAAATATACCTCCAGCACAACTTTGACTGCATTCTGTATAGGCCCCATAGACCCATGAATAGGTCTCATTCTCAGTCCTACTTAAATCCTTTGGCACGTAGTATTCGTAGGCGATGCCAGCATTGACCTCGTGATAAAGGAGCTAATGTAGACAGAATTAACAAAGTATCTTAAAAACTCTACAAAGTAAGAGAGAGAAAGAGAGACACGCTGTCATTTCTTAATTATAACCATCATGCTGCAAAAGATACTTGCCACAATAAAAAGAGGTTCTGTAATGGGACCCAAAGCACGTAATTTCTCTAATCCGTCTGCCGTTCTTTCATAATGGAATGTAGATCCTGCAATGGCTATACTTCTCGGGAAATCAATTCTCCAATTGGCATTCAAGTAGTAATGACCAGTTAAATTCCTAATAGCTGACGTAACATTAAAATATATCAATTAAACGATTATTCAGGTTCCGTTACAGAATAAATTTGCTTGGCCCTTTTATAATAATCCAACAGAGACCATGACATTCCTATTTTCTGAACGACTGTTCTGATATTAGTAGCAACAATATATAATGGCGTTAAATAAGAGGACCAACATTGTCACCCATTTTAAAATAGGAATTGCATCCACTGATTAATGAGGAGTAAATAATCCTCATCCTGTTTTTTGTTTCGAAATTGTTGAAGTTGTATTACCTAAGTAATTGTTTGTTCCTCTTCGTTCTTGAACGTCAATATTGGTGGCACCCGCCGGTATCAATAAAACGTCATTGTACCCTGTAAGAATTAAAATGATGAATTTTAGCTATTTATTTTTAACTTTAAGCTGCAATAAAAATGGCAGAAGATTAAAGGATGGGAATACCAGTGTAGAAGTGAAACAGTACTTATCCTAAATCGTTACTGTTATGTTTACCTATATGCAGGTTGTCCACTTGATAAACTCCATCAACGATCCTACAAGTGCTACCGTCACCACCACATTTGCGACACTTGTCTTCTTTAGCATTAGATCCCAGCATCAAATCGCATCCAACTGGCTGTCAGTCATTAAATAACACAAAATTAGCAACTTATTGAAAATCTAAAATCACCCATAGGATCAATGTACAGTGGATGAAGTGGCGAAAGGCAAGTGGGGAGTCCACCGGTAAGGGACGGCTAGAACCAGTGGCGTTTCGAACCGGGGACAAAGACCGAAATCTGCGCCCTCTGGCACCCCCTAAACTTAATGCGAACCGCATTTTTGCGCTGCCTGTCTTCTGCGCCCGGAGGCATCTGTCCCCCTTCGCTCATCCTGGTTTCACACAGTTGAGTTTCAGATGCCTACCTAATCTGTCCTATTTTCGATACTCCTTTTCTACTTTTACTTTCCTGTACAGCCTAATATCATGATTACTCAATCTTTGTAAAACTCACGCCATTAGTTTAATTTCATAGGTGAGGAAAATCGGAGGGAAGAGAGATTTTAGTCGCCTTTTATGGATATGGAGGGGTATATTGGAGCTTAGGTGAAGGTAAGAACCTTATTCTTAGGTATTTCGTTAATTAATCATTCCCTACATAACCAGTTGAGTCTTTTTCACACCGTCATTTTAGCATTTTTTTATATTATTTTTTATCAAATCTTTATTAGACCGGAAGTAGGTAGACAAAGTACTGTAGATCTTAAACGCAGGAGACTATAAGGAGGTATTGCGTTGGGTACACCAATCGCAACGCAACCCCAGCTAGTACTAGCTTGGGTGACTGCTTGGGATCACAGGGTACTGAAGACTCTGCATTAGAACTGCGCAGTGGACGGGGCTCTAATGACCTTTGTAGTTGAAAGACCCTGGAACACCAACGAAACAAAATGAAATATAGGTTTAGATCAGGGCTGGTCTTAAGCACCCCACAAGGCCACCATAGCGGGCGGCCCCAACCTGGGCGAGTGGCTAGGTTATTGTAGGTCTTTTAATTTGAAAGGGCCTCAAAAATAGTTGGCGGGAGCCCTCAAGGCACCCTGAGCCAACCCTGGTTCAGATAATATGGAATTGTGATGATTAGGAGAAAGGTATAAGATAATGTTAAAGAATAGGAAGGTATGGGAAGTGGACAAGACCCTGATTGAGAGCAGAATCAATGAAGAACCAAGCCTCTCAAGAAGACCTGACCCTGCCAAATGTTGGATAGGGATTTGATGATGATGTCATGACATTCTTTTCTTCTATATTTAACACCGTCAAAATAGTTTGGTAAAGAGATATTAATGGCATTATATGACACGTTCATTTTATGACTGCTGATATAGCAATATAAGAAAACGCTTGTAGTGAAATAGGACGGCGTGGGGAGGGTGACATGAAATTTCATTTGGTCTTATATACATGTATATATGGCATCGATTTGAGGTTCTCCACAACAGCATTCACATACTTACAAGGCACATTCCTTCGACGCAGACATCCAACCTCTCCGGATCACATCTTGTGCCATCAATAACGCGTCTTGCATGACGATAGTAGAGATTCTCTCCTCTTGGCATGCAGTTCAATTCGCATTTATTGACGGGGGCTGTATAATTGATTGACAAAAGGTTATACGTTATTGATGGATCAATGGCATTTCTTTTCTTCAATAAAATTATGGCGGCCTTCACCCTTCCCCCATTTTCCTCTTTTTTCAGATTGTCATTTTCTCTCCCTTCCCTTCCCGCACCACAGGTATAAACACGAAGAGTAATAGCACTTTTTTATATTGGGTACAACGTATTAACACCCTTCAAGGTGATAATGAGGAAGACATTGGGATTAACAACGGATAATAAGTTGTAACGCCCAGTACCTTGCGTATAAGGAATCCAGTCATAGTAAACTCCATCAAAGGGTACATTGTTGTACCTTGCGCACTGTTCTGTACGGAAGTCCATAGATCCTTCTGGACAATCCTAAAGATATAAAATTTGCACAAGTTGAATAAATAATGAAATAGACGAGATTTTGTTCATGTGGTTATAACTTTTAGCAGTCGTTTGAAGAGTGCTTCTTACTCCCTTTTATTTATTGTTATTTTTTGTGAGAATTCTACTTCACAGATAAGTGTATTCATTATCAGAGGTCATTTACATCTGCAGATGAAGATAAACACATTTTTTTTTATCGTACCTGAATATTGCATGAAAAAAACTTCTTGTTAGGACCGTAGCATACCGGCGTGCCATCCGATCTGAAAAGAAGATAATAAATTCAGCTGGTCATTATGCTAAAATATATTATAGTTAAAATTATTGTTGTCTTTCATCGTTTCATACCGATGTCAATGTAGAAAATGGTGTGATGTTAAACTACTTGACTTAGCAATAATAATAATCATCTCGCCATAGGGGAAGATCAGTATCACCTTTTTATTATACGGCTTCTTATTAATTTGTTTTGAATGGGTTTAGGATGATATGTAAAGAATCTTGATGTAAAATAACGATGCAGACAAATTCACTGTATTTTGCTGATGAAAGAACTACAACTACCTTGGTTCTTGATTAGCAACATTTCTGATATGAAAATGCATTCATATTAAAATGGTAAAGCTGTTATTCAAATATATATTCACCCCTTTTACGCGGGCGCATGGTTAAAGGGGATGAGGTAAATAACGCTGTGAGGTGTCAGGGGCAGATAAGATCAGAAATAATTACTACATTATGCGTAATTTAGGAGTAAGAATTACAGAAATGATGAAAGGATAGACTGAGATGGTATGGGCATGTTAAAAGACAGGGGTGGCTAGACCTTCCCTAACCGAGAGCCATTTATGAAAATTTTCGAAATCTTGAGGCCCACATTCCCACACTTTAACAAAGACTTCATTAAGTCGAGGTAGTCTTCTCCAGTTCTTGGAATATAATACAGCTGCAATTAATTGTAATGTTATGTGTGACGTTTGACCCGCCGCGGTGGCGTAGTGGTTAGCACGCTGAGCAACTGCGTCAGTAGTTTTAGGTTCGATACTGAACCGAGGTGGGTCGGCTGTGTGCCGCGGGCAACTGCGTCAGTAGTTTTAGGTTCGATACTGAACCGAGGTGGGTCGGCTGTATGCCGCGAGTGTGCCTTCCTTCGGATGAGAAGTAAAATTTCCAGGTGTAGGAGGAGCTTCCCTAACGAACACTAGGCAGACGATAAATAAGCGTAGGGGTGCAGCTTTGGCCGGCAACCGGCTGCAGAAAAACCTATGACCAATATATCGCCCTATGTCCATTCAGAGGGACAAGGTGGGTACCCAACCCTGCCAAAGGCGGGAAAAGGGTTAGGAGTTGCTTTTTGCTGTCTGATGTTTCTTTAAATTTAGTTGGTATCTTCTAGTTGCTGTGTGGGTACAAATGGGTACCCGACCCTGCCATAGGCGGGGAAAGGGTTAGGAGTTGCTTTTTGCTTCCAGTTGCTATGTGAAGAAATCCTGTCAGATGTTGGTTATGACAGTATGTCAGATGTTGGTATACAGTACTTTGATTTTATGAATTTCCTTGTGGAGTGTAGAGATTTACAGCAGTAGGATGGACTGAGAATGGATACAAGACAACAAATAGCTTTCTCAAGTTGAGGATACTATGCGTCTGGCTCGAGCTTCCAGAAATCCATTACATGTAGATTGTGACTTGCGTATCATTGCCAAACCCTGATCTTCCTGTAACTCCAACAGTTCTATTTCTCCAGCAAAAGTTTCGCGAGCCGCAACTTCAACATAGAAGAGCTACGGTTGGCCACCCTTGGGGAAGAAAGAATTGGTTGGGTCCGTTGCAGGATATTGTAGCGAAGGCTTTAGTTGAGAAGTAATATTCAAGATGTAGATAAT
>JAAFCE010006949.1:17152254-17234202 GCA_013389805.1 Trigoniulus corallinus | reverse complement strand
GGGGGGGGGGCTTGTCGTTATAAAATGCAACTGTTTAAACTGGTATTAGAAAGTGCCACAAAAACACACCACGTTATAAAATTGATTATAAAAATCCAACCCCATGTGGTTGAAATTCAAACACCAAACTAACAAGAAGTGTATAAATGTTAGGGGTAGAGTTTGTGTATGTGGTAAGGGTTTCATTTCTTGATATTTTGTTACCTGAAAAATTCCGATATGGAGTGGTTGGAAAAAATCTTTTCATCATACCTGCACCGTACTTATTCACGCATTAATTTCTACCTCAGTATTTTGTTGGACAATAATGCACATAAAAGAGAAGAGAAATTCACATCTTAATCTTTAAAACGAGTACTACATCTCTAGCTCTCTTATAATCCTCTTTTATTGGATTATGATTATGAAGTCGTTTGGGATCCAAAAACTATTTGTGAAAAGTTACAATACAAAGTGGTTGAATGCTCAGTTCTTTTCTATATTACGACTTCCTCTATTGTCGTTCTAAGCCAAAGACCGGAAAGAACAATGACCTCCAGGTACGAATGAGGTAGGGCCATTCGCGTATTACTTTAAAATTTAAACTCTTCTGAAGCCTCAGAGGAGGTTTCTTTTTTGTGGAAACTGAATCCGCAGCTGAACCACTTACTGCTATTATGGTTTTCCTGCAACTGTTATTTAATAAATTTAGCGTACGGCATTTCAGTTTCCTTGTGAGCTGATTGTTGCTGGTTGGGTCCTACTTTGTTTTTCATGCGATGAAACGTAAAATGGTGGGCCATTGTGAAGTGAACGATGTCGCCGCCAGAATTAAAAGCGGCTTCTTTGTGCAAAGGTGCAGTTCGCCACTGGAGTTCCGTGTCTCCTTTCCACTTTGATAGCTAGCCATAACAGCGAAGCATAATCCATGCTGTGAAATAATCGACCCATTGAAGGTTTTTGTTGAACAAGATGTTTTAAGTCTGTCCACCATCCCTTGGGAGAGAGAGAGAGAGAGAGAGAGAAGGGGGCTTCACACAAACCAAAAGACCAACCTACTGGTTCTTCTTTATATCACACTTGCCACATTTCCTGGGAGCGGCGAGTTGCGTTGGACACACCAGTTCTCGTCTGATCACTGAAGTTAAGCAACGCAAGCCCAGTTAGTACTGACATGGGTGATCGCTTGGGAAAGCTGGGTACTGCTAGTACCCAATAATCGTCGCATTAGTTTAGTGTCTGTGCAGTATATGCATTAGAACTATACAATGGACGGGTCTCTAATGACCTCGTAGTTGACGGGACCTTAAACTCCAACAAAAAACAAAAAAAAGCCACATTTCCTTATTTTCACCTCTATCATGGATATCAGATGCAGTCTAAAGTTACCTCATATCCAAACAATGGCGAGTCTGTGAAGCGACACCGCCTCCACACGTCCTGGAACAGGAAGTGCTGGCACTCCATTCACTCCATCTTCCGCTTTCTGATTCCTGATATTGGACGTTGTCTTGTCCCAAAGCCACGTTACGAGGGATCACCAAAGCATCTTGTCCTTGATAATCATTGGAATGTGGATGCCGAATACGATGATTGTCACCATTACCGTTGTTGTTGTTGTGATCATAAGGTAAATGTTGGCGTTTGAATCGATGCCATCTGATCTGGAACGGAGACAAAATAAAATGATTACTTTTAATCAGAATACCTGCTGCATAGTCACGTGGTTCAAAATTGTGAACTAAATAACTGCATGTGATAGCATATTAAACGTTGGAATATATCAGCACGTTTTATTCTAACAACTGTTATTTTATCTGAACAGTATATTTTTTGATCAAAAAGGGGGTAATATCTACTCTTTCTCCTTAATCGTACATCTCGGATTGAATATCCAGAATGGAACAAGGAGGCTGAGAACATTAACCTGTTTTTAGTGCCATGGTCCCTAACAGATGCCATGTAACGAGACAGGGATTTTCTTTTGGTAAACTAACGTATTTCCAACTCATGGCAGGATACTCAATGCTTTTATATGGCACATAATAAAGCCTCAACCCTTTTAGTTGCTTTTATGATGTGTGCCTATGCAGTTGAACTACATACGGGATTATACACTTTCTCTGATATTTCATCTCGCAGTTCTCGTTGCCCTGAAACTGAGTCCATTTTAAAAGAAGGCTGTATAATATTAAATGACTTAATTGAATATGATAATGGATGGTCGTTTACTACATCTGCTGCGGAACATGTCAGAAGTGCCATTAGTTCTGCCTCTCCGTCCCAGTCGCCTTCAGTCATTTATTTTCGACGTCTAATTTATATCCGGGTTGAATGGGGTGAGCCAACCACTGGTTGAGTCTCTCTGGGACGCCTACTCTTTACCACAAGCAACGAATCTTCCCTGACCCGTCATCAGTGTCAATTTTCACTGAAACCTTGACTGGATCTTTTTTGTTGCTTGGATCCCTCGAAGGTCCCTCTCAGCATTTCCGTATAGTTCATGGACCTTTAGGCCCAGCAGAAAAATGTTTATGGGCCGTTAGAATGGGACTACGGCTACTGTATTTTGATAGTAGAAAGAAGGATGCCAATTGTCCCTGCCGCGTGTTGTTATATTGACTTAAAGCGCCCTCTGCAGGTTTGTGCCCGAACGGGATTCCTGCAAAATACAGTATTGGCTCTGATAATGACTGAAATAAGACAGAGAATAAAATGGGGAGGCGGGTTGTCGCAGATGAATTGCAGGGTTTCCTGAACTTTTACTATCAATGAACAATATTTGACCAGTTTCCTTTACGCATACAAAAGTTGTAATTTAAAAATTAATAGTTTAAAAATACGACTTACTTTTTGTGCAATAAACAAAGCATTGACAAAAAGGGACCCCTCTAAAAAATTTTTTAGATGTCGTTAAGTATGAAAGTCAATTATTAATAGCACGATCCCTCAATTTCAGAGACCTTACTCGACTCGGTACCAGTGTTGACCCAGCAATTGGCACTCACACTGAGAATTTAGCATCTTGCTGTCACTTCTGGCTGTGTATACTTTATCTACTAGTAGATAATGACGCCGAACGTAGTTACTCACTCCGTGAATTGAGTACAGTACATACATTCACAAGATTTTTCTTTCAAGGACTTTCCCTAATGAATTATCATCCGATTTCTGAAATAGGATAAAAATGTCAAACCAGCACAACAGGGAAGGCAGAAAACATAGTCATCTGTCAATCGTGATTAAACCTTATGTGGGTGTTCAAAGCTCATGGATGGACAGTATGATGTCCAACACCCACATATAGAGAACTACAGCCCTTACTTCCTATCTGACATTACACTTTAAATCTCCTCATTGGAGACGATCACCAACCTCTACCAGGAATGAACATGGCTACTTTAGGCCCAAAACCTTTGGATAACTGCAATTACATTTTGGTTCTGGTGCACAGTACAGACTTCTTGCATGTCTTTCTGCTCCGTTCATTTGTCGCTCCTTCAGTTATCTGTGGGGTAGAGCGGCATCACCCCACAGACAACCCATCCAATATTCCTGCGAGTTCCAGACGCCTGACTGGGGTGCCCCAGTCACAGCGGTTTCATCAATAGGGGCTAACCTTAGATTAGGAGTGTGTAATTCGGGGACCCTGACAGACAAAACAGGGGGATTAGTGTAGCTTTTCTGCAGGAAACCAGGTGGAAGGGGGATAGATCACGGGCCCTTGGTGAGGGATACAAGCTTTACACTGCTTGCAGTGTAATAGAATTAGAATTACTTCTGGCTAGACATGTAAAATTCGTGGGTGTTTGGGCCTGCCTCAAGCCGGAAATGGCTAAGAAGAAACGAAGTACTTGAAAGGAAATTGAAATACAACTGTTGAACCAGCTTGCTAAGTGTTCCTCTACGAAGGAGTTGACTATAGAGTTGCTTGAAACCCTCAGACCACGAACAGCTTAGGAAGTCTCCATTACGTATAGTAATAAAGGAAAAAAATGTCCTCTTAAAATTTGTTCACATAATAATTTATGAATTTTTTACAGCTTGTTTTTTTTTCTAAGAGTTGGGATAGCAATTTGTGCACAAAAAAAGATGTTTCGGTGATTGCATCTTTCACAACGTCTGTTAATTGTTAATTAAAGCAGTAGTGAGAATGAGAAAAAACAAATGAGGTTGTGGTGGTGTTAAGTGAATCTGTAAATTAATAAAAAATGTCGTTTGTTAAGTTTGGATAGATATATTCTTTCCGGAAATATTCGTTTTAAGTTTAAAAATAGCTGGCAGTGCCCGGAAGTGTGGGGGAAGGGACTAAGAAAAGTATATTTTCTTTTATATTTATGCAGCATGAAGTTTATTTGACGCATAAAACTAACGAAATAAGATCGTGCCATAAATTAATAAATGTAGGAAAACATAAATGTTGCCAAATGTTTATCAACTCTCACCCCTTACTCTGTTCTGTCTTGGGTAGGATTCAGCATAACAACGTACACTGCAATATTTAGGTTACCGGTATATGCAGTAAGAGCTCTTGGAATAATAACAAAGTACAACATTTATTCTGAGAGGCAGGCAGAGGCTCCCTTCTTAAGGACATCCCCCATAAATGAAGAGCAATATTTTGCGGGAGCGGCGAGTTGCGTTGGACACACCAGTTCTCGTCTGATCACTGAAGTTAAGCAACGCAAGCCCAGTTAGTACTGACATGGGTGGTCGCTCGGGAAAGCTGGGTACTGCTAATATCCAATAATCGTCGCATTAGTGTAGTGTCTGTGCAGTATATGCATCAGACCTACACAGTGGACGGGTCTCTAATGACCTCGTAGTTGACGGGACCTTAAACTCAAAACAAAAAAAAAAAAAAAGCAATATTTTGTGATTTTTATAGCGTTAAACTTTCATTTTATCAAGTGCCATGCCGGAAAATCACATTATCATTGTTATTCATGAATGACCGACCAGAATGATGCTTTAGGCCAGTGGTTCTTAAGTCAGGTCGCGGCCCTACTTTGGTTTATTACTATTTGTATAGGGCACAACATACTACGTCCTTCAAGGCGCCAATGGGGAAGAGAGGACCCCACAGTGGTAGCACCATCATGTCACCAAAGCACATCAGACGGGCCGATAACGAAGGGTATCACAAATTATTGACCAGCTGACCTTTGTGTGGAAGTAGTGTGTTGTGATCTCATCTTTAACACTCTAGGCCAGTGGTTCTCAATCTTTTTGAAGTCGGGGAACACTAAACTGACATTTTACTAGCACGGAACACTTACAATTCAACATAAACTTTAAAGCAGGTTGTAAACCTTCTGCACACCTTCTGTACACCTTCTAGCCCTCCACTCTCGTCTATCTCTCCCCCAGTTCCCCGTCCACCCCACACACTGTCACATCCTTACGGACAACCTGTTCCCACATCTGCTTTGGTCTCCCCCTGCCCCTGGTGCTACTGACCACCTCCATTCCTTGAATTAACCTAACGAGCTCCTCTTCACCTCTTCGCATGACGTGTCCTTACCACCTCAGCCTATTCTCCCTCATTTTTCGGCGATGTCCACCACCCCAGGCTACCTCTAATATGCTCATTCCTAATTCTGTCATCTCTTGAACACGCCGCACATGTGCCACAACATTCGCATCTCGGCTACTCGCATTCTATTTACGTAGCTCTTCCTCACTGCCCAGCACTCTGATCCATATAGCATAGCTGGTCTAACCACTCTCCTGTAGAACTTCCCTTACAACTAGATTGGGATCCTCCTTGTCACACAGGACTCCGCTTGCCTGTCTCCACTTCAGTGACCCCCCTCCCCCATTGATTCTGCGGGTCACATCAGAGTATCTCTCCATTGCTTTATTTGTGCATTAAATTTTTTGCGGAACACTTTGCGGAACAATTCTCCGCGGAACACGCTTTGAGAACCACTGCTTTAGGCTATTACTAGTTATCTGTTTACGTAACAGAAATGACAATCGAAACTAACGATTCTTACACTCTTTAAGTCATTTAACCTCTAAACGTGACACAATAGGAAATCAATTAAACTACCTTTTTATATGAAGGATAAATCTTGTATAATTATTTCTGAAAACAGCCTTGCTCCCACAGTGGCATATCTAATCAATAATATCCAAGGGGAGGTAATGTATGAAATTTATAAATTGGACAAAAATGAAAGCCATTACCATAATTATGGGATCAAACAATCTTGTCACATCAGCATTGAAACCCTTTCTTTATCTGGTGCATTAAAACTTAATACAAGGACATTGGAAGACGAGGAAACATCTTTTCTTGAACTGTCAGATCTTTTAATAGCTACTACAATACAACATAATTTAATCATCGGTAGCCATTACGTCTCGGAACATCTAAGGTGCGTTCATTTTGCCAGTCATTAGAAATGATAAGCTTGTTTTTGTTTTGTTTTTTTTTTAAACTATGACAGTTGTTTGCATAAGTAATGGCGGTGCGGAACGAGTACAAATCATTAGTCCTTTTGAAATAATATATGTAAAAATTCGTAACTCTTACATGGAGTGGACTAGTCGTAAATAAAGAATGTGTTCTTGTGATCCTAATTGTAATTAATTTAGTCGGAATGCTGACAACCCAAGCTTTTCATAGGGGGAAAAATCATTTCTGAATTACATCAATGTCCTACAGTACAAAGCCCTTAACGTCGGAGATACTTCAAAAGTCAGTGAAAGTTGAAAAGTGTGTTTTGACAAGACATTTAACTACAGCGAGTTCTAGGCCCAGCACTTTCATGAGCCCCCATGAACACTTTCAAGAGGTGGCGCAATAGGTTACGTGCTCAATTTAATGCACTAGTGGCTCCAGGTTCGAAATTGGATCGAAGTGGGTTGTTTTCTTTCTGGCGAGAGAAAGGCGCAGAGTAAAACCGGGGTCCCATTTGGTGTACGATGACATTTGCACGTAAAAGAACCCTCTCTACGGAGCAACAGGTAGATGAGACAAAATTCCCTGATTATGATCTTGTTGAAGTGCTCCAGCCAACAGTAAACTGGCAATAAATGAACATAAATAAACAGACGGCTGCGGAAAAAAACCGTTCAATAGATCACCCTTGTGTCCATTCAGAGGGACAAGATGGGTACCCAACCTTGCCATAGGAAGTAAAAGGGCTGGGAGCTGCTTTTGCTTTGCTGATAACAATTATAACTTATTCACCCGCCTCCAAACGAATGAAACATTTCAAAATTCCATTTCTAGACGACTGCATTTAGAAAAGAAAAATGGAAAACAAATCGGAAGCTGTTGAGTGATGTCTTCCATACCGTCGCCTCGCTTTTCCGGTTTAAAAAAGAATATCATCCTAAATATTCTATTTGGAGGTTGTTTTCTCATAATGTTCTGCTAATTTGAAATAGCTAAGGTACTGAAATTTTATCAATGAAGCCGCGTATTTTTATAAATTTTGTCAAATTTATTGAGATGGAAGAAATATGATTGCCAGTCTACTACTAACGAGTTATATCCACCCTCCCCCAACTTTTTACTGAAAATACTGAAAACCACGTAGGGTTACATATACTGTACTCTGTTTTAGTAAGTTCAACTTAAAGAAAAACAAATTAAAAATACTTCACTGTATTTTATTATAAATATAGTTTCTCTTCTTATCAGTTTTCATCGAATTTGCCGCATTTAAAAGGATGTTTTTAAAAGGGTGTAGAAAACGTGCTCAGAAATGTTATTTTAAATGTCAGTGTGGTTCACTACAGTTGCATAAATGATAATCAGTGGGGTGGTAGTGGTTATCAAATCACCGTATGTCTTTTAAGTTGATTATAATGAACAGCTCAATTAAATGACACAGATATTAGCTCATATGTCGACGCATAAACACGATGAAAATCTCTTTCGCGGCAATAATTTGTGATTATATCACTAGAAAATTTAAGCTCGATGATTAACAGCTTCGAAAAAAGATATTGACAAAGAGGTCAGTCATAAAATTTCAAGACTCGTTTTAAATTTTGCCAGAACGCGTTTTTCAACTTTTTCTTCCTCTCTCTCTATTAGAGGTGTACTTGACATTATTTTCTTTAAAACTTCACACTATCACGTATGAACTCTGGCATTGCAACATACACCAGACAAGATACGTGACATTTCGATATTTGTTGATAACCCTCCTTCAATCCGCCACTTTTATTCCTCCTCCTCTTGTTTATATCTATCCAAAATTTAACAAACTTTACATATGTAATATTTTGATTGACTGATTTTTTTTTCTTACTAGGATAACCTCTCAGATGGGATATTTGTCGTCACAGTAGGGATAACAGGATGCCAATAAGGGCATCCTATTATCCAGAGAACTAGTTTGTTACTCGAGTTTTCTTCGACCTACTGTACGTCGAGACTGCAGTTCTATCCAAAAAGGTCCAGTCTCACACATTCATGTGTTCATTTCCACTTCCGGGTTTAAGATCTGTTGAAGAAGTCCTTACTGTCCGTTATGGTCAGTGATTATGGAACCCATCAAACTGTTCTGCCAATACAGTATTTGAATCCAAAACCAGAAGTTATCTATCTGGGACAATATCCATGTCTTAGGAGGATCTCAGGAGATGAACCGCGGCCCTTGGTCATAAGATCTCATCACCACTACAGTAATTTTCTCTTAATGACCTCATTTATGAAGTGTGAACAGCTTGTCAAGGTTTCTTTACAATTTCTTGTTAGTACTGATGTATGATGAGTTCCCTACCCACACAAAATCTCAATTATCAGAGGCCACATGTTAGAGGAAAAAGAGAAAGTGGGAAACGGTGGGGGGTGGTGGTCTTTGAAGGCTATTCTTCCAATTTCTGGAATTGCATGTACATGTGGGAAGTGGTGACGTTTAACTCACCCACCTTAACGCCATTATACATTACTTGAATGTAAAAGTTCATCCAATTTCAGGACTAGAGAAAAGACGGGGGAGTGAGATGTCCGAGTAACTCTATACCATCATTGTCCGAACATATTTTGTCAAGTTCCCTAATGCGCATCCCATTGGTTTCTCCTCTCCATTTGAAGGATGATATACTATTAGAGATGAAAGATGTAGGTTTCTCACGACAGTTTCAAGCAGGCCTACTCATTAATAGGTCACGGATACAAAATCAGCGCCTTAACCCTTGTTGAAGTTACTTTTTTTGTTTGTCTTAGCCGTACCCATTTTCTTAATCTCCATCCCCCTTGTACCAATCTTAAATGATCTTCGACTACTTCTTACCCTTCACTCTTTGTTTTAAAATAACCCCATACTCTTCCCCACAAAAATTTGAAGATGCCATTTCATTGAGGAGAGACAATATGGATTTTCTTTCGCTAATCTACCTTTTAATTACAATGTAGCTAAAATATAATTAACATCTAAGCCCTATTTAAAATTTGAAAAGCAAATTGAGAGATTTCTTTTTTCGTCTCATACAAAAGCTACGGTAAAGTGGCAAAAAAATTTCAAGGCTAAGACACAGTCTGTTGAATAAATAAAGGTGTTTAATTTAAAATATTCTTTCATCTAATGTCTATAGTAAATTGCTGAGATTTACGTCAGCGGTAAGTGAAAGTGGCAGACAATTTGCCTGTTACTTCAAGGGCAAAGGGGAATGCATATTCCCCTTTGAAGTCAAGTGAAAATTTAACCTTTCATTCTACTGTATTATCCTTGAAATACAGGCAGGGTTGTTAATTATACAACTAGGGAATATTCCTTCAAAGTATTAGCGGTAGTATCATCATCCAGTATTACTATTGACAGTATTACTACTGACCACTACGGATGGTGTAGCGGATTTTACTTGAATCGCATATTATGTCAGCCCTACGAGACGTCAAAGGTAATTAAGGAATTGATAGTTAGAACTGTCCGTGGGACGATGTTCTCAGGACTGTTCAAGGCACGGTGTTCTCAGAATTATGAATGGAGCAATATCTTAGGACTATCCACGGGAAGGTGTCTTTAGAACAGTCCATGGGACGGTGTTCGCAGGTTTGTGCATGGGGAGATGTCTCTAGGACTGACAATGGGGTGGTTTCATTTGTTTGTTGGTGTTTAATGTCCCGTCAACTACAAGGTCATTAGAGACCCGTCCACTGCATAGTTCTAATGCATATACTGCACAGACACTACACTAATGTGACGATTATTGGGTATTAGCAGTGCCCAGCTTTCCCGAGCGACCACCCATGTCAGTACTAACTGGGCTTGCGTTGCTTAACTTCAGTGATCAGACGAGAACTGGTGTGTCCAACGCAACTCGCCGCTCGGTGGTTTCATTATGATTGTCAGTGGGACGTTGACTGTCCATGAGAATGCATTGTGTAGGGCAGCGCCGTAACGGGGGTATGAAGCGCCTGTGGCAAGTGTCTAACTTGCGCCTCCCCGTAACCCAATAATGGCAATAAAAATTAAAAATTTTGCGCCCCAAACCCAGTTGAGCCCGTGGCGGGCGCCTTCTTCGCCACGCCCTCGTTACGGAACTGGTATAGTCCATGGTAGATGTTTTGGGCTGTTCATAGGAAAGTGTCATCTAGGACTGTGAATGGAAGTTGTGATGACTACCTATATCAAAAATGAGAAGAGGAGCGGAGGACCTCGTTAGGTCAATTATGGGAATGCAGATGATTAGAAGCACCCGGGATAGGGAAGACCAAAGCCGACGTAGGAAAGGGTTGTTCGTAAAGATATGGTAGTGGGTGTAAGGTGGGCGTGGACCTGGTGGAAGATAGGCGGGAATGGAGGACTAGAACCCGCAGGCTTGACCCCGCCACAGGCGGGAAAAGGGTATGATAATGATATAACATAAAAAAGAACAAGATGTAAATGGTCATACAGCCGACGAAGTCATGATCTTTATTGTAGTCAGTAACATATGTCTTTATTAAGATAGAAATGTCGTATACGAAATAAAGAAACAGGAGGTAAAAGCCGTTGCGAAAAGAAAGTTGATGCTATAATAATACATAATAATAATAATTCAAATATGCTGCATGCATAATCTGTCTGAATATGTAATAGATGCGTAACGCTCATAAAATTCCATTCTTTATTAGATTGGCTATTCAAATCAGTAGCAGATAACTCATCGTGAGAATAAAAATGTGGAGACATGTATGACTCATTGTTTCGTTTTCAAATATAGTCTGATATTATAATAAAAAGTGCAACATTTACGAATAAAGAAAACCATCCCACAGCTTCAGTCTCTGCTTCAAGTGACATTTGCACACAACCTACGTCGAAATGAAATATTGTGTCACACCATTGCGACGTAATATTTAAATAAATTCATTAGAACCACACAAAACCACTTGTGGGACATTCACAAATAATCGGGATTCATGGCTAGACATACGGTAGTTGTAGGTATAATTATTGTTTTCCGAACCCTATATCATTTAATGTGTTCATGAATGTTAGCATTCTTCTCGACTAGCAATACTTATTTTCATTAGTGCACTTGTGCAGGTCTGAGTATACCCTAAAAGGTCACCGACTTCCCCCAAATGTTGTTTGCATTTTGTAGCACTTAAATAAATAAATACATACTTTCCCATTGCCCAAAATACACATTTAAAAATTCTCTCCTGTTCAAATTGTGATATTAGTCCATGCTGCAATCGAACCTGTGTCCAAACGGTCACAGAATGCAACAGTACTCTGTTATTTTCTGATAAGAAATGTCATGAGTGTTACTGACCTAAATTTAAAAAACATATTGGTGGCCACTTGAGTTGAGTAAACGCGTTCTCTTCTATCTTCTACGTTGTTCTCAGCAATAGTGTTTGAGAAACAGGGCCAGACACGAACCAACAACACTTTTAGGGGTCAGATGAAAATAACGAATCACCCATGATTTTCCGATGCCTTCTTCCTACCCTCTATCACCTTCTATGATATGGGCTTCTCTCTTTTACTTCCGTCCTATCTAACGATTTGTCTTCCACTTTATCTTAGTCTCCGTTTCATCTTTCACTCTGTCCTATTCTCCGTTGTGTCTTTCTTTGTCCTCTCCTCCGTGTTTTCTTCTACTTTATTCTTATCCAGTGGGAGCGGCAAATTGCGTTGGACACACCAGTTCTCGTCTGATCACTGAAGTTAAGCAACGCAACCCCAATTAGTACTGACACGGGTGGCCGCTTTGGAAAACTGGGTACCGCTAGTATCCAAAAATCGTCGCATTAGTGCAGTGTCTGTGCAGTCCCGGCATCAGAACTACACAGTGGACGGGGCTCTAATGACCTTGTAGTTGAAGGACCCTAAAACACCAGCAAACAACAACAACAATATCCTTATCCAGTGTTGGTTCCTACTTTGACCTCTTCGTGCTGTCCTTACTTTATCCTGCCCCTCTGATTTGTCTGCCGCCATGTCGTATCCTGTCTGTCTCCCACTTTGCATTTGTATCCTTTTTTTATCTCCCCCTTTGCCCTATCCTCTTATTTGTTTTTAATTTTGTTCTATCCTGGGGTTTGTCTCCTATTTTGTCCATTTACTCAGTCCGTGCTCATAGGAGAGGAGGTGGCATCAGACATGCCTTCCAGAAACGCATTAAAAATGTATATGTTCCGTAGCTGTTGCAAATCGTTTCTTGTGATAAGAATAAAGAGAGAGCTACTGTATGTTGTGTGGATGGAGCACATGATATCAAACACAGTGTACAGTAGTAGTAATAGTGTTGCTTTATTATCTTCATCTCAAAACAACAGATTTTTCTGCATTGAGCGTCATGCTGTGCTCCCACTATTTGTATTAAAAAAGACATTATTTTAATGATGTCCTTTAGCTTACATCTGTTTACCATTCCGTTGTTTCTTTATACCGTAGTACAATTTTTTTAAAGTAAAGAATGTCAAATATTTTAAAGAAGAAACCCCTTGGATATTTTTCTTCCCATTAAAACATCTTCCCACTAAAATTACTTAAAAATTATTTTTTTATTTATTTATTTTTGTCAAGTGAACCGCCGCGGTGGCTTAGGAGTTACCACGCTCGGCAACTGCGTCAGTAGTTATAGGTTCGATACTGGAGCGTGGTGGGTTGGCTTCTTTCGGGCGAGAGAGAGAGGCCGCGAGTGTGCCTTCTTTCGGATGAGAAGTAAAACCGAGGTCCCGTGTTGGTGTACGATGGCACTTGCACGTAAAAGAACCCTCTCTACTATGCAACGGGAAGATGAGGCAAAATTTCCAGGTGTAGGAGCTCGCCCCCTGGCGTCGGTAGAATTCCCAACGAACACTAGACCGACGGCAACCGGCAACCGGCTGCAGAAAAAAACTATGACCAATATATCGCCCTATGTCCATTCAGAGGGACAAGAGGGTACCCGACCCATAGGCGGGGAAAGGGTTAGGAGTTGCTTTTTGCTTTGGTTTATTTTTGTCCAATAATAATATGCCTTTGGATGCGTTGGAAATGAAAAGCCACGAATTTAAATAACTGTTATCCAAATGATAGATGTTTAATTCAGTCCAGATTGCAGGTTCTAGACGAGGAGTGTGTGGGGCTTGGGGCGTGATGGGTCATCTTCTTTGCCTGCTTCTCATCAAATGATTCAGTCCCTCCTAAGTTTCCCTCCTCCACAACCATTATTATTTTTGTTTGTTGCGATTGTTGTTTCCTTTTACCAACACGAAATGAATGTCATTTGTTTGTTTATACGTTCAGTCTTTCACCACGATACGGACTATTTCTTAAGTTACCACACAATTTTTCAGACAGAGAACCGTCAACAGTTAAAATTTACAGTTCTATTTCCCGTCTCGTCTTACTATGAATAATATATATTTGAGAAAGACAGTTTGTGAAGGATTATTTATGTTCAGATCTTTCTTCTGCTAGAAACATTTTATGAAAAAAAACATCTTATCTGTGTTTTTAATCGTTTAGCTTGACATCTTCATTCATCTAAACCTCGCCTTTGTATCGGATAACCGTATTAAGGGGTTAATAGCAGGCATTTCAGAATAGTACGTACTGGTGACAAGTCCTGTAAACCACAACTATCAAACTGACACATTTCAAGTAGGGGGCTAACACCAATAAACAGAAGATTAGCATCCCGTTAACATCTGGTTACAAAAAAATATGATAAAGCCAATGTCTCGTTGTAATAATAATAACACTGATGACGTTTATATTGATGTGAGGTTATTGAATTTGAGTTGCCTTTGTATAGTCTACGATTTGCCTACTGAACAAAATATGCAATAAAAATTGCAACTTGATAACGATATCCAGTTTCAGAAGAATAAGAATTTATTCACAAACTACTAGTGTGGTGTCGTGTTATGAATTTCTCAGATATATTTAGATATAGGGCAAAAAAGTGACGATAGTATAGGGGCAGAGAAAGGATGTGGACCTAGGTGTGACTGTCATAATCATTATGGGAGAACTGCAGGTTAGATATATATAGCACTTTTTGTTGGGGGAGGAATTATATACTTTACAAGGGTTGTATTGGGGGACAATCTTTTCCACTCTTAAGAATCCCAAAAGTAACTACCCCCCCTTGGCTAAGACCGAACTTGCATTCTTGGAGTATTATAGGCAAGCGCTGTATCAAAAGAGTTTTCGAAGCTCCCTGATTGTTAGACTTCATCATTCCTAACACTTTTTCCCGCCTGTGACAGGGATGGCTACTCATTTATCTCGTAGTACCTGGGAGCGGCTGTATTGTGTTGGATGCACCAGTTCTTGTCTGATCACTGAAGTTCAGCAATGCAACCCCAGCTAGTACTAACATCGGTGGCCGCTTGGGAAAACTGGGTACCGCTTACACCCAAAAGTCGTTGTACCAGCATAGTGTCTGTGCAGTGGACGGGGCTCTAAGGACCGTTGTAGTTGAAGGGTCTTAAACACCAACAAAGCAAAGCAAAACCATTAGTACCAGGGAAATCGTGTGAATTGTTGGTTGTTGAATGGTATTTTGCTCTAGCCGGTGTGCCGGTGACTCTCTCCCCAATAAAAAATCAGAATCGAAGTATCAAATGGTATTACTGATTATTTTTTAACGTGAGAGGCTTCCGGAAGCATCTCAGAAGAGAATATGAGATACAAAGTTGCTTGGGAGGAAGGTAAATTTCTATTTAATAACAGACTTTTAACACCTGACAACCAGTTTAGGTACAAGTGGAAACCTGGAAATGAATAACTGAAGGTAATTGACCAACGTTTGTAAGCCATCAGTAGTCTACTCTTTCTCTTCTGTCTATGACACGAACGCAAATACCATTTTCATTGAAAACCGAGATCCCTGATCAAATATTACATGACATTTTGCTAATGGCAAATTGTAAGTGCTTAACAGCTGAATACCACATAACAAATGGCAGCTATAAAAGATTGTAATTTTTTTATTTTTCTGACTTCAGTCGGGAAAAGAATGGAGGTTGTCACAATAGGAGGTAATTTGTAAATGAACCCTTTTGCACAACCAACGCTTTTCTTCAATGAAGTGAGCTTTCAGTTACGGGGGGGGGGATACGTTTGCACACAGTGTTGTACTCTTCTCCCTCTCCCCCAGGATGGTGTTGCCCAGATGTGCCTCCAGCGCTGTGAGTCGAGTAGCCCATCTGCTACAGGTAAAGAGCGGGTGATGGGCGTCGTCCGTCGTTCACCCTTGGGCAGAACGGGTACCCCACGGAGTTCAGTTTTCCTACCTTATGCAGGTAAGCGCGGCCGAACCTGTACCGTGTGAGGAACTGGTTGACGTGGTATCCAAGTCTCCCCGTGCCCCCTCCCAAGGACTTATGAATACCATTCTATCATAGTAATGGACAGGGTCACAAGTCATAAGGTCCTCACTTAAATTAACATCGAATTTTAGTTGAAAAATGTATCTTGCATGCTACAATAACAGACCTGGGTAGCTCAACAATATGTGTATATCTTCAGTGCCACCTGTCCGGGAGCGGTGAATTGCGTTGGACACACCAGTTCTCGTCCGATCACTGAAGTTAAGCAACGCAACCCCAGCTAGTACTGACATGGGTGGCCGCTTGGGAAAACTGGGTACTGCTAATTCCCAAAAATCGTCACATTAGTGTAGTGTCTGTGCAGTCTCTGCATGAGAGACTTGATGACCTTGTAAATGACCTTGTAGTTGAAGGGCCCTAAAACATCAACAAACAACAAACAAGCCACCTGTCCGTCTACCTGTCCGTTAAAACAATTTTCCTAACTTTGGTTTGCGTCACAAATTATTAAATAGAGACATTTTCTGAGAGAAAAATTTAATGAGATTAGCATATATCATTGAATATCACTCACTTTTTAATTTCAAATTAAAACTTTAAGCTGAGAACTTTTTTTTTATTTTTAAAGCAGGTATTTTAAGTCATTCTACCATTTTATGATTGAAATTATGTATAAATTACTTGTGTGAATATTAAAATTTCATAAAGCCAAACAGAGATATGTTTTTCAAATATCTTATTATATCCCAAGAGGCAAATAACCTTTCGGTTAACACGTAGGAAAACTTTTACACCTCTAAATGTTTGCAATTAATGTGTCAGATAATAATATAGCTTTTTTAAGGTATGAAATATTAATGCAAAGAATCTGTTTAACAATCACAAAATTTTTTTAGGATTTACATTCCTACAATATCAGAAAAAAATACTTTACACAAATTGAATTGTAAAGACTAGTTAGTTTTTTTAAAATAAAAAAAGAAGTTAATTAGTCGTATGAAGAGTGCCAAGTTTAAAATTTATCATTCACTCCGGTAGTAAAATTTTCTTTTGATAAAGATACTACATCTAATCTATTCTTCTTAAGTCTTCACAGCTAGTTTTTTAGTATAATGTTAACGACCTTTACTGGTCATAAAATGTTGATATGTTCATAAAAGACAACATATTTATATTTTATGAAGAGAGGAAGAAAAAATATGCTTAATATTACGAATGTCAATAGTATCTAGGGATGTCCGACAAGGAAACTCGACACAGTATTAAAAGAGTTAAAAATATGTTCACCACTTCACACTCAATTTTTTTTCAACATGGCATTGTCATTCAGTTTCACACCTGAATTACTCTAAGTCCACTCATGGGGGTGAGAAACACTAAGCCAGAGGCGTGTATCTCACAGTATTGCTCTGTTCATGAGACTGTTGCTGATGGGGTACAATTTACATCTGGCTGGAAGTGTGTCCCTGGCTGGGTATAAGGGGAGAAAGGATCATTCATATAAATTGAAGGAACTAAGGGCACAGACAGACTCATACTACTGGTCTTTTTTTTTTGCCGAGGACCATTCGACATTGGAATGCCATTGGGGAAAATAGAGTGGAGGGCTTACTGAAAGGGAAGGCCACCTTTGCAAGTATTGTAGGGGACACAACAACTATAGCTTAGGGTTTTAAAAGTTTTCCAGTTTCTTATGTAGCAATGAGAGTTAGTCTTTCCACTGCCAAATTGGCCGTAGAAGCTGCTTGCAGTGATTTACAATTAGACCTAAGAAGTCCATGCCACGACTTGCCATAGGCAGTCATCCGATACCACTGGTATAGGAAACAAGCACTTCTCAATATTTTTTCTTGTCTTACCGTTGAAACTCAAGCTAGTCAATAGGTGAATAGGCTGAGGGAAGCCTTTAAAAGTCACCAAAAGTTTAATTCTAGTTCAAAGCAACACTTGCAGGTGTCCCTCCCCTCACACACATGAGTCAGTTAGTGTGTCCTATATTTGAATAAAGTGGGTTTAAAAGTTTGGCGTTTTTATTCGCTCCAATAACTTTGGATTCCTGAACTTGTGTATTTTGTCAAGTGCTTTTTAAGCAGTTAGCAAGGGTATCAAAGACCTGTGGGGGACCTCAAATGGACAAGTCAAGTTCTCACCCTTCAGTCTTTAATCCAGTTTTTAATCCACCTCCCCTTGCCATCCTTTGATGGAGCTAACTACAGTTGAGGTGGTCAATATATTTCTTTGGTTACCCAGTATAGCGTCGCGATCTTCAGTGTCAAAATTCCTGATCTTACAGAATTCTTGTTACCCAAGACAAGAGGACAATGTCAGTTGACTGACTGATGTAGCGATCCATATCTTCATTTTCCTTTCCCCCAGTAGATGACGGTATAGATCTGCAAAGGTGTTGGAGATCGCCCCATGGCGTCAGTAGAGGAAAAGTGCCCAAATGAATCAAAATAAGCTGAAGACAAATAAGCAAAGGGGTTACATCATTAGGTTGGCAGCCGACAGATCGCTCGTGTCTCTATGGGTCAAAAATTGGTACGCAACCTTGCCATAGGCTAGAAAGAGCTAATCTCACTGAAAGAACTTGGGTAACACTACGAGTTGTGTTACGCAGATTGGACCCCAGGGTCTATGAGCTCTCTTTTGCAGTTCAGTCATCGATAAACAACCTTTTACTTAAAACTGCCTTTAAATAGCGTGTACAGTAGTATACAATAAGAATACAACATAGACCATGTGTAAGTCAGCTAACACTGTTCCTAAAAATAATTCCGGAATTTAGTCTCTATTAAAAGCGGAGATGACGTCACGTTGTAAGACCACAACAGTAAAATGAACGTGTGTAACACTAGAAAGTGAATTAATATATGGAGTAAGTGAGGGTGCAAACTAGAAAACAGTTAATAGCCCATAAACACTGCTCCCAACATAACATTTAATTTGTTTTGACGGCATTTCTGTGCTCTACAACGCCGTCAACGAATTAATAAGAGTTCATAACATTTCACACACACCATCCCAGTTAATTTAATGCCCCCGATATCTATTACAGTTGGAAGCCCGTCAATCGTGAGAACCTAATATTCACCCATCAAATATAATTATGTTCACAATGAAGTACGCTCCATTTTCTATTAATTTTTTAGTTTAGTGGTTATATTTAATAGTCTTAATAAAATAGTAGAAAATGCTTTCTTGTTGAAGGGGGAGAGCCTTTTGTCGTCAACTAACTTTTGCTGAGAGAGAGAGAAGTATATGCTTAAGGCCATTATGAAATTAAACGAATTTCTAGTGCTGTTGTTGACTAGCAAGCATTCACCATGATGACCAGCAGTAGTAGTATGTGTGTCCAGTAGTAGTAGAAATTATTACGATATATTTATTGCACATGTTTCCTAATCAAGTTCACATTGTCTAGCGAGAGAAAAAAAATTAATTTATTCCTTGTTAGTGTTTTCATTAGGATGGCTGTAATATTAAAAAAAAATTGTGTAATTTAAAACTAGTCAGTCAGTCGCAGGTGCAGAAATAATTTTTTGTTCAGACATTCTTTTTAATATTACCTTAGCGGTGAGAAATACAGATATTTAAAATATGTGAAATTAAATAGCAGTCTTGTAGGTCATATTTGAAGGGAACAAAAGCGGAGTATAATTTTATCTCATTAAACAGAAACATTTCAACTGATAGAAACACTTCATTGAAGGTCTCTAAACGCAGGTTCGAGTCACAGAGTTAAAAGTATTTTGCAAATGAATAGTGGGGTAGGAAATGGCTAATATTACGTGATAGGAATTTAAAGGCAAGTCATGTATTATGGGAGAAAATTAGTCTTGGCTTCGTGTGGGGTATAACGCATGTATATGCACCTTGACCTTTCTTTAAGATGTTTAAAGTACTGCATAATTTGGTAAAGTGTGTGGGAACTGGCCTGCAATTTTATAGCCTTCAGTACACGTAATAGGACGATGTTCCTTCTGTAATAGAAAGTAATTATCCGAATATTCAAACACTGTGACCTATCCTAACAACATAATTCTGCAGGTAATTTGGGAGAGTTTATATCATAATGAGTACTACAAGACCATTAATTAAAATAATAAAATTTGCTTAGGACCTTCATTAAGTTAGTTCAGACAGTTACTGCCTCCTACAAATAGTTTTATGTGACTTCAATTTTGGTTACAATTTAACAGGAATTTACTGCTAATACGGCGGGCTAACGTGGAGAGGATTTACTGTTAATATGTAAGAAGCATAGCCGGTGCTCCGTGTGGTGTGTACAATGGCACCCTGCACCTAAAAGAACCCATTCTGTATGGAATAAAATATACATATAGATATGCGAAGTTCCCAAGTGTAGGAGCTCGCCCCCTGTTCTTGGTGAGCTAAACTGCCTCCAGGAAGAAAATGCTTCAAAATAAATCGTTGCAACATGAAGTCGGCAGCCGGTTGCGCACAAATATCGTCCAAATGTTCTCAATTGTAGACGGGAAAAGGAGTTAAGAATGATGATGACGCAAGGATTCCTTAAAAACAGGTTCTCTTATGGATTTATTATGTTATGCTAACGGGTTGGGGAGTAAGCCAAGCAGCCATAACAGGCTGAACGCTTAGGAGGCTGCCTAGGAGGTAGGTCTAGACTTTAGAGGATATAGGAGAGAGGATATTTGCAGCACCCAACATTCTTTACCAGCCACCCATGTTGGTACTAACGTGGGCTTGCATTTCTTAACTTCAGTGATCTCACGGGAACTGGTGTGTCCAAAGCAACTTGGCTGCACTTGTGACGTCATAAAATTGTCTTTCTGAATGAAAACCCAATTGAGATACATAACTCTTCTAGCAAGAAGGAAACGAGTGAATGGTTTTAATCAGAACCGAACCTAGATTAGTAGCTACTTTAACAAGACAAGTTAGTAAGCTTGAGCGATAAAAGAAGCCTCATAATACTAGCATATGTTCATGTTTGGTTCACCTGTCTGACAATTTCCACCAAAGTTTGTTGCCTGAGGTTTCTTCACCTTCCGTCGACATCTCCTCCAACAGCCCTGTTCAACTATTCAAGGGTTCCCTCATAATAATTGCAAACGCAAACTGAATTTGGTTCTCTACAGGTTTCTCCACCTCTGTAGAGTAATAAATATTTTATAATCTACATGGAAAAACAAGTGGCTGGTGTGAACTAAGCGTAGTACTTGGAAATAATGAATATCCAAGGAAGAACACAATGGATTTTTCTGACTTGACTCAGAGACCCCGTCCTAGTTGCAGACAGACATGTCACAGTGACCGGGCAAGCCCATCCTTGAATGAATCACGTGACAAACTAAAGGTCACATTTTAGGCTGTATCGAAGGTCGATGAAAATATTTAAAATCTCAAATCAGTTTTCTGTTTCAGTATAGTACTGATTTGACCCGTCCCAGTGTCAGTGGTTCCAGGTTTGATACTGGATCGAGGTGGACCGACTTCTTTCAGGGAAAGAGAGGCGCTGAGTGCGCCCTCCGTGTGTGGTGTGTACGATGTCACCTGCACGTAAAAGAACCCTTTCTTCATGGAGTAAAATATATGTGTAATTCGACAAAGCTTTCTGGTATAGGAGCTCGCCACTTGGCACCGGTGTAGTATCCTAACGAACAGCAGGCCGACGATGAATAAGCATAGGGGTTGCAGCATTGGGTTGACAGCCGACTGCGTAGCGTGTCGACCAACAGGTCGCTCAGTATCCCAATGGGGCAAAAATGGGCATCCTTCTCTGCCATAGGTGGGGGAAAGGTTAAGTAACAGTAGAGTACTGATTTGTTTGTCTCATGGGAGTGGAGAAATGCTCCAGGTTCATTGCCTTAATTCCCCATCCGATGGAAGGTGCACTTGGTACTGAAAGAAGCTACCTGTCTTGACAAGAACTGAACCGAATCACGAAATTTTGAGTCGAGCAGTAAATTATTAACGGTAAGGGGTCTTAACTCCCTCGAAAACTGATACTTCTGCCAAAGAATCTCTGTTGGTCAGTTGAGTGTATTGTTTGGGCTTCTTGGGTACTGAGGTCTCGTAGAAATAACAGGAAAGTTCTTATAATTATAATAACATTTTGCTCGATTGGTGTGACACGCATAACATTATCTACAGGTGTGGTAAGGAACCTACCATTTCCAGAAAAAACTTTAAATCGTGCCTTTGTATTAATGGTTAGCACTTGCAGACAGCTGTCTTTAAATTAACCGAGATGGTGGCCTCCACGCTACGTTAATAAATTCATCCTAAACCTCGAAGTAATAATGTTTCCTAGAACTCCTAGAAACCATGCTTATCTTAACTTCCTAGGGCTGACAATTTTTAATCAACTAATGTTTTTTTCCAGCCTGAAGTTCGGTCATTTTCGTAAAATTTACAAGTGTTTTCATTGAAATAACTTTGAACTTGATTTTTTGCTCCTTTGTAAGTACAAACTGCATATTTTTGCACCATTCATTATTGACAGGTGCTTAATTTGTATCAGTCGGAGGTGAGAGAAGTCAGAATATTTGAAAGTTTAAAAAATCCCTACTTTTTTTACATGCTGTCAACCTAAACAATGAGTTGAAGTCTATCAAAACGAGTTTTGTTGTATTATTTAGTTTTGTCAGAATATTTAATCTGTTTGAGTAATCGTAGATATCTGAAAGTTAAAAGTTTTGAAGATTTCTTTCTCCCTTCCTCCTCACTTTACCTCAACCATCTACAAACCTCTCCAAAATACACGTCTTAAGAAAAGTTGTTTCCTGTTACAAAGGGCAAAAATATTACACGGAAATGAACACCTGTTTAATTATCACATCAACAACAATTTAATCATTTGGGTATTGTTGAGGGACGAGAGGAGTGGGAAGCAGGGGCCCTGTTTTCGTTTTGAAACAAATTAATACAGTATGAAGTTTTTTTTAACTTCTTTGCTATCACGTCTGAGCCCATCCTCAACTCTTAGAAATTTTACGGTATGAATTCACGATCTATGAACCGACCCCCCAAGGCATGGGTGAACAAACCCCGTCCTAAAATTATACGATGGCACGGGTCAGCCAAAATTAAGAAATAATGCCAATCAATATGTCATCATAGATAAACGTATTCTCCACCTATGACAAGGTCTGGTGCACCTGAGTTCAAAAGGATCAAGTAGAAACTGAAGGGAAGAAAGATTAAGGCCATAACCCTTCTATTTCACTCCGGAACCCACATGAGCAGGCCTGCACATGAGGCACCCATATGATAAAAATTAGGCCAGTCACACACTGAGGCAATAAAGGGTGTGATCAACCTTTTACCGGGGTCTCACGCCTTTGGTAATGCTTCGTAGGGAACCTTCTGCATTGGAAATTAAGAGGACAATCTACACCTCGAAATGGTCAGTTTATCCGTTAAATGTTTAACAGTGACACTTCACAAGAGCCTACTTCCAGTTGAATCCTTTTCTTCAATATAGGCTATATGAGAACCATGTGCAGTACAGTATATAAATTTAACAATACAATGTAACCGGATTTGCGTATAGGGCAAGTGGATCCGGGCCCAAGGCCTCGAATTTTTTAGGCTCTAAATTTTCATACATTTGCATACTCACAGTTTAATTATCAGTAGTCAAATCATATTAAGGTCCTCTGCTGTGGAAAAGTTACGATTTCGGCATGTGGAGGAGTTTCTTTCCTTGGGAGCACATTCTATCCGGCCCACCTTGAATCCCTAACGACCTTAATAAAGTGGGGGAGCGGCGAGTTGCATTGGACGCACCAGTTCTCGTCTGATCACTAAAGTTAAGCAACGCAAGCCCAGTTAGTACTGACATGGGTGGTCGCTCAGGAAAGCTGGGTACTGCTAATACCCAATAATCGTCGCATTAGTGTAGTGTCTGTGCAGTATATGCATTAGAACTCTACAGTGGACGGGTCTCTAATGACCTCGTAGTTGACGGGACCTTAAACTCCAACAAACAACAACAATCAATAAAGTGCCCCAACGATGAATTTATAGGCCGACGATAAATAAACCTAGGGTTTGCAACATTAGGTTGGCAGCCGGCTGAATAAAAATACCATCCATCAGATCGCTCATCTGTCCGAATAGGACAAACATGGGCACCCGACCCTGCCATAAGCGGGAAAAGGATCCTAGGACCCACTCAAACTCTCAGTAATAGACGGCTGTTAATTAAATAAGTCAAGTACACGTAGTTAGTCTTAATCCAGAAACTATGCTGCTGATGTCCATTTCTGTACGAATTTCTCTTAAAAAATTGACCATTGTGGAGTTTCATGTGAGCTATAATAATTATTGTAATGATTTTGACGACAATTTGTGCTGAATGTTATGGATTTTAAAGCAAAACAAATATGAGAAAGAACGGGGGAAAAGTAATAGGAATTTTTGCTTTAGTACTGGCATGAAATACATGACTTATTCTGAAGGTCATGGGTTCGAGTCTCTGGCCACCATGACTGCTCCGTTAATTATTTCTTCCACACGAAGATTTATAATTATAGACTACATTTTGATGGATTAGCTATGCGTGAGTTACTTAAAAGTATCCATTTTCCGTAACCCCACGATTTTGTGTAACCCCTCGTTACACATGATTACAAAATAAATTACTTTTAAAGTATTTTTGACTTACAGATTTACGTGGTTGTTGTGTTCCTGATGTAGTTTTTGTATACGCCACAAGTAGAAATATTAATATAAATAACCTGCAAATAATGAAAAAAAAATAAAACAATCAACATTACTCATTTAGTCACCCGGTAGTTTAACAAGTTTCAAACTTGAAGAGTTCAACAGAGAGAAAATAATAAGAGTTTCAGGGGAGGGGATGTTACCGCCAACATTGTTTTTGAAAAAAGTGGATGTCCGACGTCAGTAATCAGAATATTTAATCAATCATTTCATAAATGCATTTTCTATGAAAAATATTTTATACAGCAGTATAGTACGATTTAGGGCAGAGTTTATAAACTTTATACCAACAAAAAAAGCAACTCCTAACTCTTATCCCGCCTATGGCAGGGTCGGGTACCCATTTGTCCCTCTGAATGGACACGGGGTGATATATTGGTCATAGTTTTTTCTGCAGCCGGTTGCCGGCCAAAGCTGCACCCCTGCGCTTATTTATCGACGGTCTAGTGTTCGTTGGGGAATGCTACCGACGGCAGGGGGTGAGCTCCTACACCTGGAAATTTTGCCTCATCTACCCGTTGCGTAGTAGAGAGGGTTCTTTTTACGTGCAAGTGCCATCGTACACCCACACGGGACCTCGGTTTTACTTCTCATCCGAAAGAAGGCACAGTGACAAAAGGGTGAAAAATTCTATTCTCGAATATTGGTTAAATTACAGTAATTCTGTTAAGTGAAACCCTTCTCAGTGGCTCAAAGCTAGCGTGCTGGATTACTACGTCAGTGGTTCTAGATTTGATACTGGATCGAGACGAGAGGAACCCACGGATGGGAAGTCGTTGCTTCGTGTGGTCTCCAGTCATCCCTGCCCACATCCCTTTCTACATGCGGTGCAATATGTGTATGTGGATTGGCAAAATTTCCATGTAAGTAAGCACAGGAGTTGCAGCATTAGGTTGGCAGCCGGTTGTGTAAAAATACCGTCCAATAGATCGTTCATGGGACGATGAAAATCCCACCATCCTCAGCCGGAACTGAACCTATATTCTGAACATGGTGGGGCAGCAGACTCCCTGTGATTTCAGATAGCAGTTTAAAATGATGGGGGCGATGACAGGGGGGAGGACACTCCATGGAAGATGTATGCATTTTATAAGCCCCTACTACTTTAGATGAAATCTAACAGATTACGTTGATACATTCTTACTGATGGCAGGAAGGATAGGAGGCAGTTCAACGCGTGACTGATTCAACCCAAAATAAATCTGGAATGTAGGTTCAATGCTAGTCACATAAATGTTTGGTTTTCGTGTTATTCAACTTCTAGGACCAGTGGTTTCTGACAACCTCCTTTATATTTATTAACATGACAGATGTTGCTTTTGTCACATGGTTTATTACACAGTCTTAAGACTGTATTTCGAGGTATTTCAGCGGCTAATTTCAAACTTCCCATTTTTTTTCCCACGGTTTCATTAATAGTTTCTTGCTAAACCCTTTGGTACCCAAACTTTTTAGAGTAGTTCTTGTTGATAAAAAATTATGGTAAATCAGATGGTGGGTCCTCTCACGGCTAGTCCCCTTCAACTGGTTATTTCTGTCACCCTCACATTTCAAGATTCATATCAACCTGGGAATGTTTTTTCTAGTCTGTACACTAAACCCAAAAAATAACATTTCATTGGTGGTGCCGCATTAATCAGACATCTTATTAACCTCTTTGTGTTTATTAATGAGAAGAACGGATTTCCGCGGGAAATATTAAATATTGAGACCGGTAGTATTTATTTGATTGGCGATTTCCGTAAAACCGATTTATTTAGTCCTTAATAATAATTATTATACAACAGGTATAGTCGCAATTTTTGGTTTCTTATTTATTAATAAAACGGGTAGAAAGCTAGTTTTTAATTTAGAACTGCTCTAGCGATAACACTAGCAGAAAGAAAATCAATATGACATCCGCCTTGAATTAATTTAAATGATGAATGACTAAGAAAATGAGAGTCCCCCGTCATTTCAAAAGTTATGATTGCCTGATCTATTTGAATCGAACTCAGTTAATTTAAACTCAGCATCACTTGAAATTGACCTAGTAAACTTTAAAACACTTCCCATTTTTTCCAGTATGTGATAAATTAGCGTCAAAAATGGGATTTAATGTCAAATTGGATTGATAAATTAATGTCAAGATGAACGCTTTAAATTCCTTTCCAGATAGATTGTGATTTTTCACTCCTTTCCTTTGAGGAAGCTGTCTAGGTCGGAGTCGAACCGGTATCAATACCCTGGAGAGACATGACCATGTCATTAATTCCTAAAACTGATTGATACTGTGCACTACTTTAGCTTGTATCCTTCAATTCATCATCATTGTGTACCCATCATGCAGGTTGACCACCCCACACAGTGCCATGTCTCACCGTATAACCTACTGTGATGTTTACTTTCTCTTACCTCTTTCTCGTCTGTTATTTACGACCTGTATCCTGAATGACCTAATTGGTTTTCATTGGGCCTGTAATAATTCTGTACGATACAGACTGTGATACCAAGAAATCCGCCTCAGTGGCGCAGAAGTAGCATGGTGAACTAGTGCTGCCAGGTTCGGTCCTGGCCTAGGTAGGCAGCTTTAGGAGAGAGAGAGAGAGAGGGGGGGGAAGAGAGACCTCCAGTGCGTTAAAGATCGGTAAAATGTTCAGGTGTAGGAGCTTGTGGATGAAGAGTGCCCCAACGGAGAAAAATAGGCCGACGTTAAATAATCAAAGGTGTTGCAGCATTAGGTAGGTAGCCGACTGCGTAAAAATACCATCCAACAGATCTCTCGTACAAATGAGCACCTGACCCTGTCGTAGGCGGGGAGAGGGTTAGTGATGATGAGGATGACAAACTGTGATACCAATAGCACATCAGAGTTATGCATGATAGATTAAGGGAGAGACTACGCTGATTCCCTGACCACCCATGTATGCCTTGCCACACATTATGTATTTCACCTCATTGTTTGACTTACGCATGCACACGTCATCATCAGAGTCGTGAAACCACTCTCCATATGTGTTGACCCGGAATATTTGTCTTTCAACAGTCCCAAGTGATTTTACATTGAAATTTTTCAAAATGTTAAATTGAAACTAGAGTGCTTCAAATGGCCCGACAAAAAAATCCATCCCCCCATGAGGTTCAGTTTGAATGACATTCAAACCTTTAACATTTATCCTAAAATCTGTCAATGAAACCTGCCGAAAAATGCTTAACAATGATTCATTGTGGATTTGTTGTGTACATATGATTTCATCAGTTGGGTTTCAAAACTTGAACCTGCAGATCCACTCTAAATGTTGAAGAAACTAAACCCCCACGTTTGGTTTCTTCTTAAACTTTAAGAAGAGAACCCTATACGTAATGTAATGACTGACACAAGAAATGTGTTTATTTTTAAGGGGAGCTTGGTTAGAAACCCACAAAATAGCAATATCTAAGAAAGAACTGTAAATGCAGCGAATTTAATGAAGTTGCCAGTTGTGCTTGTCGAAAGAACATGGGGGGGTTTCATATTTAGACATTTACCCATGTTGTGTGAAACAAAACAACTCCCCCTTTCCTTTTTTTAGATCCTGACGACTCTGGCTGAAAAATAAAGAATCCTGCAAATACTACTTCTTTTAGAGTATTGAAACCGCTCGCTGTATACCTAAACAAACAAAACGATTTTGTCATACTGCTTTTTAAGTTTTGAAATTTGTCAGATATTTGTTGTCTTTTCAATATCTCTAAAAAGATACCTTCCAAGTCTCTGGTTATGTGAAGATAATCTGAGAAAGATGTTTCATCTTTTACTAACCCCTCCGATTTTACTCAAACTTACCCCTGTATGATTACTTCCGGTTTTTTGAAGCTTCCTAAAAGTCCTACATAAATATATGTCGGGGGAGGATTTGGTAAAGTGAAAGACATTTTTAAATTTTTCGAGGAAGGTCAACGATCCTATCTTTTTGTCATCATCATTACTATCTTCCCGCCTATAGCAGGGCCCCATTGTAACACATGAGTGGTATTCTACGCAGCCGGCTGCCAACCTAATGCTGCAACCTCTATACTTATTTTATCGTCGGCCTATTATTCTTCATTGGGACACTATTCCTCCACCGATACCTCGAGCTAAGCTTACATGGGTTTCACTCCCTCTAGCCCGAATACGAACCTGCCACCATGGACTCAAGAATCAAGTACGTTACCAGTGAGCCTTCAAGGCGGGCTACTGTAGAATGAGGAGAGGAAATTAACAATATACAGTATATATTGTATATTTATTTGTCACTTATTACACCTCTGCAAATTAATTGAAGACATAAAAAGGAAACATTCTAGCAGTACTAAAGTGGCGTCCCATGATACAAATCTGTAGATAACTGATCCATTTCATACTTATGACATGGTGAGTAGAGTTTGGAAGGAGTAGAGTTAGAATTGAGAAGAAGACATGGTGAGAGAGAGAGCGAGTGGAATGTATATTTAAAGGGATTTTGTTTGTTGGAGTTTAAGGTCCCGTCAACTACAAGGTCATTAGAGACCCGTCCACTGTATAGTTCCAATGCATATATTGCACAGACGCTACACTAATGCGACGATTATTGGGTATTAGCAGTACCCAGCTTTCCCGAGCGACCACCCATGTCAGTACTAACTGGGCTCGCGTTGCTTAACTTCAGTGATCAGACGAGAACTGGTGTGTCCAACGCAACTCGCCGCTCCCATTTAAAGGGAGTGGTGAGTCGAAAAAGTTGGTCAATGGCTTTATATGCCTTGCGTCTTAGCTAATGTCAAAACCCTTTTAGTGACCTCCTGCATATACTGTATGTGGTTAAAGTGTCCCATATCTGTCCCAGGACCCACTTTGGGAACCGTATAAACATCACATAGCGAACAGAAACGTCAACGTTATACGCGGTTCAACTTTACAGTCATCAAACTATGAATGAAATTGAGTATTACCTGTGTATGAATTATGAGCACCGATTTACTTCTTTAACATACCTATACCCCTCCCCGTTTGCTCAGAAGAAGGATTTGTGGTTATGTTAGGGGACGGGAGGGGATCTGGAGGATAGTCGACACCCCCCCCCCTTGTTTTGTTATTCCCCTAGAGTCTGGTTTTGTGGGGTGATATGATAAGTTCTACTTTAGAGACTACCAACCTCTAATACTTAACCTTCTTAGTGAAATGGCATCCATATAACTAGTGGAATGATGATAGCCATTTCGTCTCCCATCTGGGGCTATGTTTATTTTTTTAAGTTATTACTTTTCGTTAGTGTGCTGTTCACTTATATTAGATGAAAGAAGACATATTACTCCTTTCTCTTTCCCTCATGTATGAATGTTACCTTTTTTCTAGGTCGCGTATGAGATCTTTTAAGAGTCAAACTTATATACTGTAAGTCCTACAACCGAAGATGTGTCTCTAACAAAGCAAAATATTCTTAGTTCGCAACACTTTCCCCGTGTATCCTTTTATTTCCTGAAAATTAATTCTTTTTACCCTCCCTAAAGTGGAAAACGTTGAGATGTTAAGGGAGTATATTGTAAAAAGGAGAGGAGGGGGAGGATGTGGTTTGGTCCATCATAAGAGTTCATGCTGGTTATTGAAAGCAGATGGAGTAGAGGTAGGTCAATGTTAAAATTGGAGCAGGTTATATGGCGGCATGTCCCAATGGGAAAGGTGGATGGCGACCTGGTCAGGAATAGGTGAGAGTGTTTTCATTTCGTTGGTGTTTTACGGCCCTTCAACTAAGAGGTCATTAGAGCCCCGTCCACTGCGTGGCTCTAATGCAGAGACTGCACAGACGCTACACTAATGCGACGATTTATGGGTATTAGCGGCACCCAGTTATCTCAAGTGGCTACCCTTGTTAGTACTACCTGGGGTTCCGTTGCTTAACTTCAGTGATCAGACGAGAACTGGTGTGTCAAACTCAATAAGCCGCTCCCCTAGGTGAGAGTGGAGAGCCTGAATATTATATTCTTTATGTACCCATAGCATGGCTGTATAATTCATATGGCTTATCGGTTAAAATTGTGGGGGCTTGACCACAAGTCATAAAACTTAAAGGAATTTCTAAACTACATGTCCGTCCCGTCCCCCCCCCCAGGATAGGGGAACTAAAACGGGTGCTTTCTCTATGCGTGGGGTGCAGTATCACTTGAACATCACCGAACATTTTCTATTCATAAATGGCAGATCAATAAAATTTTCAAGTATAATTTGTCCTGCAATAATAGGCAACCGTTAAGTCAATCAAACTACTGAATGTATTATGAAGCTGTCATTTCGGTGCACCCCCATTGATAAACAGACAACCCTAAAAATTTTTGACTTCCCTTGAAAGAAATGTTTATTTCAATATTTTGAACATCTGCATTCAGAGTGAATAATAAAAGCTGGGAGAGAGAGAAATTTCAAGATGACTTAAATGCAAATTCTAAAGCCAATCAAAATTTGTCATGGTCTCCAGTGGTGTCTCTACAAACAAGTCATTCTTCACGGTCTTCATTCTCACCTAATTTCCGTGCAGCCACTTTTTTGGTTACCCGAAATTCAATTTTTTATTTGATCATAGAAGATTATTATTATTTGTGCGTCCTTTTGTCATCTACTGTATTCAGTGCAATGCTGTCAGGTTAGCGACATACGTTGCTGAAGGCTAACTCGCACTGTTTTTGAAGTAACTTATATTATTAATGGAAGAGGTCATTTTATTTCAACATTCCCTTTGTAAAAGTGTATGCGACGTCTTTTAAAATTGTTTTGAGTAGACAAGAGAGGAAAAAATGTCTAAACACACAAAGGGCCAGTTTTCAAGTTTAGAAATAGAGTACAACATTTGTCATCCCAGGATCATGTTACAAAACTATATATTTACAAATTCTCACAGACGCTTACGAAAGATTAATGAAAATGAAAAGTTAGATTCTAGGGTAGGCTAGTGGAGAGAGATAGGACAAAAATTAAATAAAAAAAAGCGGAGATGATCTCAATGAAAGACAACTCCAACTTCATCTCCTTTGTCAAATTTTCAAATAACAACCTGACCTCTCTACATAGTAAAGACGAGTTCCAGACTTAGTGTGGTGTATAAAATAGTCTACAACTAGCGAGTTCTATAAATTTCAAACTCCTGAAATGTAATTAAAACGTCTGACAAATTGCATCCAGCAACACCTGTGTGAATGCCCCAAACAAAAAACAAGTCTAGAAATCTGTGAGTACATTTATTTGAAAAAAGGACTCTGAAAATTAATTAAATTTTCTTCCGGAAAATTATTCTGCCTTCGGCTGGGTTGAGCACCCATTCATTCATCTCCAGAATTTGATTTTCTCTCTCTCACCAGAGAGGAAACCATAGATCTCAGTCAGGGACGAGCAGCAGGATACCCTACTAAGGTAGGCGGGTTGATTACCCATGAACTTAAAGGGAACTAACTACAAACAGCAGGAAAAAAAACAAGAGAGAGAGGGAGAACTTAAAATGGGAACACTCGAGCGTAAAGTTTGGTTTATATGGTTATTTACAGTCGTTATATTCACTTCTGGAAAACGAGAAGTTGAATGAGTTGTTTACCTGACTGGCTCCCCGAGCTGATGTCACAACCCATTTAATGCATCTTACGTCCATTACGTTCACATTCATTAGTCAGTTTATCCCGAAAGTCCAATTGTCTCAGTGCAATTGTCAGTGTGATCAACCAACAGTGGTCTTACGTTGTCTATTTATGGTGGTCTCAGAGAGCATTTTGAGCAGATTTAAGCGAGCAGCGTCATGTCTCTACCTCCCGTGTTTATCCTAGATTAGTGCTAGACCTATAATAAATGTCTTAAACTGACAACTGTAACAAAAACCTTTTTTCTCTTTGCAAATGAAATTTCTGTAACTAAGCACCCAAATACCTCCAGCTAAGGTACCAGCTCTTTTGACACATTGTTTTCACCTGCTATTAAAACCATTTTTGGTTTTTATAAGCAACGATTGTTGCAGAAGCTGTTTCAGATTTTGGTCGTCCGGAAGCAATAACGTCTTTAATTGCTGCTGTTAATCCTTACAAAAATTAATGACGCAAATATTTTTAAACAACTACAATAATTGCTAAAAGTGAATATATGAAGCATAAAACGAATGTTTCTACTGTATATAAACAAGCAAGAAAAAAAACTGAGCAAGCAGGTGCCTCATCTGCACGTAACTGGACCAGACTTTGCCACGATGATGTCATAACCCACATTATATTGCTAAAAAAGTTACAGTTGACTGCCTATCATCCATCAGAAGGTTTTATTGCATTATTGAAACTGTTTCCTGATTATTAAGGAATACATTTCTGGAATGACCACTCTTCTTGCCGTGACCTCTGCAACCTCTCCTACATCCAACTACGTTATAACATTCATTTTCGAAAAGATGCCGTGCAACTCCGTCACCAAGCTATTTTATCGAAGTAAATAAAGTATCTGGAAGTCGTATCTGATTCATCAATTTTAAGTGCCAGTGTCAGACTAAAGAATGTCAGGAATGGAGTTGTGGTTAGTGCTTAATGGCACTTCCCTGAGTCGTGCCTCTAGTATCCATTAAAAAATTTATCCCACACTCCCTCTACAATCCTTCGTAGACCTGTTTACGAAAACTAAGTACTGCTGACGGAGATTTTTTTCCCGCAGGAAGACTTGGGAGTAACATTGAGGGCACTCATGAGTACTTTGAAAGGTCATTTGACAATCTAGTTTCATTTCAGTCTTCCTCCCACTACGTTATAAAAACTTAAATTGTCTACGGATAACATAAAAAAACAGAAGTGATGAAAAAATGTATAAAAAATGTCAATTTTTTTCTCAATTATGAAGAACAGTTTTCCTTTCATCAGAAAAAAAATTAAATATATATTTTTATGGCTTTTGCATGAGATACACTGGTATGTGCAATGCGAATCTTATTAGACACAGGAAATTCCAAAAAGTGGTCGCATTGTATAGTGACCACAACAGGACTGTGGTATCCTTTTACATTCCCTATTATAGCAAACAAAATTTAACGAGTCTGGTTTAAATGACGGTTTTTTTTCTTAGTGTCTCTTATTGTAGTTTGATGGTCGGGTTTCTTATTTCCCCCCAAAAGTTTTTATCTGACAACAAAACACGTCGTTATTGCCATCGACTTATTCTATAATATATCAAGGTATGAAAAGAAGCACTTCTTAAAAGTGGTTTCTTCTTCATCTTATGATGATGATGATGATGGGAGAATTTTTTGTTGGAAGTGTACTCTCTTTATCCCCTTCCTACTTCCCCCAGACTTATGTTGTGACCCCAACCGTGAAGCCAATTCATTTTCCCCCTCTCTAATGCACCTTTAAATGACTTCAATTCTGAAATCTACAACAGGAATTTTTTGTCCTGACATTTAAGGCATCTTTATTTTTTCTTCTTGAAGTTATAATCTGTTTATATCCTTCCTTTAAGTATAGGCGATTGCCTTGTCTAGCCCTTAATAGGTACTTAAAAGTTTGGTTGTGAGGTCCCAACCCTGTAAAGTCTTTTATGATGAGCCCTTCGGGGGTTCATGCTTCCCTCCTCTCGTGTGTACGCTTCAAGGTGCACTTTGAAAAAAAGTAATGAGACGGTCAATTGATCTTATGCAATAAGTCACTTAAAGCAATAGCAGTTTATTATGGTTCATGTAATGTTTGTAACAACCTCTTCAGAAATAATAGCCTAGTTTGTGATTAAATGAAAATATATGATGGAGTGGATCATCTTTAGCTAGAAGAAATCTGTACTTACCTGTACGTTACTACTATGTGAGGTTATTATTGTTTTTTAAGCAAAGTATAGTGATGATGGTGCGACCAGAATTACCATCCACCTACAGTATTTGATTTGTTTTTGTTAGCCGCTGACACTAGAAAACAAATTCCTCTTTCGGATGCACTGTACTTTTCGCTACTCTGTATAATTTTCCTTGTTGAGAATTTCGTGTGTAAACATTACTGAATATCACACAAAGGCGTAGTGTGTCCTATTCCCATTTAGCATCAAATTGCCAATTAATTTTTCAAATAGCATTCACCAATCGAATGAGTCGCCATTACTGGAAGTTAGTGCACTATGCGTTTAGAAGATCGCTTTCAAAGTAACAATTTAAATGGCTGTATTATTCTTATATTGTTTCGATATTTTTTAACTGTATGATTGTCATATTAATCCTAAATTTTCGTCTAAATTGTGTCTTAATTGTTTAAATATAGTATTATTCAACTAGGGAATGATCATTGGGGTGCACTCCAAAAAACGGGCGCCCCAAATATTTTTAAACATTCAGAATCCCTTGTATATATAATTCAAGCTAGCAATTGCAATAGGTCCTGTACTACCCATTAGACAATGTCCTATGTTCAGCGGTTTAGCCCAGTGCTCCGCAACTGGTGTGCCTTGAGATGATACAGGCAGTGCTATGTATTTTAGCTTTGGATGTGCTGCGGAATGCTAGGAAGAACCTTGGTGTGCCGTAGGTGAGAAAAGGTTGAGGAGTACTGGTTTAGCCAACTGCAGATTGCACCTCAACTGTTGGACTGGCAGTATAGAAATGGGGATAGCAATGCAAAAATCAGAAAAATGCCTCATTAGTTGCAAAGTTGGATCATGCATCAGCTGAAATATGCGCCCCATTGAGGCACTGAGGGGGAACAATTGCTGCATTGCTCCCCCCTCTGGATCCACCCCTGTATTCAACAAACTAAACGTTATGAAATTCTGCATATCGTAAGAACGCCAGTTGGTTCAAACGCAGTGGATTTTTAATTTATATGTGCAATATATCGTTTACCTTGCATATCGATTTCATTCCTGATCACAGAAATTCTTTGCCTAGAATCGATTATGACAGAGGTAGCGAACCTATTTCTTGGGGCGTGCCAAAATTGAAAAGGTACAGATAGTGCCAGATAGTTTGTTACAAGAATATATAGTAGGGTACCCCTACTTCCGGTTTGTTACAAGAAATGGAAATTCCACCAGTCGATTGGTTTGGATTTATATAGGTTATCCTGTGTATATGCATACCAAGTGCCTGCAAAATTACTCTGCGTGCCATAGGTTCGCCACCCCTGGATTATGACTTAGAAATCAAACTTTCATTTAAATTTTAAAAGTTGACTAACCATAAGAAAGTGCACTTAATTTGATGATAAAAAAAAAGCACTTGATTTAATTTTACTGCTAATCATAAATTTAAGATAATTGGCAATTAATTTTGTCTTACATAAATATACTGGTGTTAAAATATGTCAATTGATCCAACTGCAATTTGATCTGACAAAAACATACAGTAGGTCGATATGTTGCAAATTGATTGACAATCTAACCGACTATTCAATCTAGTGTAAAAATTATGATATTGATTTTAGAGAGCCTTAAGTAGTCAACATCAAAACGTGGGTAAGTCGTAAACTAGGTTAACGAGATAGTTTGTTGATTAAATAGTGCAATTGACAGTAGACCGGTTAGGTACAACCCTAAGGGCGCTGCAAAACTTGAAATTTAAAATATTTATTATGCTGCATTCCCACACATACTTCGTTATAAAAGCTTTAAATGTCAATACAACGACTCTCCAAGCATTAAATTACGTTTAAATTCAACAACACAGTGAAACATGTAACTTATGACTACACATGTCTCCTCAATCAAAACTGTCCATTTTATACTATTTCGGGTTTGAAGATTAACATATTAACCTGTCGATAACGTCTGTTAGCGTAATTAATGTGCAATTGTTCTTACAACATTTTAAATTTAAGAAACGTCAATTTTAGAGGCGCCTCATTCGGGTTTTATGATTTGCATAGGGTCAGTACTTCCTGAATACAAGAAAATTAAAAAGGTGCGGCTGATCGTTATTAATTTTTTCACACACCTCATTATTACAGTGCTCTTTCAGGAATCTGGCACTCTTTGAGCCGGACTCCTTCGTAATTCAGAAATTTAAAGTTGCCGTAGTATTCAAAATGGTTACCACTGATTTTGAATGAAAATATAGCTAATAAATCTAATTCTGAAAATGAGCCTGTGGTATACAGAAATTTACATGAAGCTGGATTAAACACAGTGTAGAATTGAGGTTCTGTTGGCCCAAGGCCGAAAGGTTAGCATTGGTCCCTAAAGAAGGAGCTACAGTATTATACAGCATACAGTAGTAGAAGAGCTTAGCATGGTATGGTGAAGGATAACGCAACTATGAATATGTTTTAAAATATGCGGAAGTTTCGGATCCAGTATTAGCATAAAAGCTACGCTTAAATTTAATGATAGCAAATCTCTTCTGGACCCTAGACCCTTTAAAATTATATCCGAAATGCTTGAAGTGGCTTCAAGAGCGGCAAGATTGTAATATCATATGCGTTATAATGAAGTTGATATGTGTAAGGAGTGGTAGGATATCTCGTGATTAAATTGAAATAACTTTCACCTCATAGTACTGTAGGTGTAAATTAGCTGAATATCCATGTGGAAAGTAATTGCCTTGCATTGTAGATGCCGTAGCTAGCTGGCGATGCGTGTAATTAAGGGCTACGTTAAATAAATCACAGTCCCATCCCATTAGTTCAAGGCCATTGCTGCATTTTCGTCTCCTTGGTACTTATCCAATTAGATAACGCCTGTTTTGTAGGTTCCTAGTTAAGAGTTACCATAATGTGGAGCCCTGTAGCCCATAATTAAATTGTTAGACCGTGCTCGACTTATCAAATGCACCATGACTGCCTGCCAGCCCCTTGCTCGTCTTATCTCAACGATGCTATCTGAATTCATATCGTTGCTACGAAGCGTGGGTGGGTCTGAAATTCAAACTTTCGACATCATTCGGTCAACAAATGGGCGAATGTAAAACCGTCGATTGTAGAAATGCAAAATTTCTTTTATTTACCATACTTTTAGACTGGCTGGTACGTTGGTACTGCTGAACCAGTAGTAGGCCTACACCTGTCACGAGCTCTTTACCAGACTCCATGACCTACTTTCCAATTGGTCAATTTCAATACCAGCTTATGAAGGTTACTAGTTCACCATAATTTACAGTGATTTTTTTATATAATCAAATTCAAAACCTGATTTGTAGTGAACGAGAATACCGGTATATGAGTGACTCATACAGCAGGGTTCAAACCATTACAAGATCAAAATGCCTGTATTCACTCTCAACTCCTATTCCTTGTAGGTGCAATTGAAAGATGACAGTCCCACCCTGGGTAAAACGCCTCGATGATGCAAAGATGGCATACAGGAGCCTGGAACGAGATTGTTTGGCTTCTTGAGGGAGAGAGAGAGACCCTCTGTCGAATGGGAAGTAAAGCCGTGGTCCCATGTCTTCTGCTCTTAAAAGAACACTTTTGTCCCGAGTGGGACAAAAATGGGCACCCGATCCTAAAACAGACGGGAATAAGGGTTAGTAATAATGTTGCATCCTGTCTTGGATACCTCAGTTGCTGATTCAATGTCAAGTTATAGAATAATGATCATGGGTTATATATGCCTACACACAAAAAATGAACCTCTTCTGAACGAATATTGCGTGTAAGTTGTCAAAATTTTAAGCATGCAATCCTCGTAAACAACCTGAGTGGATCCTAGATAGCACTGCCTCTCAGACTGTTCGCCTAGCAAGTTTGGTTGGTTTTTAAGGTCCCGTCAACTACAAGGTCATTAGAGACCCGTCCACTGCATAATTCTAATGCATACACTGCACAGACACTACATTAATGCGACGATTATCGGGTATTAGCAGTACCCAGCTTTCCCGAGCGACCACCCATGTCAGTACTAACTGGGCTTGCGTTGCTTAACTTCAGTGATCAGACGAGAACTGGTGTGTCCAACGCAACTCGCCGCTCCCCTTTGGTTGGTAATCGATCTGTTTAGAAAGGGTTTGTCGTAGTACACTATATTGTACACTCTTAATAGTAGTACGTTGGTGGATGCCCAGGATACTTCTCCCATGAAAGAAATCACTGTCAAATGTAGAAGCTGCACCCATGAGTTAATCAAGCTACGTCTTCATAATTTGCCTCTTGGTGAGGTCTGTTCAACTTCTTAGACCAAAAATTACTTCACTGGTGTATAATTAACATTTAAGAGCTTTCAGAATTCAGTGGCGGATTAGGGCCGGACTGTTCAAAAATGTGTAGCACAAGATCCAGAGAGAAGATGTAAGTAAATATCATATGAGCGAACATGTTTGAATACATCGACCTTAATTAAAGAGATGACACCGCTTTATGTGGCCGTCAAAGGTTCAGATTATTTTTGGAGCTATCCCTCTGCTCAAAGAACTATTTAGAGAATAATCTAACTAATAATTAAGCTACAGTTATCTCACGTTGAAGAAGGAAGGGGGAATAGGTTGCTCTAGGCAAACCCTAGAAAGATCTCTAAACTTTTGTTTCCATAGTACAAGATTTTCATTCTCATTTGAGATACTGGTACCCTACTGGCAACACTATCATTTCTTGAATCTCTTTTTTAACCAGAGGACACATTTCATACCGATATAATTAAAGTACGAGTGAAATTAGCGGTTATACCGGTTGTCGGAGTGGCTGTATAACTTTGGACACACCAGTTCTCGTCTGATCACTGAAGTTAAGCAGCGTAACCCCAGCTAGTACTAACATGAGTGGCCGCTTGGGAAAACTAGGTACTCATGTTAGTGTAGTGTCTGTGTAGTCTCTGCATTAGAACTATGCAGTGGACGGGGCTCTAATGACCTTGTAGTTAAAGGGTCTAAAACACCAACAAAATAAAAAATACCGGTTGTCGAACATGGACATAGGCAAATCTCGCTAATGGCGTTCACAGTCAAAATGAAAATTTTTGCAAACTCTCAGATCATGGCATAAAGAAATGATATATTGTACAACAAAAAAAGTGACTGTAGTTTTGTTTGTTGGCACGTCCCAGGTAGTGACATTCACTTAGTATATAACTCGAGTTCAAACCCCTCCACGTTGTAAAGACATGCATGATTGCGGTTCCACTCTTGGGCTTTCTCGAGGACTGATGTCTTTTTTTCCCTTTCAAAAAGTGTACAGTAACAATATTTTGACCAGTGCTCCTTGATCTTATGCATTCGACGCGAGGGAAAGTCCAGTTCCAGTAACGTGCGGATTGAAATGTGGGTAAGATGTTGAATGAGAAAAATCAGAAATGTGGGATTGGATCTCAGTCATGTTTTGTAGTATGCCTTTTTTTAATGAGGTTTCAAGTGACTTCCCTATGTCTTGAAAGGACTAGTTAGCCTTGGCCAGGTTATAACTGGGCTACTTGACCCATCGACACCCATTTCATTCTTGACTTTAGGGGAAATTTCCTTGATTGATATCGTTTGCATGTAAAGAAGCCGGTTTCTCAATAGAAAGATATGCACATTCGCAAAAGTCGCAGGTGCAGAAATTCCTCCTCCCCTTTCTTTCTACCTGGTGTTGACAACTAACACAGACCATAAAAAGCATAATATCAACCAACTTTATGTGACTTCCGCCTGTGAAGAAGTAGTAATCTTGTAAACCAGGTATGTAAGTAGGTCGGCAAAATTCCCAGGTGCGAAACCTCTCCTCAACGTCCATCGTAACCTCCTAGGATGGAGTTGACCTTAAATATTCATAATGGTTACATAAGTTAACCTAATCACCTTCCCTTTCATGCGTGCAATGTGACCCATTGGCTTCTTTTGATATGCAGTCTCCCCATTTCAGTCACAAAACCTCGAGTTGGTGGCACATGTAGGAATTTGGCGCGCATTGATTTTCAAAGTGAAAACAGCCCACTCTGCATTTCAAACAGGACCTGCTTATTCGTTGGATATGGGTTGCAACTTAATATCCATTAAGGTTTCCCCTGCTCTCCAACAGCACATACTCCCACGATGACTGCGCAAGGATCAGCATAACCGAGTTCACCTCCGTGACTCATTGTCAGAGTACTTGACTTGAGTCCTTGGTTGCAGGTTTGATCCTGGTGAGAAGGAAGTGCGATGTCACTTGCATGTAAAATATGTGTCGATCAGCAGCATTTCCAGCTCACCTCCTGACGTTGGTAAATTACCTTCCAGCAGACGAGAGGCCGGCGTTAAATAACCAAATAATTAACCTACCAGAAGATCACTTAACTAGCGCGTCACCAGTTCTGCAGTATAGATCCTCTACAAAACGAGCCTATGACAGCCTTTACCCTTCTACTTGCTTCTTGGTGCACTTGGAGTCTGCTTCACTCAAATCTGGGTAGAGGAAAACGTCAAAAATAGCAGATCTAGCAAATGCTACTAAGACCATTGGGCATCCTCATTAAAGTATAGTATATGGGAGGACCATTGTACTCTTAGTCGATTCTATGTTCTTACCTGGCGGATATTCGCTTCTGCCCACAACCTTAAAGAGCCATGCACATTATGCACTTGAAATCGGTTGCAGGTGCCATCCTGTTTTTGAAGGTTAAATTTCTAAGAAATGGTGAAATTATCAATTTTCGTCTTTGTATTTGTTTTTCGTTACTACCTCAAATTTCTCTATGTTCCAAAAGCACCATAAGAAGGCGAGACGGAATTTATGAGATCGTTTTGTTTCTTGATTTTGCTTGGATCTAGTGCGTGTTAGAAGTCAATATATATACCCCCCCCTTTTATTAGCAGAAGCAAATTTCTTCTCTTTACTCCCCTTCCTCATCAATATCATCGATGGTTAAGGAGTCCGTGGTCAGAGAACCTGGGTAATTTATTGCTACCTCAGGAGTACTATACGTGGATGCCACTAGTGCTAATTCGTTTTACACTTGGGAAAAGATAAGCTCAAACTCCCAGAATTCAAACGGTTTTCAAAAACTTTTATTAACGGCATCAGGAACTAACTTTGGCAGTGCTAAGTAGGTAGTCTTGAGTGCTAAGTAGGTAGATCACTCCCCCTTGGCTAAATGCATCTGTAAAGTGACAAGAGTCCACAAGTGCGTGCAACAGAAATCTGAAATTCCTTGGTAGAGTAGTTCATTGATGACCACACAACAATAGGCCTGACTACCCGAACTTTCTTTGTTGAAGTTGAATTATTCCTTTCCTTCAAGAAGTTCGTCTAAAGTGCATTTGTGGACATAAGACCACATATTTCTTAATCTGCCAACCGAACGTATGTTTAGGGCATATTTACTCGTGAGCCCTTGGGTGCAAGTTCGATCCTGGCTAAGGCAGATGAATTCTTTCTGGCGAGAGGGAAGTCTCACCCTGCCATAACTAGGAGACCTACTAAGAAGGGCAAGGGAAGGACTCAGATTGTACCTAGAACACCACAGAACATGGGAATGATCAGAACTTTTGTGATGTGCAATCTTTCATCGTTCTTTGGTCATTTAGAAGAGTGTTTATGTTACTGACCATTTTTGGCCATATATCCGGTTGTGTGAGACTACATCGTCCGCTGACCTTCACTCTTCTACCTCTCTTTTTTTCTTCTCCATCAACAACCTGACCCAAAGGACCACCCTTGGTGTCCATTTCCCTCCTCTTTTGAATGGACTACACAATTTTGACTTTTTACACACAATCGCCCCTTCATCTTTTCACAACATTTGAATAGGACATTAAAAATGACAAAAAGTATTCGGGAAAAGACCGCCCACGCAGTAACTCTATACACGGAATAAGATTTATTTGAAGGAGCCATGTCAAGGACCTGCACTTCTTTTGGATGATTCTCGAGGAATTTAACTCGTCTTACGTTACTTTCAATGATTTCATACGTATGGGACAATAATTTTAACTGAAAAAAAATAGTGACTACGTAAAAATAAAAGTCGATTTAATAAAAGAAACAACTCCAATAATGAACAGAACGAGGTCTTCTCAAAAAATTCCGAGGCATGAATGAGGCCTACAAACTTCAGAAAAATGCAAGCAGGAGGTCCAAAGGGGTCAAAAAGGGTACAGGTTTCCAATGACACTTTTATAAAACTGCACCTGTGAAACGAGCTACAACCTGCATTCCTTAGAGTGTAGCAGTGTTTGGGTGTGAAACGAGTTGTGCATCTCTAGAGTTATCAACAAGTAACAACGGGTGTGCCCGAGGTGTAGCCCTTAAGCCACCCCTCTAGCATCGTGACACATCAGTAGCACCTAAACAGAAGACAAATATCGGTATTTTTCCGTCTTCAAGGAACGGAATCCAACTCTCTAATCCCGATCCTTGGCCATAAGTGACCTACTGCCCCTCTTATTGTCCCAGTAAAGGAGACTAGCAGTGGCACCTTTTGAAAGTTTGGTCTGTTCTCTGTCACGTATAACAATTGTCCTAAATTATCACTTTCTGTTTTATACATTAGTCTATCTCTGTAGATAGTAAAACGTGCAAGGTTTGGCTCAACTTGTTTGGGATAAAGTGCAGATGATGATGATGATGATAATAATTTCTTGTCTTAACGTTGAAAATTGTCAGGCGTCCGCCACCAACATTGAGACAGATTAGCGGTCAGTAATCATGTTAAGTAGCTGATAAGTGTAGGCGGCTCCATATAAAGCCACCGTCCAACGATAGACCTCTGCTTACGAAAAAAATTAAGTGTATGATGATTCATTATGTTTATTATTCTTATCTCGGCGCCTAAATCTGCCCTTATTAAGTTAAAATAGGGGTTAATAGGGCCAAGAATCTTCATTGAAATCTTTTAAAAATTGGACAACATACAGTATAAGCTACCGCAAATGGACTCTTGAATAGATAAAAGTCAAAATTTTATAAACATTCTTCGGGAGTCTGTCTCCGGTGCTTTGACCCTGGCCTGACTAATAAACGGAATACGGCATTTTGTGTTTATAATAATGCTGTTAGAGTTGAGTTTTGAATTAAACATCTGCCTGACAGTGTTGTTGAGACCAGTCACTTCAGACGGAGTTTGAACGCTCTTTTCCACAGAATCAAATACAGACTTGGGGCTGTTAAGAGGTTTTTATAAAAGCTGGTGACACGCCGGGCATCAGGAAACTACTACTTTTTCGTAGTGCCTCTTGTTCATAAACCAATCTTTGATGTTCCTATTTATAACAAACTTAATTTGGAGAGAGAAGACTTGATCCTGACTGAAATTGGTGGTGCATTTCGGTTGAGAGCCAAAACGCCTGGCTCAGTGGGTGTGTGCAACATCATCTCTTCTCTTCACCAGAGACTGGTCTGATCCAGAACAAATAACCAATGCAGTTCAGTGGCGGGGAACATCGCACAGGCGCTTAGGGCCTTCGATTATCAGGGGCCTACAAAAGATAGCAACTAACATCATATCTGCAGGGGCGGATCCCCCCCCCCTCAGTGCCTCAATGGGGCGTATATTTCAATTGATGGACGATTCAATTTGCAACTGATGAGACATTTTTGCATTTGCTATTCCCATTTCTATACTGCCAGTCCAATCTGCGATTGGCTAAGCCACTGAAGATAGGACATTGTCTAAGGGGCTGAAGAGGACTTATTGTAATTGCTAGCTAGATTTATACTAAGGGATTCTAAATATTTAAAAATATTTGGGGCGCACTTTTTTTTAAGTGCTCCCCTCGATCCACCTCTGGATCCGCCCCTGCATATCTGTGAGTGTAAACGACTAAAAATAGAGGTTTATTATTAAAAAATGATCAGTATTTCTTTTCTTAAATAAGAAATGTATTTCAGTTAATTAGAATTTAGAACAATGGGGGCCTCAAAACCAGGTTGCGCTTGGAGCCCTTCAAGTGCTTGACGAGTCTCTGATGTAGATCAGAAACGAAACTGTCTTGGGTTTTATAAGATACGCCTTCCAACCACTGAAACTGTCTGATGTACTTACTGTGAATGCACTGCATGGCATTCAGGCAAAATTGAATTTTATTTTCATCAATGCTATCAATATGCTTTTCACATAGTAGGTCTATGAAGAGAACCAGTTCAGTATCTCTCCTCCCAGTAATCTGAACGTTCTTCACACGCAGTTCTGCTCCAGGCGGAAAGCAGCAGTTAGTAAGATAATAATATTCTAGATGCGAATGCATTGCATTTTGACATCATGCATCTTCTTGATGCCTTCTCACTAAATGGTTGACCATTTTTCGAATAGTAATACTTCATTGAAAAGAGGTTGATTACTGTCTACTGACACACGAACAATTTATAGCATCACCCTGGAGTACTATAAAATGAAAAAAAAAAGATAAAACCTGTTGTTGACTGACATTTATTATAATGCACTTTCTGTTTCAATAAAATTCGAGGTGTTGTTAATTAGTGTGGAGGTCAAACGTTTGAAAACAATTTAGATTTGGCATACTACTAATTGATAGACATCTGCTTGTGCTGAGTCCCACACATATGTATGCAACCCTTTAACTTCCCCACTAATTTAAATAACTACCTACTCTAGAGATAAGGGCAAAAGCTCGAAACGTGTCGCTAGGTGTAATAACGGCATGATGACGATCATATGATATGCAAGGATAAACTTGTGACTAAGTATAACTAACTAACTCTTATCACACCTGTAGAAGGATCGGGTGCCCAATTTTGTCCTTTGGGACGCGTGAGTGGTCTGTTAGCCGGCATTTTTATGCAATCGGCTGCCACCCTGATGCTGAAACCCTCATTCTTATTTATAGTCAGTCTATTTTGATTAGTTGGGCACTTTTCCTCTACTGACCCCAGAGAGCAAGTTCTTAATCTGGAAAGTTTGCCGAAATACAGGTATATTTCACTGTCGTTTTACCTGCAGGTGTCATTGTGCACATCACTCAGGGTGGCCACTGCTTTACTTCACATCCGATTAAAGGCGCATTGGGAGCCTGCCTCACTCTGTCTTTCGTTTGCTCAAAGGAACCAAACTACTTCGGTCCAGGGTCAAACAAGAAACCACTGACGAAGTAGTCAGTAGCACTTCAACAGTTTACAATCGAAACTAAGTAAATTATCATTACGCCCATCTTCTCGGCGGGGTCAAATTTGCCAGTTCTAGCCCTTCCACTCCTTTCTCTTCTCGACTGCCTCGTCCAGTCGTCCTGCCCTGTAACCTGATCCCACGTTTGCTTATACCCATCTCTACCCCGTCTAATACCCAAAAGTACAGATATTTGGTATGTAGGAGGGTTCTTTAAGAGACTTGACCTAAGGACTGGGTGGAATGCAGAGCTAATAAAACTACTAGCTGGTCAAATTCCCTCTTTTTCAGTCCTCGTCTCGTTTAATGAGGTTGGATGGATTAAAATTTGGAGTACGATCTTGACAATTTCATGTACTGTTTTGTATGAGTAATAAGAAGAGGAGCTAAGCAGACAGCGTCATTTATTCAATTTTGAATAGCATCTTTTAATAGGACAATGAAAGAGAAGGGGGAAATCATTCAAAAAAAATATTACAGCTGTATTTTATTAAAATAATTAACATGATAATACCAGGGAGTGAATTACAAATGTTGGTTCTATCTGACTGAGATAAATGCCCGTTATTCTCAGGACCGTAAAATCGTCTTTTGACCTAAATGTCTGTCTAACACCGCGGGTAACACCCTAAACAATCCATACTTCTTAATCCGATTCTAAATACATCTTATCCTCTCAAGCTACTTTTTCTTAAAGTAATAATTCAGTTTAATTTATAGGCTGTCGTTGTTAGTACGAATTTGTCCGAGTGGAATTGTTAAAACCAAAAAAGGAGGTTGAGTTGATGTTCATCTTTAAAAAAAAAGTAGAAAAAAAGCTTAGATTGTATGATTGTCTGAAATAAATGATCTTATTTCTCAGTCCCCTCTTCTGCCCTATTTTATTACAATTCAGAAAATAGATAAATGATTTGCAATTTAATGGAAGAAATTTAACTTTTATTCACTCAACTCTTTTTTGTTGTTGTTGTTGTTGGACATTGTTTTAGACCCACCTCGGTGGCGTAATAGATTTACTGCTTTTTTTGTTGGTGTTTTAGGGCCCTTCAACTACAAGGTCATTAGAGCCCCGTCCACTGCATAGTTCTAATGCAGAGACTGGACAGAAACTACGCTAATGCGACGACTTTTTTGGTATTAGCGGTACCCAGTTTTCCCAAGCGGCCACCCATGTCAGTACTAGCTGGGGGTTCCGTTGATTAACTTCAGTGATCAGACGAGAATTGGTGTGTCCAACGCAACAAGCCGCTTCCTCTGTTTACTACGCCAGTGGTTCCAGGTTCGATACTGGATCGAAGTGGGTTGGCTTCTTTCGGGCGAGAGAGAAGCCCCGAGGGCACCTTCCTTTGGATGAGAAGTAAAACCAAAGTTCCTCTCTAATGTTGGAGCTCTCCCGCTGGTGTCGCGTCGGTGGAGTGCCCCAACAAACAGTAGATCGACGATAAATAAACAGCTGTGATCGGCAGCCTGCTGAGGAAGAAAACGTCGTCCAATATACCACCCTTGTGTCCATTCAGAGGGTTTGTTTGTTGGTGTTTTAGGGCCCTTCAACTACAAGGTCATTAGAGTCCCATCCACCGTGTAGTTCTTATGCAGAGACTGCACAGACACTACACTAATGCGACGATTTTTGGATACTAGCGGTACTCAGTTTTCCCAAGCGGCCACTTGTGTCAGTACTAACTGGGGTTGCGCTGCTTAACTTCAGTGATCGGACGAGAACTGGTGTGTCCAACGCAATTTGCCGCTCCCATTCAGAGGGACAAGATGGGTATCCGACCCTGACATAGGCGGGGGAAATTTGCTCTTTTGTTGGACATTGTTTTGCGATAGAAATGTACGCTTTTAGTCACGATTGTTTTTCCCGGGAATGAGAAGACACTATTAATTTGAATAATTTTGCATTAGCGTTAGAAATTTTCTCTAGTTTTTTTTATGCTAAATTTAGAAACACGTGTGTGTGTGTTTTTTATTTATTTATTTATTTTTTTTTTGCTCAAGAAAGTGTTGGTCACTCACCAATCTTTCAACTCAGCGAGGTAAAAATTAGGCAAGTCGACTGCGCAAATGTGAAAAAGAAAAAACTAATATGTCTGCATTCTTAACGAAATCAAGCGCGTCGACCACTCGCCATCTACGGTGGTCAAAGTGGAAAATGCAGGTGTTCATCTTTGTTTTCAAGAATTATAACTTATATTGAATCTTTACCCCTCCTTTCTTCTCTTTGCAAAGGCCATTGTTCTAATGTTGAGAAGAAACGAAATTCATATGTTGTTGTTTGTAGCTAAATTTTCTTTTATTGTTTGCATTCAAATGAAGATGGCATTAATGGAACTAAAACATGTTAGTGATAATGGCGAATACAATTGCGGCGTTCAACTTGTAGATTTTGACTTCCCGTGCCGTTTTATTGTGGTACTTATTTTAAGCATTACATAAATAAAACACGAGTTTCCATTTCAAAGTGGGTTTTTATAATACGGCAGCGAGAACTAATAGAAAATTACCAAATACATTTTCTGTCTCGGATGGCATGCTTCATTTAGTGAGTCTATGGTTGTGGGTGAAGGGTCGTTTTCAGGCAAGGCAGATGACTTCTTCCCGATAAGAGCGAATCTCGAAGTGCCCCTTCTGTCGGATGCGAAGACCAGCCGTGGCCCCATGTGGTGTGCATGAAGTCATCACTTTATGTCGAAGAACCATTTATACATGGAATGAATTTCCAGGTGCAGGAGTTCGCCCTCTCGCGCCTCAATGAAGAAAATACACCGAAATTAAATAAGCAAGGGGTTACAGCAGTAGGTCGGCAGCTGGCTCCATAAAAATGCCGCTCAATTGACCGCCCGTATTCTCAGTTCCGTTGGATACTGTGCAGTAGAGCTGGGGAGAAGGGCTAAGATGGCTTTTTACAATTTCCTGGATTATCCAATAAACCACACGGGATCACGGCTTTACTTTCCATCCAGCGGAAGGCGCACTTAGGTCTTCTTCTCTAACCGCACCATCCGGCTTTATCAGGATAGGACCTCTGTCCCTTTCCCCTTCCCGAGAAGACTCTCTTTGTGAAGCTGATGCAGCAGTTTGTTCCCCCCTCCCTAAGCAGGTAAATGACCATTATAGCAGACAAGTTGAAGTACCGAATAATTTGGTTGTCTACCCTGGTCCGTTTCTATCACTTTGCCGTTTTTGTCCCATTTCTACTTGATGGAAAGAGTGGCTTGTGAATGGAGCATGGGGATTGGGCTTGAAGAATCTTGACCATCAAACGGTAGGTACATAAGAGACCACTAAGAGGGAGGGACATCCAGTCAGAAGCAAGCTGGTCCACTGTTATCTATCTAGATATCTAGACGTCATGTTGATAACTTCAGTTGTGTGGGTTGGAACCCGGATATTAAAATCATCTCTACTGTTTGTCCTAAAGCACAGAATGTAACATTCATTCCACAGCACCTTACTGTCAACATCCTACACTAATCAGCAACTGCTGTTAACGTGACAATGACGCTGAAATCCCACATGCAAGTGGTGCTGCTGACCTTGCATCTCTACTTTTTCTTCTCCAAAGGAAACCATATTTATGAATACGTACTCCACTCATCTTTCGCGAAGCCGTCCAATCTCAACGAAGATCAAGTTGGCACCCGTGAACTTACGAATTAATCACGCTAACCACTAAATTCTTCAGGCACTACATATTAATGTGCTTTTATTCATTCCGAATTGAAGAAAACAGTCTAAATCTCAGTACTCTCAAATAGGATGGGGTGAGCGAAAGGGTGAAGTGCCCTGTAATGACAAAAAGGTTAAAAAAAAGTGGAAAGCAGTTCATTAGTGATTACTTAGTGGTGAAATGGATTAAGACATGGCTCATAGTCTCAGTGTAGGATGAATGAACGGAGAGTCCCATAGCCCGTACGGGACATTGTTGGGCAATGTGTGTAGAGTGACAAGGGCAGATAGAGTTGGAAATGGCAATATTTTGGTTAGTTCATGAATAGGAGGCATTATGAAAAGAAAATAAGAACAGACTTAGGGGTGAAGAATCTGGTGAGGTCCATAATAGAGATGGAGGCCATAATCAAGAGATGGAGTAGTTGTAGCCCAAAACAGACATGGGAGCAGGTTAGTTATTTATTGCCACAGACTGAAGTAGGGCATGTTACTAGATAAAGAGAGCAGTTGAGTCCATCACAGGTATGCAAGCCATAAGTAACACAAGAGGTTGAAGTGCGCTAGATCAGACATGAGTCAGGTTACACGGCAGGACTTGACACTGTATGGGGGTGAACGGGGTTAAGAATAGGAGGAAATTGAGGACCAGAATAAAGGCATTGTAATGGTTAAGCATTGATTTAAAGCTTTCGTTAGTATCCCCTCACTTAGAGAGTAATCGGACATTGAAGTGTGAATTGCATTTTGCATCTGTAGCACTAGAGTGTAGATTAATTTACACTCAGATGATGGATTTCCGCTAACACTGTCAGCAGTCGCTGAACAAGATGAACACCCGAATAGTTGAAATATGGTGGATTGAAAGTTGGGGAGGGAAAAGAGTCGGGTTCAGATAGACAAGGATTGAAAATGATAGTTAACATCTGATATGCACCTGTGACACATCCTTCCTGTCTTTGACATTCCTCTATTGATGATGTATTTTTAACACAGATGAAAATGGAGAATGTGAACAAAGGAATGCTGCTAGAACTGAGTGTCCAAATATAGTTTTTAATCCATATGATATACTGTGAAGTTTTTATATGTTCCTTGCCTTGCCTTGTCTGTTGTAATCATAGATCTATGTATTAAATTTAATTTACAGTCCATTTGGTACTAACGGGAAGATTGTGCATTAAACACCAGGAGACGACCTCCGGTGAGGATTTTACGTGCGAGTGACAACGCATGCCCCACACAAACGCACTGGATCATGATTTTGTCTCCTTCAACCCTTTCTGATAAAACGCACACATTTTTTCTGCTTTATCCCCCAACGCTAACATTGGTATTGAACCCATGCCTACTTATAAAACAATTACAGCTATCATTCGAACTACTGAAATGAGATTAAAAGAAGTTACTTGACCTCGAAAAACCCTGGATAAATTCTGTGTCATAGAATTGTCGTCGAGGATTGCTGTAAACTAGGTTGTGCAATACAGACATGGAGATGGACCTCAATTAACTGTGGATGATGAGTGGCCGACCGACCTTCGAGTTCACTTGACACTTTAATTAAAATTTACTTTCTTTAAAACTTAATCACTACCATACTATAATTACTGGCCTCTCCAACAATTAATATGTGGGAGTTTCGTATTTATGGCGTTACAATTAGCAGTCTTCGTCTTGAATTGAGCCTGGGAGCAAAATTAGTAACAAGTAACATAGTAGATGAATTTCTTTTGCAAGTAAAGCAGGTTTTTATGTACATAATAATTTATGTATTTGTGCAGTGGCTAGGTCATGCGCTCATTAGAGTGGTATTCCCAACATAGTATTGTACCACTTTACAGAATCCCAAGAATATGACTATGACCGATGAGACCCTCATCAAAGGACGTAAGCCCAATGTTGACTCCAAGGATCACAAAAGACACTACTGACAAAAGGAAGAGTTGGAAAAGCTCGGGACATTTCCGAACATTTATGGACTTGACTGGACCTTTGTGTAGTACCAATTCTCGTAGAACATTTGAAGAGGGTGCAGTGGTTCGTAGTCGTATGCTTGATTGAAAATACATTGATATACCATGTCATCTGCTCGAACCCATTCCTTTTTGGCTCTTATTTTCGCCTGGAATACACAGGTGAACTGTTGGCCACCTGCCGACGCGCTATGACCTTTGATTATTTAACGGCGTTGGCCTGTTCTCTTTCTGACAAGATTTTCTGGAAATGTTGCCGATCTTCACGTATATTGTATTCCAAATAGAAAGAAGTCTTTTACATGCAGTGCATATCACAAACTGTCAGGGTCATGTCTTTACTCCGACAGCTGTCCAGGATGGAACCATGGATGGAGCACAACCGTTAAGGGGTACGATGGCATTTCAATAATTATGATGTGAAATCCCACTAGTTCTCAAACTACTAGCTTCTTACTACCTTATGATAAATCTTATTGGGTCACATATCTTGAAAATCTCCCCATGCTGCACTTTTCAACGCACAATAGCAGCCTTCAGAAAAGTCCTTAGTCAATTGTCCATGCGGAGAAAGATATCCGAATCCTCAAAAATCCTTTATGTTCTTTAGAAAACATAATAAAGACAAACAATGATGGAACAAAACAATTTTTTGTCCCATTCTTGATGGACACATGCTCAGTCAGAGATGAAGTGCTGTTCCTCTTTTGATAAAGTATTTAATACTTTGCAAATAAGGAGAAAAACTTTCAAGAAACGCTATTATTCAACTGTCTGTTCGAACTAAAATTAGTGTTAAGTAGAGGGGAAGTGCGATGGACGATGAACAAATCTTTAGCATAGTCTTTAAAACTCGTCAGAGATAAAAAAAAAAAAACTGACGTTGCCCCGCCAGAGATTATACAATGTAAGTTATTATACTACTATACCAGTTATACACTAATAAAAATTTTAGATTTATTTAGTAGATTAAGAAACCTAAAAGGAACCTACTGGTTGAAGACAAGACTGATTTGTCGAATTATTTATGGATTACCCCTGATCGTCTATTGTTGCAAGTAGTGTCCACTTTAGTAAGGAAATCGTGGTAGGAGGCACATTGCTACTGCTGAGTTGGTATCCCACTTTAGGGCAAAGGGAGTGGAAAAGGGTGGAGTCCTCTATGTGTGTGGGTTGTGCAGTTTTATTATTTCAGAAGAGTGTAACATACCTAATTGTATTACATATGAAAATTATCTCCTTAATTTTGTATTCCTTCAAAGATGTTGAACCATTTCACTGTTTATAGTAACATTTAACTGAAGGCTATCGTTGTGATATATGATTGCCTAGTTATGGGTAAATAGGATAATAATCAAGTCTGACTCACAAAAGGAGGGGTTAAAAAGGATTTAAATTGGCCGTGGAAGCCATAAAAAAGTACCCCAGCGTTATCAAGTAGAGTGTACGGACTGCCTGCTTATTTCATTTCAGAAATGTTCGTCTACCATTTAAGAAACAAATGACCATTAAAATTGACAAGTGCACAACCTGGAAGGTTTTTTTTTTTATAAGGTGCTTACACACAGCATTTATACTCACGAGGTTTTATTTCTTCCCCTAAGAAATAAAGTTATAAAAAATTTACTCCTGAAAAAAAGTGAATGAGAAAGTTGATAGCACCTGAAAGAACTGCCTGAAACCTCCTAAGGATGCACAGTACTACTGTAGATGTTGACCCTAGATTATAAGAATGCGATAAGTTCGTACTGTACTTTAAAACATGAGTAAAATATTTATTTTTTTAAAGAGCGGATTATTTTAAATTGGGAGATATGTAAGGCGATTAAAAGAAATATAATTGAACGTGTCTAGAGGTTTACATCATCAAAAGGATTTCTCTGATCGTCCTCTTTTTTTAAAGAACATGAGAACTACTGAATACCATGAACAGTTACCTGGCCAAATAACGTTTACAAATATAGTATCTTAATGATAATTTTTTTATTACTTTTAATGAAAGTAATGATGAAATAAACTTGGATGTCACGTATTAGACACAGTGAAAGATGGAGGAATGAACAGCCATGAGAATGGAGTACAATTGCGTATGCGTATTATTAGTAATAGACAAAGAGACCAGATTTTCGAGAGGGTAAAGCGGGACAGGGGCTTTTGGTGAGTGCCCCCAAGTAGGGGTGGTGAGACATGCTTTCCTGAAGAGCAAAGAACAAAACTTGTGACTTCGTACCTACTGTACCTTATAGCTTGCATGTGTGTCCATCCAGCACAGGATGCATCATCATCATCATACCCTTATCCCGCCTGCGGCAGGGTTGGGTCTGCGGTTTCTAGCCATCCACCTCACACACTGCCATAGCCTTACGGACAACCTGCTCCCACGTCTGCTTCGGTCTCCCCCTGCCCCGGGTGCTGCCGACCCCGGTTGTCGGGACTGTCGCGCCTAAATCGGGATGTCTGGTCACCCTATAATAGAACACTGCATTCAATCCAGCTAAGGATGTTGAATTTTGTTATTTTACTGTCGTTTGGATACAGGGGCGTACCGAGGGTATTCTGCGCCCGGGGACAAAGACCGAAATCTGCGCCCTCTGGCACCCGCTAAGCGCATTTTTGCTGTACATTTTTGCGCCCCTGCCTTCTGCGCCCGGGGACATCTGTCCCCCCTCGCCCCCCCAGTTACGCCTCTGTTTGGATACTACAAGCTTCAGGTGTGAGATTTGAGATCAGTCCTGAGGAGAAGGGGCCCAAGCGTATTATTGTTTAGTTTTGGGGAGCGTCTTTATTGCGTTGGACACACCAGTTCTCGTCTGAACACTGAAGTTAAGCAACGCAGCCCCAGATAGTTGCCTCTTCTACCCGTTGCATTGTAGTGAGGGCTCTTTTACGTGCAGTTGCCATCGTACACCACACGGGACCACGGTTTTACTTCTCATCCGAAAGAAGGCGCATTCTTGACTGAAAGAAGCCAATCCACCTCGGTGCAGTATCGAACCTAGAACCACTGGCGTAGTTACCGAGCATGCTACCCACTACTCCCAACTCTGCCATAGACTGGAAAAATAAATTTCTTAAAGGAAGAGGAAAATCTCGTACATTATGACTCAATGACAATTTTAAGGTGTCATAAACAGCTACATCTAGTAAATGAAAATGGGCGTAATTGAAATAACGTGTTCATCAGTGTCACGTACAACACTTGGCAACGTTGTAGTTTTTAGGTTGTTTCAAGAAATAGTTGTGCGTTGGCAATCTTGCAAGTGGGTGATTTCCTTGTTGATGCAATTGTTGTTTGTTTCATTAATTAACTTGGATACATTGCATGTTTTATAAACTGGCCTTTCTGTTAACTGTAAACAAAGTTGGGTACTTGTTTTTGTTCGTCAAGAGTGTATGACAAATCACTTAGCAGGCAATAAACATTCCATTACTAGAATACAGTTCATTATCGTAATAATGACCCAGTGACTGGTCTATTGCTTCCTGAGTACGTGGGCGCGAATTCGAGTCCAGGTGCGATTGTGTATGCACCTTTTTCACTTTTTTTGTAATGTGTTTTTGTCGGAAGAAAAGTAAAACCGTGAGTCACTTCCAGATGTAGAAATTTTCGGAGGAAGAAACCAAGTCTCCTTCTTAATTAAATAAGAGCTGCAATATGCTAGAATTTAAGGTGGGTATAGAAGTGTGCGTGGATGTTTTCGTTTTTCCCGCCTATGGCAGGGTTGGGTACCCAACTTGTCCCTCCGTATAGACACCAAGGGGATATATTGGACAGTGTTTTTCCACAGCCCATTGACGACCAAAGCTGCAATCCCTGATATTGATAACGAGATTAATTCCCTAAATCTGAAAATAGCAGTCTATTGCTATTCTTCAGACGACAGATTTCGAAGCATGAAAAGGTAAATTGGCGTGTATTTGCCATAGATGTAAGCGCTATCTTAGAAACATAATTTGTGGGATATTATCTTTATATAGGCCTACTGTACAGTACGTGAAGTTGTGGTGGTAAGGGCTGGTGATGAGGAAAGAGGAAGAGGAACTTATTAGGTCCATTATGGATCTGCATGTGATTGAGGGCACCAGGGGTAGGGGAAGACCAAAACGGACGTGGGAGCAGGTGGAGCAAAGGGACATGGAGACGTGCGGGGTGGAGGGGGACTTGGTGGGGGATAGGCGAGAGTGGAGGATAAGAACCCACAGACCCAACCCCGCCGCAGGCGGAAGGAGGGTAAGATGATGCTGATGATGATACAGTACGTGAAGTGGACTCCACTGTTGTAGTCTCCAACTTTTTCAAACGTCAGAAATATTGACATTTCCGTTGTTTTCGATATGGATGCTCGCCACAATTTCATACGAACCGCCATTTAAAAAAAATTCATTCATCGAACATTTGGTAGCTAGTGAGCATGCGTGAATGTAGTTCAGGGAATTTGCTGGAAGTCACGTGACTGTCATTCATAAATTAAAGGAAAAGTTTTCTTTGAACCACACCTATTACATACTTAGCTTGTTAAAAAGAAGCATCCAAAAGAAACTGGGCACATACACAAATTAAAACCTGTCACATTTTTACTGCTACTCGATTTGAAATTTATTTGCAAAAATTCCGGAAGGGGGAGGAGGCTTGTGGTCATTACACGTAAAAAGCCGTTAGTTAGTGTCTTAAGTTTGTTTTGGGTGTGGTTACTTATGAGTATTTTTCAAAAATCTGCTTCTGCTGCTCCTGAATGTTTGTTTCAAAGGACTTTTCAAAGATATTGTTTAGATTTTTGTGTCCATTTAAGAGGATGATTGTAGAGTACAGAAGCTAAAAATGGGAATCTAAAATACATATCTTATACGTCCTTGTTATTGATGCTTTAAGAGCCCTAAATGCAACTATTCTGATATCATGGTCAGGGTGTCTCCTTCAAATGATGTATGACTTCGGTCTGCCAGCCACGTGGATAATTTTAGAATTCAACGTATTTCCACGAATTGCTACGAGAAATTATATTCTGTCTGGGGGGGGGGGGGGCACTGGATACTAGGCACGTGTCTGGTTTTCTTAGGTGTAAAATAAGTGCTGTCCGTAATACTAAGTACGAGGTGAATAACTTTTCGGTTGCAGGTGTCATTTGTCGTCTTGTTGGTGCCCTCTTTCATGATACCTTAGTCGTAATTCTCTTCTAATGACCAACACACCCATTAGGAATTCGGTAAAAACTGTGCAGATGATAATTCTTTACTATTAAAAATTTCGGGACTTTTGGGCCGAGAGGAATACCATACAGTCTTTTGAAAACGTACTCATTTAGTACAGTACTACTTTATAACTGTCAGATCAAACTGAGAGTACTTAGAAAACACGTTTAACGACAGGAAGAAGACATTGATTTTTGCTGAGTAGATGTCGTGACAACCTATTGATCAGCAGTTGTCCACTGTAACAATCCATAGGCATTCAACAGAAATCAGAGCCCCAGTGTCTCTGACATTTTGCCTTTGTATAATGAACGTGATTGCAAATTTATTCAGATTTAAGTAGGGCCTATTTTCAGGCCAGTAAGTAATGTTGTCTATTGCGTAATTTAATGAATTTAACCCCCTTCGATGGCGCAGGAGGTAGCGTGCTCGATTACTGCGTCAGTGATTTCAGGTTCAATACTAGATCGAGCGAGAGAGAAAGAAATTCCGAGTGTGCCCTACGTCGTGTACGATGTCATTTGCATGTAAAAGAACCCTCTCTATTATGCAACGGTAGATGACGCAAAATTCCTAGGTGTAGAAGCTCCTATCCTGGCGTTGGTGGAGTGCCCCAACAAGCAGTAGTCCGACGATAAACAAACTTCCTTTAACCTAGCATCCTGTCAGGTGTTGATTCCCTTGTTCTACTTTTCTGAACTGCCTCTCTAAAACATTGAATTTATTTCTTACGCTCTGTCCTGACGCATCTGGGTGATTTCCTCGTGATGAAACCTCAAATGTGTCTTTTGTTGAATAGGAAGTGCAATCGAGGTTCCTCATGTGGAATACACTATGCAACCCTATACATGTGTAATGGGCAGATGGACACAATCCCCAAGTGTAGCAGCTCGCGACCTGACATCGGCTTGGACAATCTCAGCTGATAAGTATCACCTTGCCAGACTCATGAGTCCATAGAAGGCAGATATATGGACCAGAGGAAGCCTACTTCTACCTCCAGAAATACAGGTAGGTAGGCCGACGTTAAATACCCAAAATAAACCCGGTTGATCCGATGTGTATAAAAAGGTTAATACAACTCAATTGTCATGCCGAGAGCCATTTTCTTACTAATGGTATAGGATTGGGTGCGAATTTGTCCCTTTAGTACAAGGAACACTCACGGTTTTTGGCTGCCCAACTTCAATTTCTTTTACCGGCCCTAGGGGAACGAGGTAAAAAAGGTCATTGTAACAGTAGGGTTGAACTCCATCTCTTAATAGAAGTAATTTTATCTAGAAACGGTGCTGCATAGTAATCTCCTCATTCCCGCCTCTCTTTTATTGTTTTTCGCAAGACTTCTTATATCGAGATGTTTAAAATTCAACGATTACAGTTTAAAACTGCAAGACATTTGTTGATTTGAATTCTATTTTGTAATAATGGAGGCATTGCTACAGTTTTTGAAGGTCGTCACATTTTTAGTTAAATCAATGTACTGTAAAGCGTGCGTTTGCTCAAGTAAAGTGTGGAGAGAGAAAAAAACCGTGGTTGAAAGAATGCTACGTGAGGGTAAATGAATGTTAGTTTTAAGACAGTTGAATTTTATAGAATCTTTTAAGATCTCGGTACTGAAAGGGGGAATGTTTTTTTTTATTGAATTGCGATTAGATCTACTAATGTCATTCTGAGGTTTTTTTTTATATAAATAACGACTAACCTCAGCAGTTTTAACCCTAGTCTTACTAGCAACATTCGCCATTTTGTTGTTCTTTAACTCTGCATTCATAAATTTCTTTTTATATGCGCATTGTCAGTCATATATTTATAAAAATAATACTGGATGTTAATATGGTACTAAATACGTGAAGTATTTTGATTATTAGTTAGTGTCAGTGGTAATTGTTGTAGAGCGGTGAGAGCGAGACTGTGATGATGTCTGCTTTGACTTTCTAGTTTTTTTATGAGGTTCCTACGCGAAGTTACGAGAAACCTATTTTGTAGGAAAACCACTTTTTACAATGGCCTACACTTGACTTCTGGTATATCTCTCTCGCTTTCTTTCTTCCCTCCCTCTTTACCTTTTTTCCACTTTTTTTTCTTTAGTTAGACCCTGGGGGTAACACTATACCCCCACTATTATTCATGTCTGTCTCTTCCCCCCTTTCATCCTCTTATTCTCCTTTCCTACATTAGAAACTTTGCAGCTTCACAATTCTTCACTCTCTTCTTTGGGCCGATGTCCTCCTCCTCTCTCCGGATTATTATTTTTTAAATTTGGGAGGGTGGAATTGGTGGTCACTTTGTTTTACAGGAAAAAAACAACAGTCTCAGTTTCTTCTGAATGCCTCCTTCCCTCTTCTTCAATATTCAATTTTTGGCATCACAGTCGTGCTCAGCAGTTGGTAACGTACCGTCTATATTTTTGTTTCAAATATACAGTTTTTAATGCATATCTTTTCTGCATTTTCTTTATTAAATGTTTTTGATTTGGGAAACGTTAGTTTTACAGCATTTTGTTATTTGAATGATAAATTACAGTGCACTTTCCGTAAGGTGACGGACACTCCTTATTTCGGACTTTTTGGCAATTCACAAAGTCAAAATTAATGACGACTCTCTTTTGAGCATTTTGGTGGCCATCGTCTCTAGTAAAATTTCACGTAAAGCTAGTTTGAAGTGGCACCACTGATGTTTTAGGCCCTCCTTGATTACTGTGGTAGCGTACTGGACTTGTGAACAGGCCTGCTTGTTAAACCAGAGTTGTAAGATCGATTCTGGTCGAGGCAGGTGGTTTCTTTCAGCCCTTAGTACGCCTTTTATCAGATGGGTAGTATAACTGAGGCTCCCGATGGTGTTTTAAGGTTAAAAGAAACCTTACTTTCCACACGGAATAAAATGTGTGGATTGACATTTGTAGGACCATTTTTCAGGCATCAGTAGCTATAATTGCCCACGTCCTCCTCCCAGAAATGCAATGAGAACTGGCTACGCAAAAATACCGTTCAACGATCTGTTCATGAGCATCGACTCAGTCGTAGGCGTGATACGGAGTCAGGAATGTTGATGTAGTTTCTGTATATGATATCTGATTTCAAATAATGTATTAATGAGATAATTCGGATATCTCGCTAATCAGGAATAATGGGCTGAAGTGCCGTTCCTTCAGATTAGCGAGAATGGAAATACGTTTTGAATGTTAAATGAATGCGTGTGGCCTTTGCCATGTGTAATAGCTTTAAGCTGAATATTAGCTTACATTTTTATCTTTCACAATGTCAAAAATCTGTAACTTCAACTACATCCCTGGGGTTATGTGTTATGAAAAATGAAGTACTGATTACGTTTCTTTCTCTCCTTTCTTCATCCTCATTTATTTTTTGCCAGTGCTGTGTATTTTTTTTTCCTGGTGCCTTGTTTCGCGAGAGTAACACCTAATTCTGTAACTTATACCTGTTTAGATGCTGAAATTTACACCAAGTGTGAAAGTATGATATATCTAGATTGATGACATCATCTTTATGATTCACTAAAATTTTGAACTTACAGAATGTGGCAGCGCAGTATTTGGTGACTGTCATTATGTGAATTCTTGGGTATGATGTGATAACTGCATGTCAGAAGCACAGTAACCCAAGCCTTTGGGTACAATATTATTATATACTGTAGTCACGACCCACCAATTATTTTTTTTTGTATTAATTACATATTATCATTATTTTTTGTAAATATAGTGAAGAAAAGTGGCATTTCGAAGAAAATACCGTTTTCATACTAGAATTTTCGATATAAGAAATACTATTGTAGGTAGTTTGTCAAATACTGCTTATCCGAGAATTTCCTCTTTTCTTGAGCAAAATTGGTTTAATAATAGGTCGGCTACTTGTTAAAATTGAGCCTGTGGCACACGGTGGTGACCGTAATGGATAAGAATTGTAACGTGAGTCAACAGACTTATTGTCAAGTGGAGAGTCTCTGATTGTAATTACTCCTTATCTTTTGTTGCTGTAGATTCATCCACCTCATTCTCCTCTACCAAGGTCTCTGTAACTGGAGTATGATAGCTTTTACTACTAGTCAGTTAAAATGTGTCTTGAAGCCTTGTCATGCAAGAAAGATGGAATATACAGTAGTTTGGATTTATAAGGCTTGTGTTGGCTAACATGCAAAATTGCACAAGAGAACTTCTGCAACCTACTTGCATTGTTTGTAAGCATTGTATGATGTGCTGCAGTAGTGTTTGTGCAGATTTGAGGACTGCCAAAAGAAGGTTGAATAAGTTTTCTTGGAAGTCGTGTAAACGCATATTTTCAATTTTTTCAAGCGCTTGCAACTTTTCCAAGCTAGTCCAAAATAAATTCTTGAAGTCTGCAAGTCGCGTTGTATGTAAGCACTTATTGAATTGTAAGGATTATCAGAATTTACTGGAGTACTACCGTAATATTAATAAGCGTCAATTATTTAAGTATTTTATAATAATTGATAAATACTTTTTAGAAGTATTTAACTGTTGACTTGCAGTTGTCTTACTCTTGGAATAAATTGCTTGAGTACACCGAGCTTATTTTACTCCGTTACAACTGTTCCCAACCCTTTTTAACTTGCGTACAGCTTGGCAAACAGTTTCCCTAAGTTGTATCCCCAAGAGTTGAACCCAATTCAGTATGAAAATGTGTTCACCATGCACGTCCCTAAAACACCAAGCGCTTATCCCTAGTTGGCTGGAGATTCTGAAGAGTGGGGATCGTTGTCCTGATTCCTGTTCACCTGTTGTGGAGCAAGTTCTGACCCATCTAGTGGACTCGGTGACCTCTATGCACCTACTTCTCTTATTCACCAATTTCAAGATTGGACGGGCTACTTCACTGTTCTTCACCATCAAATGTTTTATTCCCCCACCTACCCCTTTTCTTCCTGATAAGAATTTCTGGAAAGAGGTACTACTTTTTGTGTAGAGGAAACGTTAAATGTAAATTATTGGACATGAATTTTACATACAATTTAATTGCAGTAGTAGGCAGTTCAGAAACCTTCAAACCCCTTGAATAAATGTCGTTTACCATTATCGTAGGTGCAAGATAAATAATCTTGATTGTTCGTTATACAGTATAATAGTTTCTTCTTTGCTGAAAAGAGGTATTACAAAGCTGTGGCTCACTGAAATGTGTATATGGTGTCATCTGCACCTAAAACTTCCCCCCCCCCCTCTGTATGTTTATCACTAACCTATACAAGTACAGTAATAGCACAGTTTTAAGTGCGGTATTAAAATGTCACGCGGTTTCGTTACTGCACAGATTTAGTGCTGCTTAATTTAACTGCAAAAGAAGCAGTTATTGCCAAACTGTCACACTGACTAGTCCATTGTTTTAACCGGCTCCTTAATAATGGTTACTTGATCTTAACGTCTGTCTCAAATCGCCATCTGAGATATACGATCTTGTAACAGGAGTCAACTCTTAGTTTGTCATCCTTCTCCTCCTTTGATTTCTTTCTATATCTCCATCAAGACTTTTATAGCTTGCTGTCGCTGCTGGAGACTCTTAACCTCCAGCAAGATCTGGTAAGGCTTGTGGCGCCTTGTGGGCTGGGAGAAGATGCTAGTATTCCGTCACATACTGTCAAAAAGTTGCTATGATCTTACTTTAATTTCTTTCACTTATAGTATAATGTCTTAGCTGACAACTAATTTAAATTTGTGAATTACCAGAGGAGGTTGGTTAGTTGTAATTTGGGATTGTTGGGTTGAATGATCCTGGTTGTGTGCACAGGTCTAGGTCACTATTTTAGCAATGGGTGCCACACCCAACGAACAGTATAAAGGTTAAGAAATTCAGGATCACTCCAAGGCTATTGATATGATGTTCTATAAATGATTTTAAGAAGCAGAATAAATTATTAAATTAATCAAATTTGATTGATCTTTAGGAATTTTTCTCTTAGCAGCCAGACTTTGCTACTCAAATCCTTGACTAAAAATTCGAGAAATTTCACTTTCTTTAATATTTTCTAAGGAGGTTTTATAACCATTCTATGTCACCGTCACTCAGTCAAATGTCTTACATTAATTGACACGAAGAAATATAGTTCGCCTATTTATCTTTACTGTAAACGACTGTTATTCATTTATCTGATTAATATGAATCAGTAAAAAAGGAGAGAAATTGAATGATGACATTTGTGTCTCCACGACTTGTCATTTTTAATCACGAGTATGAAAACTGAGATGAGATGGAGCAAGATGATAGCGTGATAATGGCATCAAAGAGGTAATCGACTCTTTCGAGACACTGTCGTCTCATTTCTCTCACTCTCCCCTGCTGTTACCAGACTTTTGATAACAAAAAATTATGTTGATCTAAAAAAAACGTAGTTCCACACCCCTTAGGGCTGTATAAGCGTGAATGCCCCACACCTCGAACTCAATTCCCCTTGAATCGCGTGGTGTGGTTCACATCTCTTTCACTATCATTCTCTCACCCCCTTAGCAAATCTTTATGAATAATTCCCTGCATTGACTGCTGCAGAAATGTGTTAAAAGGTCTGCAACATTTTCATCGCTATTTTATCCTTCACTTCACAACTTCTTAGTTTCCTCTTCTTAAGTAACGTTTATAAAAAAACACCGTGAATCCTTATGTGACTTAAGAAATATAGAAATTCCTTTCTATGTCTAGTAAAATTTTGTAGTCATAGTTATGTTCCTGCTTTCTGTATGTGTGTGTGTCTCTCTTTCGTCTCCCTCACTGGCTGTCGTGAGTGTGAGTCTGTGACCCTTGTTACCTATATTTTTTTTCTGAGACAATTTATTCAAGAATTTGCCAAGGAGATTGTTAACTAGAATTGTTAGAAAAATCATTAGAGACTAACTGACTGACTGCGCTCTGTGGGATAATCTTCAAAACTGTTTTAAAAAAAAAAAAAGTTGAAAACATTTTTTCCTCTTCTCCCAGTCCTGTGAGGATGTAGGTATACAAATGAGTGCGGTGGTGTTTGGGAAATTTAGGAGGGGGAAAAACCTCTGGGTGCCTACAATAAATATGTACTAAGATGTTTGCTTAGTTGTGACTAGTTCGAGCAGTGAACCGCAATTTTTTATGTCATTTCTCATTCAGAAAAATCTTTTTATGGATCTTTATAAAAGGACACCGCGCTGCCCTCTACTATTTGAAAAATATGCTAATCAATAGGCAAATATTAATCAAAAAAGTTGTAAAAAAACAATGTTAAAAAGATGCTTCAAAGACAAACTGGGACTATCTAGATTTGTGGCCCTAAACTGCAGATCACACACACCTATGGAGTGCGAATTTTAGACATCGACCCCTCCCCTCTCTCTCTTTTTTTTTGTTAGATAAGATGAAGAGAGACGCCCAATTATGAACTGTCCAACACCTGACTGGGCGTGTAGTGTTTTATTGACTGTAGGACATACTTGTATGCGGTCTAAAATTTGAAGAAAGGGCAACATCAGAGATCCGTAATTGGGGGAGGTAGCAATTTGAAGGTCAAAGACCACTACTGACTTTTGTCTATATATTTTAAACTAGATTTTTTTCTTGCGTAAAATGAATGCCATCTGATAATTTTTTAAACAAATCTTTGTGTTAATTTAAAAATTGAATGGCGGTGGTCTGGTGGAATGTGCCATGGTGAGACTACCACTGTGCCTGTGGTTTGTAACTCAGTAAAATCTCAGTGATTCTTCTGTTGTCAGGATTTAGGGTGTGTCAAATTAGGGAGAAAAACATTTATTGTAGAAAACAAAATGTTATGGGGTGAGTACTTTACTCAAAAATAAGAAATACCTGTTTATAAATGTAATCTCGGCCCTGATGAATATAGGATCTTATATACCTACTGCATTTCGAGTCTTAAAGCTGAAGGCGGTTCAATGAGGTGGAGAGATGTAGATAATATCATGTACTTAAACGAAATCAACGATTTTACTTTCGGTCCGAAATGAAATGTACTTAAGATTTCCAGTCTAATCAAAAAAAAATACTGACTCGGCCAACCCAGGAGCGAACCTCCGTATTTTGAGCTTAAGAGGAAATTGTCACTAACGCAGAAGATTAACATGATGATGCGATTTAGAGTCCAGAGTTCATTCTTTGAAAAAACAGAATGGGATGTAAGAGAGACTGGTATATTCGTGGGTAGTGTCGAAGGAAACATGTCCCGGAAAAGAATCCCTCTTCAATATTTTTGAACCGGGAGGAAGTGATGACGGATTACACAGCATTTAATTATGGAACCTCTACTGTAATTGGCGGAACATTTTATAGTCAGAGATGGAGAAAAGGATGGCCGGGAACAGATCCTCAGAAATCTGATTCCACTTTACACCTGCAGACCAACTAATTCCTATTTATATTTTACTCTTAACTCTCCCCTTACTACTGTTTTAATTTTCGGGTTAATTGCGAAGGTTTCAAACAGGTGAGCCTGAGCCCGTATCAGTAACACATTGAATCCCTCCTCAGGAGGGCTGAAAATTTCAACTGGACATACTGTATACGGTTCTGTATCATAAATTCACTATCTAGTATGTGGAGGCAATTGTTCAGGGCCTGCTAGAGTCCGAAGTCAGAGTCCAATCACTCTTGACTTCCCTTCTGATGGTACATGGTAATTAAAATTTAATAATTGCTCCTTAATTGTTTCTTCAATTAGTCGATCAACATGCACTCATTCTTTCAACTGTATATCTAATCAACAAACAATTTGTACTAGCATTTAATGAGAAGTTTTTATCAACTTCATGTCTCAGGTTCGATAACTAAGCTGCAACTACTTCTGATGGTCAATTTGTTGAGCTGAAACTAATAGTGACTGATAACGTCAGAATTATATTTCAACTCGTCTACTTCAATCGATGACATGATGTCAGTTGTAGTTTTAATCGGATTAATTACGAGTTATCAAGCTGATAGTGTCAACAAGATTTCTTTATTCTCTCGATTCCCTGACTCTCCAATTACATCCATCATCGTCCTTAAGAGGAATTTCTGATGTCCACCTTCATCCCTACCTCTTTATTTCCATCTCTGATTTTGTCTTTATTTCTGCATCTTGTGACTATTTTAGATACTGATGTAACTACTGCTCATCTCTGGATGACTGGAGTTCCCAGCCTTGGCATCGACAAGAATAGTTGTAAAAGTAGTAGTAAGTAGCGATTCATTCATATTTTTATCAAGTTATCCACCAACTCCCCCCTTCTCCTAGTTCCAACATAGTTTGTTAACCAGCACAGAAAACTTTGTTCAGTGTTTTATATAATCTTGTTCACAATTATCAAATATAAATGTTTGGAGAAAAAAATATACAGATTTACACAAATATATGCTTCTTACCTCATAATATGCGTTTTCTTCCTACCATCTTCCGTCATTTTGTTGAATAACAATTAACTCTTTTCTTCTCTTTTTTGTCTTAATATCAGGGGGACAAATACCGAAAATAAAAATTGTCGCCACTATTAGTGGGTATACAGTTAAGCTCACATGTATTTCGTAGACAGATGACGACCTCAAAAATAATCTTTGAGAAACGAGAAAAAAATCCTCACGAATACTACTAGACTTAATAGTGATGTTGTTGATGTATTATTCAATTACTTAATAATATTTTTAAAAATATAGTTTAATAATGGATAATGAATTAATTTAGGAAATTGACCCGTTGGAACAGATGCACTTACACTCACTCCACTACACACTACGCCACGCACGAGAGCTCCCCGACATACATAGACTTATAGTAGTAGTCAAAGTATTGAAAAATGTGAGAAGCCCGGGAAAAAAGTAAAAATTTTCTTTCAAAAGATTGGTTGGTTGGTAGTCGTCATGCCATGCAGCAGCAGCAGCCGAGTTTGTTGTTTAGTGGTTCAACCCTCAAGTGTGAGCAATACAATGAGCTCTGCCATGCGCTGCCTTCTGGTTATATCTTGGTGGGATGGGATAGCCCCGTCTTCCTTCTCCTCCTTCGCCTTTGCCTTCACTCTCACACACACACTCTCTCTCTTTTCAAGAAAATGTTTTTTAAATACTACATATTACTTTCTTACTGACTTAGAGAGAAAAAGTGAAAGCAAGATTCAAAGTGTGGGATGTAATTTTGTCTGAATGGTGTAGTGGTGGTGACTAGTAACACTTTTTTTCCTTATTTATTCTTTTCTCTTCTTCTTGTCAACTACTGCTATGACGACTGGTTTGTATGATTTTGTGTGTTTATGACCCTGATAAAAACTTAAGATAGAAGGGACTATCACTTGAAATTAAAAGAATCAAGTGATGTCAATTTATAAATGGTGACGTTCATTTTCTGCCGAATTTTACAAGAATCTTCTAATCATGTACTTGAGGCTTTTCTCCCTCTTGCCTCCCGAAAAAGGCCCCGTGCTATGAGGGACATTGAAATTTTAAATTGCTAAGAAAAACCAATAATGGAATTTCTGATATTTCAGAGATGTATTGATTTGCCTGAAATCCCTCCCCTGTCCTCAGCGAGGATCGCGCCTCCAACCAAAGCCTGACAAATCAAGCAAGCTGCCATTGAGTCACCGAGATGAGCCTTCGTGAACGGGTAGGTAACATTGCACTAAGGGTTTTACTACCTGTGTAACGGAAGGTGCAGGGGGAGCCGCTGTATTGCGTTGGACACACTAGTTCTCGTCTGATCACTGAAGTTAAGCAACGCAACCCCAGCTACTACAAACATGGGTGGCCGCTTGGGAAATCTGGGTACTATTAATACCCAAAAATCGTCGCATCAGCGTGGTGTTTGTGAGACTCTGCATTAAAACTGCGCAGTGGACGGGGCTGTAATGACCGTTGAAGTTGAAGGGCCCTAAAACACCAAGGAAACAAACGGAAGGTGCAATTCCCGTTAGCAGAGAAAAGCACTGACCTCGGCGGATGACGTAAGCGTGCTCTACCCCCCAGGGGCGGATCCGGAGGGGGGGGTAATGCAGCAGTTGCTCCCCCTTCAGGACCTCAATGGGGCGCAACTGATGAGGCATTTGTGCATTGCTATCCCCATTTCTATACTGCCAGTCCAATCTGTAGTTGGCTAAACCACTGAAGATAGGACATTGTCTAAGGAGCAGGAAAGGACCTATTGTAATTGCTAGCTACAATTATACTAAGGGATTCTGAATATTTAAAAGTATTTGGGGCGCGCTTTTTTGAAGTGCTCTTTCCCCCCCCCCCCCCCCCCCCCGATGCTCTGGCGAGTATGATTTTATGAATGTGAAGAGCACTGAATTTAATATTGAAAGTACAGACAAACCTCTCATCTACGGACTAATAGGGGGACGGGTGGTCCGTTAAATCTGATTGTCCGCAGATGGGAAGGGATCTTTTCGAGTTATAAAACTACTATAGTAATTGTCAGTAGTTGTGTACTAGTAGTTAAGCACTGCTGCAGGCTACTACAGGTATTCGTTCAGAGCTGGTGCTTTAGATGCTCTAGCCAGATGTTGGGGAGACAGTTGGGGTGGGTTTGAGTTTAAAAATGAATACAACTTTAATTGCTGCATCCAAGTCCGTTGCATTCGAAGTCCGTTGGGGGGAGTCTGTAGATGAGAGGTTTGTCTGTACACAGGAATCATCAGGATGACCACTGTCCAGCTTTTTTGCTGGTGCGTTTCACATTATCGCTTTTCTTTCCTCATCAAAAATCCTTTTTTTCCGCATGAAAACAGATGCAGTTATTTGCAAATGGTGTCTTTCGCTCTCGCCACCCAAGACCATGAAACACAGTGGACGCCTTTCTTCTCTTCTCAGTATGTGCACTACGATTCCAGGAGGCAAACAGTGTGCCAATTAAACTGGCGAACGAGGAGCCTCTATGCCTGGGTCGATGCTATACACAGTCACAGGCAAGCAGTGATCCATAAAACAGCAAAATGTAAAGTGTACCGAGGTTACAGTTGTTTGCAGATTTGTTGTTGTTTGTTGGAGTTTAAGGTCCCGTCAACTACGAGGTCATTAGAGACCCGTCCACTGTATAGTTCTAATGCATAGACTGCACGGACACTACACTAATGCGACGATTATTGGGTATTAGCAGTACCCAGCTTTCCCGAGCGACCACCCATGTCAGTACTAACTGGATTTGCGTTGCTTAACTTCAGTGATCAGACGAGAACTGGTGTGTCCAACGCAACTCGCCGCTCCCGTGTCCACTCAGAGGGACAAGATCCTACACCTACCTGGAAATTCCTACCTGGAAGATCCTACACCTGGATCCCACACCAGATCCTACACCTGGAAATTTTGCCTCATCTACCGTTGCATACTAGAGAGGGTTCCTATAAGTGCAAATGCCATCGTACACCGCACGGGACCTCGGTTTTGCTTCTCATTCGAAAGAAGGCGCACTCGGGACCTCTCTAGCCCGAAAGAAGCCAACCCACCTCGATCCAATATCGAACCTAGAACTACTGACGCATTTACCGAGTGTGCCACCCACTGCGCCACCAAGGAGGGGGGGGGGGTTCATTTATAGACCCCCTATATTGAAAAAAATATGCATCGAGCTCTTCTTCATCAGGCAATCTGTTATACAGATTAGCAAACATAATTCGGGTTGAGTATCATTTTAGTCTTGTTGTTGATATTCCCTGGGTGGTTTCTGGAGCCTACTTTACCGTGTGAGTCATAGGAGACATTCGTAGACAGGCGGCAATGTAAAGCCACCATTTAACTTCCTCTCGTCCCCCTTCTTTTCTAGACTTGCTGGTTTCTATCTCCTTTTATCAAATCTTTTATTTCTACTTGGTCCTGTTGAACTCCTGGGCACACCCTCGACACTGTCGGAGGCGGAAAGTTAGTGTGTCTTCTTCTGTATTAGGTCAGCTTCCGAGTAGTTTTCTGACAGTTGCGCCATCAATACTCGAAACCCGAGTGAGCAAACCCCTGGACAATTGAGGGTAAATTTTGATATGATGTGGTAACCCATGATTATCGTAAATGAGAACAGACGTCGCCGGTTTGAATTGTTAATAATAGGTTCCTTTGCGGTTTGTCAGCGTATTTTACGAATGACCTTCGATTTCATCTCCCCCTTCCTATTCAGAATTGCCGGGCATTAGAATTCTGACGCCATCTAGTAACGAATCTTTTAATTCCTTGGAACTAATTTGGGCGTGATGTGTATTAGTTGTTTACTTGTTGTTTGAAGTGTTTATACATATGTTTATTCAAATCAATTGCAACTTATTTTCTAGAAAACTTTTTTAAAAGTGTCATTGCACTACGTGGTACTGCAGCTCTTTCAGGATATAGAGTCATAAGTATGTAATATATTCCTTAAAGTAGAATGAGTGTTTATAACGTTTTCTAAAGAAAATTATGGTTTACATTTCAACATTAAGTGTAGAATTGCAATGTGAATCACTTTCTTTTAATTAATACGTCATTCCCGTTCGTTAACAAAGTTTCGAAATGGTCATCAGTCTCGCTATCACCCTGTTTACCGGATACTGCCGCCTTCAACAGCGTACTTGCTTCACTATTTAGCTCATGGCACGCAGGTTCGAACCTCGTCAAAACGAATGATTTCTTTTTTCGGTGAGAATGAAACCTCAAATGTACATTCAGGATGGAAAGAAATTAAGATTCTGGTCCGTATGGTATTTATGGTAGCATCTGCATGTATAATAGCCAATGAAAGACAGTATGGAACCTTGTATGAATTCCAGATGTAGGAAGTCAAGCCCTCCTAGGATACGCAATTGGTGCAGTATGTAGTTACTCAACACCCAGCCCTCCATAAACATTTCAGTCCAGCAAGGTATAGCTCTTTATTCCCATTTGAATTGCAATAATTAACCCACTACAATTTACAGAGCTTCATCTTCATCGTCATGATGAGCAGATACCCTACATTCTGCCTTGGGTTTCATGGGCTCAAACCAGCACCATCAGTTACAGACGAGGAGAATTGAAGGAAGGATGAACCCCTAACAGGGTTGTTAAATTTGCAGTCATATTGAGAGAGCGGCTTGTTGCGTTGGACACACCAGTTCTCTTCTGATCACTGAAGTTTTAAGCAACGCAACCCCAGCTAGTACTGTACTAACATTGGTGGCCAAAAATCGTCGCGTTAGTGTAGTGTCCGTGCAGTCTCTGCACTAGAACCACGCAGTGGACGGGGCTCTAATGACCTTGTAGTTGAAGGGAAAATAGTTGGGTCTCCGCACTCCTAAAGGAGCCCACTAGATATTTGTTATCGTCATAAATCGCCGGTCGTTCGTTAGGGGCGAACCAACTTTCCCAAACAAGTGCACTACCATTCTGTTTCCCAAGTATTCAGTGATGTGGCGATGTGCTGAGTGATGTTGTGAACCATGCTTGAAATCTGGAAGTATTCGAGTTAATTATTTTTTTTTTAGAAATGTATTAATATTTATTCACCGGATAATGCAAAATTTAGATATTACAGATGTAGGACATCTGATAGTTTTGTTAGTTTTCCTTTCAAACTTTGATCTACGGATGCTAATTCTCATTATTTGTCTTCCTGTCTCCTATAAAATGCCTCCCATCGTTTTAGCTCTTTCTCTCCGGAAGTGAAAGTATGTTACTCATGTTTTTAGTTTTGGTAGAAAAGAAGCATTTAAGGAAACCAAGCACTCTAATGATGGAAGTTATAGGTCACCCTTCATTCAATAAATTTGAACTTATCACTGCTAACCATCCGTAGGCAGAGGTATAGAAGGGCTCAGTTTTCACATTTATAATATTTGAAAGGGCTAGTCTTGTATGCTAAAACGGAAGTAAATTAATAAAGCACACTTATTGGCATTACAATGGACTTTGATAGTATCAGTGATGTTTTTGAAGTTTCACGCTGCGTTATAGTCTCCATACCACGCCATCAGTCAGACCTACTTTTGTCCCTTGTTACTCGGGATAAGACTGTCGCCTGGAAAGTTCACTAAAGGTATTATTATCATGGTGTGCTTGACATGAAGCTTAGATGGTAGGTTCACTCACCAACCAAGGCAGAATGGGAAAATGACTAAATGGACAACATTTTCCACGGTGAGAGTTGCCTTGCTGGGATAGGAGTTTCGCCACTGCCTCAGAAGCTGGCCATGGGTGGAAAGTCCAAAAGACAACTGATAGAATCCGAGTTGTCTGAAATAGTTATTTGTAAGAGTAAGTGGAGAGGAATGTACAGTACAGAAGCTGTGATGACGTCGATGGAGATAATGAATTCACTAAAAATGATTACTAGTAGTAGTAGTAAATTTAAAAATGGTGAAAAAGCTCGTGGTGCACCATTGAATAAATTTATCGTCAACTTTCGTTTTTCTGTATTACATCAAATTGAACTTGTAGTTGATTCGATAATTCCAGGCAATAATGTTGTCTTTGGCTGATAACTCCTCTCCGTCTGGGTTCCGAGATAAATACAATTAATTTCTTGTTTGCATTGAGCGCAACAGACGTCCTTCAAGATGTCATTAAGAAAGAACTACAATAGTTATAGCCCTATAGCGGGGGTTACACGCTCAGTCTGGCATCAGTTCAGTCCATGATCTTGATCAAGAATAGACTGATGCCAAACTGATGGATTGATGGATGACATTACACCATCAGTCAGACTGACTATCAGTCTCCTTAAAAACCCTGATTTCGCAAAAGAAACGATGGATTGCATTAAGGAAAAAGTTTGTATTGCAATTATAATAGGTTTAGCAACAAGTAGTAAAAGGCAACGTTGGACCAGGGGCGGATCCATATGGGGAGCTAAGCAGCAATTACTCCACCCTCAATGCCCCAACTGGGGTGAAGCCATTTTTGACAAAGCAAGATACATGCATGAAGAAGATACCTTGCTAGTGAGATTTTTCATGCTAGACCCATAAGCCTAGATCTCCACCAGCACCCAGGCAACACCTTTGCCTTTTTCACCCATTTCAGCCGCTCCACCCCAACACCCACCACCCCTCAACCTCTTCCATGTGGTGGTTCCACAACCCTCCCCTGCAGTGATCCAGCGCTGGACATGCCAGTATCACATGCCTGACGTCCTCCACTTGATCCCCACAGCCCTCCTCTCCACCTGTGATCATTGCCATCCTCTGTTTCTTCTCCGGTGACCCAGCTTTTGCCCAAAACAGAAGGGAGCCCTCCCACATATTGTTTCACATGTATTGTACTCGTATAAGTCTTATTCTGGTTCCAACAGTTGTACAGGGATTGTTGCAGGCAGTGCCGGATTTAGATATTGAGAGGCCCTAGGCTATTTCAATTTTCAGGCCTTTTTGAAGCCCGTTTCTTAAGTTTTGAAGTCCGCTAAATGTTGAGACCATAGGCTTCAGCCTACTGAGAATAGTGGTAAATCCAGCACTTAGTCCCAGAGACTGGGGAGGGCTTAAAACGCATGTGTCTCCAAGCAGTGACTGACACCAGACTGATGAAAGGCGCTCACACGATCAATCTGACGTCAGTCACGCACAGACTGACGAAAATTATCAAAAAATGTAAAAATCCGTCAATCCATTCCATCAGTCTGTCAGTCATCATGTTATACAATCAGTCTGGCGTCATTCTGACCACAGTCATGGACTGAACTGATGCCAGACTGAGCGTGTAACCCCCGCTTATGGTGTCTACAGCTGGGAATTCAACTCAACTTATTAAATCAGGTTTGGAGCCCCCTATTCTACCACTCGTAAGGGATAAACAAAAACCTACCCTTATGACATTCTGTTTGTGTCCAGTCAAGGACAATATGATTGTTATTCCGCGTTTTTCCCGGGTCCCCTGGATCTTTAGTGAATGTACCCGAGCTTGCTCTAGGCTGGAAATTATGTTAAAGAAAGTAGCTCATATCTCTCGGCCATTCTCATGTTTACTAATAAATTTTAACATCAGCATACTATTTTCCGCATTTCCACTTTGCTGACAGGTGGGTGTCTTAGTGAAATTCCTGACAGGTCAGAGTGGCGTCATTTCTTTAATTTTGCCACATTCATCATTGGCTGATGCATGACTAACTGGTTGGCATCGTCATTATCATCTCTTTGACATGACCTGATATTTGTGCCGTTGTTAATGACAATTGTGACTCGACATTTTGAAAATGTAATGTCATTCAGCCGAGGCGTGTCGATAGTCTGATTACTTGTTAACATAATTATTCTCAGAATTCCATGTACTGAGAAGGTTAGTGTGGCAAATGTTAATTAAGATGTGGTAAAAAAAAAAATCCAGCGACTGATATATATAATTGTTTAGCGAAGTCGTTGTTGGTGTCATCATTTTAATGTATGGGGGGGACAAAATAATGATGCAACCTCAAGGGATATGGATGGCGTATAGGGATCCACTGCTATAAATAGAGCATACAGGTGCTTTACATTTATACTTGTGATGGACAAATTGCTGACTTGACAGTATGAGGCGAGACATGGCTGTATCTGGGCTCGACAGGGGACTTTGTTGAGAATAGGCGCAGAAGACAGAAACTCCTATCTGATTCTGACATATATGGAATAAGGCCATGATGAGGGTGGCTTGCGTGTACTTGCCAACAGAAAAGTGAAGTAGTGATACGCTACATGCTCTACTTCTGTCGAGAACCTAATCATCCAGGCACCTTGAGGGCGGGTTCTGTTCTAGTCTATACTAGCATCTGCTTAGGTAGTTCATTGGATCAGTGTTGGGTTATAATTACAATCTGGCACAGAGTTAGTGTCTTGGCCTCAAGCTGTTGTTAATCAAAATTTAGCATCCAAATAATACAGCAGCTTAACAATGAGGAAGACGGGAAGCGCATCATATAACCTCTCATAATCCCGACCTTGGGAACACCATTATCTACGAGTAGAAGCATTTTAGTTCATTTTTCACACAGGAAATATTTCCTGTTCAGTGTTGATGAGAGTCTGTTTCTTTTACTGAATGGCAAACCATGGCGCAACTCCATCTTCCGATTTGAGCTTTCAGCGTCGTTGATGTTTTTTTGGAGTGGGAAAGCAACTTTTGTGTTAAGAATCACGACCCTGTATTACATTATAGTAACAACTGCTTAACATAAAAATTATTGTCTTGAGTGTTTCCTGCAGCATTATATCTGCAGTGGCAAAAACTTGTGAGGCTAGAACGACCTCTGTGGTGATAACTGCCAAGTCATGTCAAGGGTCGTAAACAATAATTTTTTCAGAGGAACAACTCACTTTGTGCCATCGACAAGAATGTTACATTTGTCTTGATTGGTATTGTTTAAAGACTTTCATGACTTCTGTCAGCTGGGCTGCTGAGTTATGAGCTTATAAAAATAGGTTGTGCACCCCAAGCATTGGGGGAACGATCTACTAATCAGACAACGCACTTGGTCCAGTGAACTTGTAGAACTGTCGCATCTCTAATGTGCCAGCAAGGCACGTGAAGACCGAAATGGGCAGATCAGATATTTATAAGAAGCATATTGTGTTAGAAAGACATTTTAAACGCACCCACTTGAAGTTTACAAGGAGGTAGTCCAGGATATCCTATGGTTGTGCTCACAGAGTGAAGATTGTCCAGCAATGTAACAATTTAAGCAGGGAGGGGCCTTTTGGAGAGTCAGGGTCGTTGGGGAGTTTTGGGAAGATCCAGATGTTAGATATTTACGTATAAACCTTGTAGGCCAAAAGTCATCATCATCACACCCAGGGCCGGCCCTAGAGTTTGCGGGGCCCAAGGCGGTCGCCTTGCCCTAAGGCCGGCCCTGATCACACCCTTATCCAGCCTATTACGAGTTCCAGCCTTCCATTCAGTTCTAAATCCAACCAGGTCCTCGTCCATCTTGTTGTCGAGAGGACCAGAACACCCCTAAACCACTCCACGTTTCGTTAGAGGTGAAGCGGCACAGCTCCTGATCTGATGCCCCTGGACATCCAAAACTGGTGCATATTAGAATCTTAAAAATAAATTTTAAAGAAAAGTCCCACTATGGTACAATTACACTACCTAATGTAAATGATTGCCAATCTTGGGGGAAAGGCATTGTTTTGAATACGTTTCAGGCACTTTTTTTAAGTGTCTTTTACCTCATTGACTAATCATAACGTATTTCTCAATCTTGTTCAAATTTAGAAGGTTTGAAATTCTGAAAAACGAGTTGCTCAACTAGGACCGAATTGAGGTTTAGCGACACGAATGTTCAAAGCCAGACTCTAGAGCGCTTTAATTAAAATTCTCGGCTAATTTGTTGAGCGTTTCGTGTTCTTGGTGGTGTTCTGCTGTTTCCGTCCCAGGCCATTAGAGTCGTGATCTTGAATTTAAATTAGATTAAGTTAATGATTAATTGTAAAAGTTATTATTTTGATTGATGATGTGAAGATATCATGTGTAGGCGGTGATATGAATGAAATGACCTTTTACAGTGTAAATCCTTGCCATAGTCAGTAGCGTACTTGACAAAGTGACAGCTGTTAAGTGTCAATACTTCATACGTACTGTATGTTTAATGCCTTGGTCGACATTACCGAAAAGAAAAGGGTTTTTTTTAGGATTCGCTGCACTTCTACATTCTACGTTTGATTGGGTAAGACTAAGATGTCTAATTTACAATGGGTTGATTTTAAATTACGATTGGTGCTCTGTTGAGTCTAATGCAGCCAAGGTTTGAATTGCAGGTTTACAGTAATCGTATTTTCGCCACTTTACCATTTCGTCACATCTAACAAGATGCATTACAAATTAGTTACTTTTGATGTGACAAATACGCTTTTAAAGTTTCGTGTATCTTCTGGTCAGCAGTATGCAAAAATAGGTAGTTTATACGGCGTCATTGCTGATCCTGATAAATTGACTGCATCATTTAAAACTCAGTGGAAGATCTTAAATAAGGACTATCCGAACTTTGGAGCCAACCCGACCAAACTTTCGGATTCACCGATATCATCTTCTGAATGGTGGAAGAGATTAGTGTTTCAAACCTTTTATACAGCGGGCTATCCTCTGACTAATAATAATTTAAATGACATTGCTGAACATTTGATACAAATTTATAATACGAGTGTGTGTTGGGATGTGCGGCCTGGTGCAAAAACAGTGCTGGAAAATTTAAGGAGACGAAACCTTTCTATAGGCGTTATATCAAATTTTGATGAACGGCTACACAACGTATTGAGTAACACTGGATTACTGCATTTATTTGACTTTGTTTTAGCTTCATATACTGCCAAGTGTTATAAACCCCAAATCGAAATCTTTAATTTAGCTTTAGATTTCATAAAATGTTCACCTAACCAAGCTGTGCATATTGGAGATGATGTGCAGTTGGATTATTTAGCAGCTCGTAGAGCTGGGTGGGACGCGTTGTTGTTGAAACATGATTCTTATGACGAAGGATCAAACCTTGTTGATCCAACTTCAATAATTACAAGCATGAGTGAAATCAACTTCATAGTAAATAAACCATGAAGGTCAAACAAAATTGTAGATCACATAATTTTGTGGATATTTTTAATAAATTGCATGTATTGCCGCATTTATAGATTAGTAAATAACACTTTTATTACAGAAAAAATTAAGATTTCTTTATTCCTCGGGTAAGCTGTGGATTCTGCAAAAAGGTTGCCTAACTGCGATTTTATATCAAGTAGTAAAAGTTTTTCTTTCATATCACTCAAGGGCGAGATTAAGTGATTTCAAAGAGAAGGATGAACATAAAGTTCTCCCATGTTTGCAGAGATAAAATTCATTTTTTCACTCCAGTTTTTATATTTGACAATTAAGAAAGATTCATTATGTAGTAGTTGATTGCAATCTTTTTTTAGATGTACAGAATAGTTTACTTATCTCTCAAAGTACTTCTGTATTATTTTTATTGATTATGATGACAACCTTTTGAAACAATTGCTAAAGTTTGTGCACTCAATCGTCGCTTAGATCTTGTGGCATTGCTTTGAGTAAGCCTTGAATTTTACCTAAAACCATTTCGTTATCGGTATAACAATTATTAACACCATAAGGTGGCATAACCTTCAGTGTGTTCATAATAATCAGACTGTCAGGATCGTCTTTACATTGTTGAATTGGAATAAAGTTTCTTTGAAACCATTTCATTATTTTTAGCCTTTGTTGTGATACAAAACTTGGATCCAAATTGGTGGGAGATTGCGAACTGAACAGTGAATCAATGGTACTAGGATCTTTCAATAATGGAATTTTCTCTTCTATAACAATAGCATCCTGAATAGCACAACCAGGAATTACTTCTATCAATGTCTCCTCCAATGAATTGTCCAGTGATGGCTTAACGATTATGTAACTGTAAGAAAAAATAAAGGTACAGTATTTCGTTTCAGAAAGACATGGTTTGTTATTTTTGAAGTTTATATACAGTACCATACATTTAACACAGCGTTTATAATATAAAACCCTACCTTCCAGTGACAGGATCAATCGTATACACATAACCAGTATGTTCAGCTTTGTCGTTCGTGACTATTTTTACACATTTATGAACAAACGACCTCAAATTGATAGGATTATTTCGAAAAACAAAATGTAACCGTTCGTCGTCTGCTTCTTTCGAAATAGCGTTGGCAGCCATTTTTAGTTTAACAGCGAACGACGCCCTCACGCGACTTGTTATGCAGACGACAAAGCAAGTCCCGACATTTATTGATTTAAACCATTTCTTTTAGTTGAACGTGATGGATATTATGTGAAATTGACAAGTTTTTGATTTGGCTTTTGTTTTAATTGCCGCTAAAATTTATTCACTTACCAAAATTATAATCAATAACGGAATGGCTACGCAGTAGTGTTTAGGAAAGGCTTTATAAACGTTTATTATTTTTTTTGGTTGGTGTGGTTTTGGTCGTGGTTTTTTAAAGCAAAATGTCAAAATCATTGTTTAACTTAATGGTGTTTGTGAGCATAATTGCCATTAATGGAGAAACTTGCATAGGAAGCATTGAACCTTCGACAAATCTTGTGGAAGAGGAAAAATATTCAGAATACGTAAAACAAGCTGCTGATTTTGCTACGCTTGAAATTCACCAACAAAAATTACGTAATGGCGAATATGACAAGTGTACTGCTTTGGAAAATAAAGTCATCAATGGGAAAAAACAGGTTTGGAAATTTTCTTTCTTGGCCCTTTGTGTTTTTCGTGAACTCCAATTCCGTGAAGATACTGTAAGTTTAATTAAAGCGTGTCTCACTTATTGTTGGTTATTTGGCATAGTGCGTTCACTGTATAGTCAAACTTTCAACTTACGAAATACTGTATTTTATATAAATGTTTATTTTAGGTTGGAGAAGGATTAAGATACTGTTTGCAGATCAGAATTACTCCCAAGGCTGTAAAGAGTGACGAATGTGACAAAAAGTTGGATACTAAGACGAATAAATGGAAGGTAAGTCTAAATTAAGCTTTTTCAAGCCAATGTTCTTTCCAGGAATTGAGTGAAAAAATTCGGGCGAGCAGTATAGTCAGCTAGTCGACTATGCCCAATTTAAAAGTTCTGTGAAGAACATTGTACTTTCTGTCACTCTAGCCCAGAAGGGTTATTAATTTATGATTTTTAAAAGCCGGAATTATGCGAAACGGAAATCCTTTGGCATGCTTGGAAGGAACCGAAAATGGAGCTTTTAAGATCAGTATGCCTGCAGATAGAAGACTGAGGTTCATGAAAGCATTTATTTTGTAATAGTTTGCCATTTCCACTGTCTTGATTTGTTTTTTTTTTTTTTTTCGTAAATGAATTGTTAAATATAGTCTTTATGTATTGACAAAGTCTTTTACAACAGAGAAGACGTTTAAACTTTCTTATTCAAATGAATTATTCTGGAGGCAGGTGAGCATGTCATTTGTAATTTTCAGAAGACGTGCACTACAGTTTCTTGCATGATATTGCAGGTCTCGACATTACTTAGATATTTTCCCAACTTATTGAACTTAAAGATTTAACATTGGGATTGTTAGTCAGGACCTGCGACGCAATAAAGTGAAAAAGTCTGATATTATTTATTGTAATATCCGTAAGTTCACAGTCCAGTTTTTTTTTACTTAGTAACTTGGCAGGTACTTGGGATTTATATATGCAGTATTTTCGTATTTCAATATAAAATGTCCTAAAAACAGTGGATGGGTTTGTTTCCCATTAATCTAATTTATTTATTTATTTATTTGATAAACTACAGTTAATCATCGTCTTAAATAATGTTTCAAGATTCGCTTTAAAAGTAAAGCGTGCCAGTCTGTATTGATGGCTTAATGGTTAGTGCACTGATAGGTACCCGCCTTGCCATTACCGAGAAGTGATTGAAAATTGAAATCTAGAGAGACATAGCGGTGAGTGAAATAGTGGAGGTCTGGGGCTGGTGAGAGTAAAAGTTAGCCAACATATAGAAACTGCAAGTCGGGGATGCTAGCAAGTCTACAATGACATTTTGTCAGTTTTCATTTTCTGCATTAACAATCATTATGATAGATAATTATTATTAGTGCACAAATGTCGATTGACAACTATAACATAACTGGCTTTAATACTCACGTTATAAATAACTATTTTAATATACATAATTTGTCAATAAATATTTATTTCAAATTACTGGATTTTGACAGTTATAAACGTCGCATTGTAAAACGGCAAATTGGTATAACACTGTCAGCAAGCCTCAACAAGATGCCTTGATGCCAAGACGATGATTCCGAAGTTCAGTTAATTTATTCTTATTAAATCCCATTCTTCTTAGCTGCAGGAAGATGGACCCTATGAACCCCAGTCCCCTCCTTCAAAGAGAAAGCCCATCGACTGCAGGAGTGAATTGCTACATTTTTGAGGCAAGTATCTTACCAAGTGAGCAGTATAGAAGATAAAATTGATGTCCCTGGTAGCCTAATGGGTCACGAGGGTCATTTCATATATTTGACTTAGTGCCCGATAGGAAGTCCTGTTGCGTTATCACAAAGGAGTGGGAGACATGTGTTCTTTGGCGGTATTTTGAGAGAGACCATATTTCGCCCCAAATTATAGTGCTTATTCAATTTATGACCAAAGCTTTAATAATAGTCGTGGGATGATAGAAGGAGTCAAGAACTATTGCTGCCTCCCAGGAAAGCCCTAACCTAAGGCTACTGTTAGGAGACTCGGGAAAGGAGAGATGGCTCTGGAGTGAGACAAATATATATCTGTTGAAGCTAATGACGCCACCATGTAGATTCGAATTGTGTGTCAAGAGGACGAGAAGTCTGTGTGACATAAGGTAGGTGCGATATCTTTCTGTTCAACAGCTAGGTTCATGGTGCGTGATGAGATGTTTCTTGTTTTTGTATCATTCTGAATGAATGTGTGTTGGATTCCGTTTGTTTTTCAATAAAAGAACTGAACAGGTTCTTGCAAAATAAAGGAAACTGACATCCCTGGGAGGTCTCCCCATTTGAAAGTGGCGGCCCAGCTTAATCGGACCCTGTAGTTTTGGAATTGGACGTCCCTTAATGGGGAGTGACGTCCTCAGCTGTGTTGCAGCAAAAGCATTGCTGCCAGACCCAAGGACGGTCTGACATCACTACATTGTTGGATTTGTGGGGATATTATATGATATCGATATGCAAAAAGAATAAAACTTAAGATTTGAATTTACAACTTTGCTTGATTTTTCATGTTATTGTTTGCTTGATGATGCCAATTCGGTTTTTATACCATTTATTTTTACCCTGACGATGAGACCTTGGCGAAGGCTTCTCTAGGTTCTGAACTAGATGGAAGTGCATTTGGCACAATATTTGGCTGTAAATGTCAATGTTCCCTCCAACTGAAAGTTGCGTTGCCAATGAGGACACTCACCCCTAGAACATGCACCTCCTTGTAGTGAATGCCACAAACTATGGCAATTAGGAAAAAAACAGTCAACTGCATTTGACACTTAGGGACAGGATCAGAACGAATATCATGCCCCTGTTTATCATATCACATCGTTTTATTTGCTAAATTCTACGTCGCTGGCACAAATCACAATAATGTTCACTCACCAGCATCTGTCTTCCCTTTTTTCACCATATACTCTATCTATGAGACGACCCGCCTCAGCGGCAACTGCATCCGTAGTTTAAGGTCAATACTAGACCGAGTTTCCGTGTGGTTTAAGATGGCATTTGCACGTAAAAGAACAGTTTTTACTATGTAACGGGTAGATGAGGTAAAATTTCCAGGTGTAGGAGCTCGCCCCCTCCCCCCGGCGTCGATGGAGTAGCCCAACGAACAGTAGATCTATGATAAGTGATCATAGGGGTTGTAGCTTTGGTTGGCAACCGGCTGTGTAAAAAAATGTCCAATATATCGACCTTGTGTCCATTCTGTATCTGGAGGAGGACCCTTAGGAGGCTGCCCGCGGGAGATGAGGAGGTAGGCGAAAGGATGAAGGAGAAGGTTAATTTGCAGCACCCAGCGTTCTTTACCAGCCACCCTTGTTGGTATTGACGTGGGCTTGTACTGCTTAACCTCAGTGATCTCACGGGAACTGGTGTGTCCAACGCAACTTGGCACTGTGAGACGAAAATTTGTTCTGTTAAATTTTTCCAATAACCAGTACTGGATTGTTTTGTTAATCCAAATTTAAATCGTAATATAAACATTTCAGCAATCACCTAGGCATTCCAATATTGATCAGTTCTAATCCTGCATAAGGTATCGAGTAGCCAGTGGTGGGATCAAGGACGTGGAGAGCTCCAAGCGCGATCGAGCTTTGAGGCCCCTTGTGCTAAATGCTAAGTAATGTTATCAATTCAGTTTATTACTTAACAAAAAATGATCAGTTTATTACTTAACAAAA
>JAAFCE010006949.1:17017054-17152244 GCA_013389805.1 Trigoniulus corallinus | reverse complement strand
TCAGTTTATTACTTAACAAAAAATGATCAGTTTATTACTTAACAAAAAATGATCAGTTTATTACTTAACAAAAAATGATCAGTTTATTACTTAACAGAAACTGATCTGAAGAAGATATTTAAAGAAAATAAGCAGAAATTTAAGTATATAGGATATTCTGCTTCTTCCTACTGCTTTGAAACCTAATATTGTATATCCCAAATTACAACACCACGAATGATCACGAAATTGGGCACGAATTTTGGGATTAAGAAGCAAAAGCTGCAGAAAAATTGATGTTACTCTTGTCAAAAATTCTTGCTGAAGAATCTCATGAACTGATTTAGATCCCCTTTTTATATTTGAGGGTTATCATTTTCCCCAGTACCTTTGCATAGACAATGCTTTCTTTTAACTATTAGCAAAAATCACGAAATGATTATTTAACTATTAGTAGGTAATTTTATATGTATGGAAGGTAATTGTTAGTTTATGTAATTTTAGTGGTATCGATTAACATTTACAATGGTTTTTTGAATTGCATTTCAAAACAATTATTTCTTCACAGCTTTTCCAGTGATGCATTTTGGTCCCTAACAACCAACCCTATAGTTCTGTCAACTGAAATTCATCAGTTATTTTGCACTATGTTGAAACCAATGTTTGTTTTGTCAAGTGCCAGCAACATCCCGTATGCGTGGTACGTGCACAGCATATTAATTGAATTTATTGAAAAAATGCACTTTACAGTAGCGCAACGAAAATGGCATCCACTTGCCACGATCGTCATGCCATAACCCCCACTTTTGGTGTTTTGTACCCTTTTAATTATACATTATCAGTCACTGGTGCTAAAGGAGCTGTTCTCTTGTTCTGGATTCCTTCCATTACCCAAGTACCGATCGTCTGCTGGGCCCCGATGGAGTCAATGCAACTTAAAATCATTGTCCTCTGTTATATTTACAACAGGAGCAGTTCCTTGCTTTTCTACTGTTTTTTTTTTAAAAGTTCGAGATAGAGACCAGTGCGCATCAACTGAGTTTTGACATCTGACTTAATTAAAAGCTCTATGAAAAAGAATCATCTTGTTCGAACCTTTCTCTGGGAAAAAGAGCTTCTCTACTTGTTCTGCATACGATTACTAAAATTTATAGTTTCTCAGTAATTGAGAATTTCTCATGCGACCAATATTTGAGCCAAAAGGTCCTTATCCTTTCACCCAGCCTTTAAATGGGAAATTATACGATGATAGGTAGCAAATCACGTGTTAATAATGTCTAGTCATGCCCACGTACCACTACATGAATGTTGAAATTTCGATATCTAGATGCTGTTTCATTTACGATGGCCGTTAGAAGCCAACACCTCTATAGTTAACGTTGAACTTCGCTAGCGTGGCACACGTCGCTGTTTTTTTATTGCGTTGTAACTGTGTGTAATCTCAGCCTCCGTAGAACCTTATATAAGCTGTCTGTAGAGCCGCTGTTCTGCCTGAGAAAATGTGTTACTCTAGTGTTGACTGTAGTGGTTGGGGATTTATAAATTTGGTCTAATTATCCTAATACCACTTCGAAATAGACTCTTGTTATTAATATTCATGATTTTATATACTACAACTTAAGACTGTTAATTGCTTTTGTGTAATTTAAATTACGCAAACTGGTGTAAAGATGCATCTCGACATGGATTCTGACTACGACGATATATTAGATATGTCGCAAATGGATGACAAATTGGATATTGATGTGGACGATTACTGTAGCAATACAAGAAGAAATATTGTTTTTAATAAGTTTCTGCCTTATGCACATCTTCTAGAAGAAGAAGCCAAAACAAAATTATCACAAATTAAAGCTAATTTATGTAAAGCTGTACTTTATAGAGAATTAAAACCTGGCTGTTATTTCTGGACCAATCAGCTGTTATCGTAAGTAGAATGTTAGATAAGAATTGCTTCCTTCAAATTTCGGTACCCAAATTTCAACACAAATTTGTCGAAGATAGAACTTGCCCGTTTTTGTTTTAAACTCCCTTTGGTACGTTTGGTGGTACTACACTCGGAAAGTGTGGTGTTTTCTGCAAGGTTTTTCTAAACATCACTAATACAGTATTTAGATGTTTGTAAATTCTCTAGCACAGTGGTTGGGTACAGTGGTTGTTCTCGCAGTGGGCCGTGAAGGCCTGACATTTGATAATTTCCGTTACACATAGTTTCAGTGAATATTTTCCAACTCATGATTCAAATAAATACTGAAATAGAGATTCATTTTCAATTAATGTTTCGGAACTAGGACGATTCAAAGCAGCATTATAGTATGTTTTAGAAATATACATAAAATACAAAGGGACCCATGGCGAATAAAAGGCTGAGAACTACTGCAGTAACATTCGTGTCAAAACACTTTATATCGCTCAAACTTTTTGATATTACATTTGCTATGGATAAAACAGACCACGTGAACGCGCTTACTCAACTTGACATTCGTGACGGCCCTAGTTAAAGATCTTATGTGACACTATTTTGCTGCAGGGATTTGAGTGTTTCTGAAACTTTAATAGGAATGCCTTCTCTTCGGACATCTATTTGTTTAGGTGTTTTCGTTGTTTTCGTCGTTTAGATGTTTTCGTATATTTTGATGCTTAATTTCCAAGGACAACTGCTGATTACAACAGAGATTCCTAACCAGACAACCTAGGTGTATATATACTGTATATACCTTTTTATTGGAACGGAATCCTTTGGAACATGTAGACCTTTCGCGGAACCCCATACAGTGACAGACAAAAACATTAATTGATACAAGTGTGTGTTTCAGCATAAGGAGTTGAATTCGTGGCCCAATGTTTTTATTGTTATTTTTATATTTTATCTTGCCATTGGCGGAACCCTTGGGCGGACTTCACGGAACCCTGGTTGAAAAACACTGCTATACAGTTATAATAGTCTTCCAATCAGCGCTATCATCATCAACTTCCCGTTCAACTTAATTGAGATCCTCCTATCACACAGGACTCCGCTTGCCTGTCTCCACTTCAGCCCCCCCCCCCCCCCATTGATTCTATGGGTCACTTCAGCGTCTGTCTCCCCATTGCTTTGGAACGTTGATCTTAAGTACCTTACCTCTTGCACCTTTTTCACCAGTTCCCCCTCGAACGTACGTCACCGTCTTTTTCCTGTCCTTCCCAATTGAAAGCTAAATACTCTGTCTTCTTCATGTTTATCTTTAGCCCTACCTTTTCTATCGCTCTTCTAATGTCGTTTAGTCCCTTCTCTATCTGTTCTCTGCTGCCACTAAGTTTTCCGATATCGTCAGCAAATACCAAGCACTGAGGGGCACATTCTCCTACTCCCGAATTTCACTGGGAAGTCCCCAGTATTCCCCCAATGTGTCCTTACCCTGGCTATGGAGCCTTCATACATATCTTGGACTATTCCAATAAACCCTTCTCCTCCCCCCCCCCCCCCCTCTTTTTCGTAATACTTCCCAAACCAGTGGTTCTCAATCTTTTTGAAGTCAGGGAACGGAACTAGCACGGAACACTTACAATTCAACATAAACTTTAAAGCAGGTTGTACACATTCTACACTTGGTACTTACTACATCATCATCATACCCTTATCCCGCCTGTGGCAGGGTCGGGTCTGCGGGTTCTAGCCCTCCACCCCCGTCTATCTCTCCCCCAGTTCCCTGTCCACCCCACACACTCACATCCTTACGAACAACCTGTTCCCACGTCTGCTTCGGTCTCCCTCTGCCCCGGGTGCTACTGACCACCTTCATTCCTGGCAAGGACCTAACGAGCTCCTCTTCCCCTCTTCTCATGACGTGTCCATACCACCTCAGCCTATTCTCCCTCATTTTTTCTGCGATCTCTACCACCCCAGGCTACCTCGAATATGCCCATTCCTAATTCTATCAGTTCTCGACACGCCACTCGTGTACCGCAGCATTCGCATCTCAGCCACTTGCATTCTATTGACGTGGCTCTTCCTCACTGCCCAGCACTGATCCATATAGCATAGCTGGCCTAACCACTGTCCTGTAGAACTTCCCTTTCAACTAGATTGGGATCCTCCTATCACACAGGACTCCGCTTGCCTGTCTCCACTTCAGTCACCCCCTCCCCCATTGATTGGGCGGGTCACATCAGAGTATCTCTCCATTGCTTTATTTGTGCATTAAATTTTTTGGCCGAACACTTGAAGTTGTTTCACGGAACACGCTTTGAGAACCACTGTCCCAAACTACTTGCTGTAGGCCTTCTCCAGGTCGGAGATCTTTGGAGATCTTTCTTAGCTTCTCTATGGAGATATTCTAATCAGCGTCGTCTAATCTTAATTCCTTTCGTTAATCAACTTTAAACGAAATTAGATTTACTCCAAAAGAAAGTGATTTAAGTGATTTTATTTGCCGTAAGGACTTCTTCTAATTATCAATTGAGTTTACAGAGTAAATAACTCTCGGTTGACTTCAATAGTTTAATTTTGACTGTTATTTTTTTTTCACTTAAGGTATATATATTATTATGGACGAAAGTTTTCGAAAGAAGATCATATTGCATTTATAAAACTACTCTATGAGTTGGTAACAATTCCAGATTTAGAATTTTTCTTAGTAGATAACTTTGCAAGAGTTCTAATGACACTTCTACAGTAAGTTTAATTTAAATATATTCTGCTTAACTTTGTACAGTTGTGATAGTTCTTAATTTTTTTCATAGGAAAAAAGAGTTGCTTTCACAAAAGGATCTTGTTTTGCAGTGGAGACCGCTATTTCAACTCTATGAAAGAGTTGCTTACAACAAGTGGTCGAAACGAAATTTAACTCGCATTCCAAAGTAATTTAATTTTTCATTCATATAGAGTGATGTATTTGTGATTAAATTATCTTATTCTTTGATGTTCTTTCCCCCTTACAGTCTTATAATATTATGGTAATTTTATGCTAAGATGCTTTTCTAATCATCGATGATGGTATTATTTGTTTTCTTACGCTAGTACCATGATTTTTAGAAAATTGGGCTAGATATTGAAAAAATTATATGCGTCTGCCGCTAATGAAGTGTTCATAATTTTGTGTTGTGTGTGTGTGGTGTAAATGCTGCTAGTTTGAAGAACTAAAAGTAGGGAAATGGTACTAAGCACATAAGTTTATTATATTTTAGAGATTTTAGGAGTGACACATGCTTTGATTTTTCAGTAAATCCATTTATTGTTTATTAATTTCGATTAAATATGTAGGGCAATGACCAGATGCAAGATTTCATTAAGAAAAAGTGCAGGATGGAAATTAGTGCTTACAACAAGGTGGTAAAAATGCAAATAATTGTGTTAACAGTACTAAATATGTATAGCAACAGTAACATAGTAAACGAGGGAATGCGCCTCTTTAGATTTGATGGTCCTTTCTAACTTGTTGCATCCTAAGTAGTTCTGAATTGTCGAATTTTCGAAGTTGAAAACTTTTTTAGTACTTTGAAAGTTGTCCTGCTTGTGTAAAACGTGAGTCTCATGACTTCAATTGCAGTTGACTTGGAAATTTCATAATGCAATCTTCTTCTGAATGGCATTGTTGTTCGTTATGATTGCGTTTTCGTAATTTATTGCCTTGTATAACGCTGCAATATTCGTTGACAATCATTTTTGTTTTAGTTCCTGTAAGTCAGATGTACAAGCATTAATAAGACACAGCAGAATGTAAGCTAGTGGTTTCAAAGTTAATACTGGTATGACATTGTTGGTAAAGTGTAATTGGAGGTTTTTCTGGCAGCTACTTTCCTGTAGATGCTACCCAAGAAATGCTGGATGAATGGAGACCTTATCTATGCCCATATGCAAAAAGAGAAATCAATAAGGCTATGGAATTTTTTGAGCTCTTTTTACCAACCATAATGTCACCCGAGGACCACGACAAAGGATTTAAGTATGTATTTTGACACATTTATGTAGCATGAAAGGTACAATTGTAATTTAATATTTCCTTTACAGGCTTTGGTTTAGTGAATTCATGCAAATATGGGAAGTCTGTCACAATACCCCAACATGGGAAAGTGTAAGGTTCTGCCTGGATATTTATAGTTTGAAATTTTAAATGTCAAATAACTCGTATTGTAAATGAAGGATTTTATTTTGCAGAATATAGTCTATTTATTTTCGCGCTTAGCAGAGTCTAACATTGGCTATGTAGATTGGGATCCATTTATTCCAATGGTATATTTTTATTGAATTGTTTGCTATTAATTTAACAATGAAATATGTAATATTTGATAATTAATGTTTGTATGTTGTTAGATTTTAACTCGATTGATGAGGAGTTTCCATTTACCTGTATACATGAAGCATGTAAGATTTCAGAGTACTAAAGAACATTACAACATCAGTGCTGCTGCGAATTTGCTAGTTTCAATGTTGGTGAGAATATTTCTTATTAAATGTTGAATAATTATATATGTTTTATATATGTAAACTTCGGGTAGATGTTACATAGGCTTGCTCTTTCCTAACGTTTATTAGTATGACCCTTGGATATTTTTACCTTGGGTACATTAAACTAGGCCTACCCCTCTCATTGTCAGTGATTCTCCTGGTTGCATATTTGGTGATCATATATCACCTGATAGTTATGTGAAATGAAAACGTGCGCCAGTAACTAACATACTTCCTTAAATCTGCGAGATGCAGACGGTAATGTTATTACTGATTCAGCTGTGCTTTAATGAAATTTGAACTGATAAAGTTTCTTCACGTGCTCTTTTACATTTAGGGAGGTGGTAGTGTATGTCAAGATCATCTCACAAAGCTTTTTAAAAGTTTGGAATCTTTCTATCATCCTTCGAATAATGGCATTTGGAATGTATGCATTGATTTCAAAATTTGTCTAAGAAGTTTCGAAGTACAGTATAGTGATTCACTACGTTCATTTTTAGATTCGACTGCAACAGATAATTGTAAAATTGACTGTATGTTTTGTGAAACGTCTAAAACGAGAACGACACACTGTGAAAACTTGGGAAGCACCAATTCCTTCAAGTCATCAGTTAACGGATGATGATATAACTGCTTTCGTGAATTGTTTGAAACCGTGTGTTATGTTCTCAATGTTTTCAAAGACTGGGTGTTATGATGCAGCCGTCGCCTTAAAGAACCTTGCAGTTTTACGCCCTGAACTAATTATACCACCCATATTGGAAAGGTATCTATTACATTTAGTTATGATGTAACTCTTGTAATTTCCTGTTAGCTTTCTTACCGAGCGTTTTTGCAGATACTATCCAGCAACACAAACTTTAATAGAACCACATCGTTTGTTAGCAGTTCTTCAGTGCCTTGCTTATGTAGTCATGCCAATGGTTCGTGGTGGAAAATTCTTACCTAATGGACCAACTCACGTATTGCCAATTTTAACATCCTGTTTACCAGGGATTGACCCAAATGATACACATAAGACATTGGTAAAGATCTCAATGATTTATACGGGTTGAATCCTTTTATATGTTGCTTACTGAACGCTATTTTTAAAGTCAACGTTCCAGTTAATTGCCTGTCTCGTAACGTTAGTGCCTTTAGTTGATTGCTCTCAAATGATGCACGAATCTACGGATCTTACGGAGGTTAGTGCAAATTATATGTTGCAAATTATATTGGTAAATCATAATCATCTATATTGTTGTGTCGTTATGTAGACAGAACGTGAGCTTTGCTCAGCTTCAGCTCAGTTCGAAGACTTCGTACTCCAGTTCTTGGATAGGTGAAGAAAATGTATTGCAATGACAATTTTTATTATTCATCTGACCCACTTTGTTTTTTTGGATTTGTAGGTGTTTCGTGATCATAGAGAGTTCGTCATTAGAAATCTCGTTAGTGGCCGATCGTATTAGAGAGAATATTAGCACAGAAGAAGAGCAAATTCAGTATTGCATGACTAGTGTATTCAATATGATTCTCAACCAAAGTTCTCCTCAAATCCGTGAAGTAAAAATTGTGGAATTTAATGTTTAAATACCATTTTAATTAGTGCCAACTAACCTGTGTTTTTCCAGACTGCCATTAATAAACTTTGCAACTTCGTTATTGGAAGAATTTTGGGAGTGAAAGACGCTGGATATTTAGCGGCGAAGTTAATAAGCGCAACGGTGTGCAAAATTAAATGTGATCTAAGTTTGAAGACACTGTTGCCAATGATCTGTAATATTATTGATGAAAATGTTCATGATAATAATACCACTCCAACAAATCCGAACCAAGAGCTGCTTTTTAATATGCTCATATTGCAAGAGGTACGGAGTTTAATTTTTATGCCTGTTATTATTGGGTATGTGCAACGCATACCTTGTTTGTGAAATCCTTGTTTTTCATCGTTGAGGACATTTCAAATCCATATTTTCTAGCTGGTTTGTTGTGATGGACGCTTGCTGTTACCCTATCGAGAGTCATTATTAAGAGTTTTGAAGAAACTAGTTAATCTAGATGATAAAGAAGGTTGCACTATCACGTGCCAAATTCTGAAAAATATTCTAGCGTCATTAACGAATACGTACCTTTTGGAGCAAAGTAATACAAATCCTAGCAGTGAGGATGATATTCCAATTAAGGCGAGTGATATTTTTTGCACCTTGTTTTTCCATCTGAAATTCGGGTATCGATTGTATTTCGAATTTTCTTAACAGACGTGGGGAAACACCATAGATATCAATACATTAGAAATGCCGTGGCATGTCACTAGCAAAGAAGAACTTGAATTTGCTCAGCAACTTGTCGACACATTTTTATGTGCAGAGATTGCAAAATTAACCAGCATTATGGAAGGAAAGACAACGATGTCAAGGTGGAATAATTATGATAAAAGAATTATTTAACAAACGAAAGGTTATTATAATATGGCTTTCCCGTTTTTTTTTTTTTTTTAGAGAAAAACTCCAGCAAAGTGTCTCTCTAATACACGCAATGTTATGCGGTTGCTTGTCTCGTTGCCCATTAAGGAATACTTCAGACTTCACATTGTAAGCCTGTTGTTGTTTATCTTATTGTAACGCTCCCAACTGATCATAAATTGTATCTTTTGGCTCTTTATAGCATTGAAAGTTGTACAGAATTGAAAACGTCATCTTGTATAATGCATGACCTTGATGAAGGTAAATTATTATTAAGAGGTTAGGGTCTGTTATTATAGAAATCTATAGCAAAATTACTCATCTTAAAGGGCATATAAATTTAAATGGAGAGAATTTAAGAGAAACAGTTGCCCAATGGCTTCACCAATTTGCAGGTCAGTCCTTTAGTTCAACTGATTGTATGGCAATTATAAATTTAATAAGTAGTAATGGTTTTTTTAGAATATGTACTGAAGAATCATGAAGATAATATCATTGTCCTGTGTTATGTAATCAAGGTATTGATTTCCTGATCGATAAATTGTTAATTATTAAAAAATTTAATTAAGTTTTATTTTTATTAGATTTTTCAATATTTGATGTTTTACTGGGTAAGTGAAGCGAATGCTTACCAAAAAGATTGGAAATATTCCAGTGGGATTAGAAAGATTCTAGACAATCCAGTAGGGCACTTTTCTTTTAATTAATTAAATTAATTTCCAATCTTTAAGTTTTTAAATATGCATTTTCCCTAATTATTTTTCTATTAGTTTCGCGCAAAAAAACATCAATTGCGTTATCTCTTACTTCATAGAGTTAATTTTCAACATCATGTAAGTCATTACATTAGTTTATTTAAAACTGCCCTTTAACGTTAATAATAATGCTCATAATTTATTTTTCTTCAGGCCCGCGTTATTGACCATGGCTTCTGTAATTTTTCGAAGTTTCACTATTCAATAATGTGCGATCTTCTAAATTTTTCAACCAATCATTATACTGAGGTATTTCAATGTTCACAACAAACAGTATAATCCTAATATCATTCAGTATTATTCACAGATATAGTTGTGTAATACTCGAGATTGTGGATATTAGCCAGAGATTTGGGAGGATCTTGTTGAGATAATGAAAGCGCTGTAATTATATATTAACTAGGTGAGATGCCTTGCTCAGCGAGCTCTTGAAGAATGTTACGTCAATTTGCCGTTTTCTTATCGAGCACTTCTGCCGCATCTCGAAGATCTTGTTAATAATGCTGCGTCTTTTTCGCATGAGAAATTGAAAGTATGGAATAATTTTTTGGCATTCGATTGATTAGCCTTTTTAGAAATTGGTATCAAAGTGATTTTATTTTTAGGGATTATTGCATGTACTTCTTGGAGAGCAACACTCGTATTGTTTACTTGCACGTCGTGATTGGGAGGCAGCTTGTAAGTTATGGCCTGTTGTTGTAAAAACTCCTATTTCGGATCAACCGTCAGTAAATTTGCTGTTGGATAACTTGGTTGGAAGCATGAATAAAAATTTCGAGACCTTTAGCATTTATGAACAAGTATGTGCCTTCTTATTCTAAGATGAAAATTTTTTTTTGTAACTATAGTATATTAGTTATTATTGTATGATAGGTGCCGCAATCGGTTTTGACCGCTGCAATGGATCTATGGTCGTTGTCACGTAATCACTTTTTTCCTGTACCTGAACAGAAGGAAATTGATGGAGCTTTAGTGCAGTTAGAGAAGAATGGCGATAAAAATTTCACGTTGGTCTTATTTATCTTCTAGAAATCAATAATGTAGTAGCCTATCACCATAAGGTAATGAATTGTTACATTACAGGAATTATAATTCGCTTATAACTCAGCAATTGACTCTCTTAGAAGCGCCAAATTTGTAAGTCCCTCACTAGGAGTTGACAATTATGTATTTTAGAATAACATTTTATGTCATGTGACGTTTTTTTTAGACATTGGCAAAGTTTTCAACTTGGATTTGAACTTTTGACACTTTTGATTCGCTACGACGTTCCGTTTCCTGCTAATGGCGTGCAACTAATTTTGCGCAGCACATTAAGTGATTCCCCTGTTGTTCGATATTTGGCAGTAGATAGTTTATCACGGATCATGCTGCAGACAAAGACTGCTTGTGCATATGTCGAAGTCTCTCCGTCGAATTTTTCCACCGAACATCATAATGTGTTCCATTACGAAAAGGAAATGCCAGTAACATCTAAAGAGTGGGATACCACCTTATTTCTTGATAAGCCTCATCTGGGGTTTTATAAATGGCCAAAGTAATTATGCCAAATATAAATAATTTTGTATTTAAATGTTAATTAACTTTAGTGAACTGAATGTCATGTGCAGTTGGCAGTTCTCTTATCAATTTTTTTCTGTACAGAATTTTAAAACTTCATGCTTCCTCTGACCAGCAAGCTGTAAGATTTAAGAGTAGGGAATGCATGAACGAAGTAAGATTCCTTGAAATATAATGTGTGTATATCTAAAATGATCGTCCGATTTATTATTCATTTTGCTTTAACTTCACGTTGTTTTACAGGTTGAGGGCCTAATCTATGATTTTTTTACAAATCCTGCTACTTTGGAACAGTTGATAAAGTTCTTGTCAGCAGAAATCAACAAGGATACAGACAAGTTTGAAGTCTATAGATGTAATTTATTTAAAGTAAGTTTGGAGAACATTGTTAAACTTCCCTTAACATAACCATTAAGCATCTACTGTGAATGCGCAAATCTTATTGCTGTAAAATGATTTAATTTGGAGACGTTATTCCTGAGGCTTTCGAAACCTACCTAGTGCGAGAAATTGCATTGCTTTTTCTTTGTAAATTTAACTAGCACCCAGCAGATAAATTTGCTGTTCTTGTGATAATGCAAGTTGTTGATTGTGATGGAGTTATTTAGAAGAATATTGTAGTAGATATAGTAGTAGAGAGAGAATTTGATATTTTTAACATTTCTGGTTTCTGATTTTATAGAATTTATTTTCCAAGTATGGAATTGTCCTCTTACCACATTTGTCCACGCACGTTGAAACTTTGCTTAATGGGACTTTGGACAGTCATAAGCGATGTGGAATAGAAATTGTGACTGGTTTAATTGCTGGTAGTAAATACTGGAAATATGATGATGTAAGATAAAAACGCATTTTTTTTTTATTTTTCTTACTGTGCCGCATGGTCCTGGGAGTGGTGGAGTGACTAGAATGGGTACAAAGGGCAACGATGTTGCTGGGGTCTTGGTGGAGATCTAGACATATGCGTCTAGCATGAAAAATTCCACTAGCAGGGTATCCGTCACTAAGGATTACATAGTCATATTATTTTAATGTAGTTGCAAGAAGCGTGGCAGATATTAAGTCCACTTCTGAAAAATTCATGGAGTAATGTCACTGTGGAACTGCAGAATGACTGGAATAGAGGAATTTCTTATATCATGGTAATTATCAGGTCGTGGTGTTGTACGCAATAATTCTGACGTTTCAAACTCTTATTGAGCCTATTGAATATAGACAAATACGGATCCACGAAGACTTCAATGGATATTTGATATATTGCTAAATAGTCTTCTTGTTTCAAATGATGGATCATTTGTGGAAGCAAAGTAATGTTACAACAGTTATTTATTTAAATTTAAAATATAGTCCCAGTAAGTGTAAGATTTTTGTTACAGTCGTCTTCTCATGTTGTATGTGTCGTTATCTGAACAAGTGTGGAAAGCGCCGAATTTGCTGCATCGCATTTTAGATACTGTGGCATCACATCTGGCTCATCCTTATCAGAATATACGAGATGAACTTGGTCGGTAGGTTGACTTGAAATATTCTTTCAGTTTTGATAAACATGTGTTTTTATGTAGGATCGTGAAGGGAAAGAACGAGAAGCAGTAAATAGTAATGTAGACAGGTTTATTGAAAAATTTCGGATGGATTTGAATGGTGATCAGTTGACCTAAAGTTGTCGCATACGTTGTCCTTTTCATTCGTATGCATTGGCAGAGTTTATAACATTTATACCATTGTTTCATTTCGTTTATAAAACAAGGCTACTGTCCTTGGTGTTCCTTACCGACGTCGATGCCCATCCATTTCCAAGTGGTCACGTGGGTCCTTCACAGAAGGAATTTGTGAACAGCATTCTTCCAAAGTTTAAAGTTTTTGAAAAGGTGGTGTTTGACACAGGCAATGGTCATTCTGTCGAGTCAAATAGTTCTTTAGTTATTCCCGAAGATGATCCAGAATGGAAACACGCTGTTGCTTTGCTTAAGACTGGTAAGATGCGTTTCCTATGTCCTTCAGTGTCTTATACGAGATTATAAGAACCTTAACATCAATCGGACATTGTATTTAGTTTGCAGATGGTTACGCAGACGCCTTGGAAAATCTCTTCAAGTGCTGTCCCCAGATATAATTCAGCTTTTGCCAATTGTGAGTAGACTTTATTACTTCATGCACCATATCGTTTTCTTCAGTTTCCATTGTCGAGCATTGTTTTTTTAGCTTTGCCTAGGTGAAACCTGTGATCGAGATCCAGAGTTACAAAATAATTGTAGATTGGCGATTGCTGTTATGGGACACGCATATCTTCCTCCAGCCATGGTTGTTAGTGTGATACAGACAATGGTTGAGGTAAATTCTGCCGTTATCACCTGCCAGACACGGATGGGTGTGTATTACGCACTAATGACTAATATATGGATATGGTTGCTATTTAGTCCTGTAAAGCGATCTCATGGAGAGGACGAAAAACTGCATTAGAATATCTGCAAGTTCTCATATTTTCGAATCTTTTCACTATTTTGCAATTTCCTCAATGTATAGAAGAAGTCAATAAGGTTGTTTTAAAACTACTAGAAGATTCTCGTACAGAGGCAAGTTGTTTTCTGATTTCCTTTATAGAGAAAATTAAAATTGTTTATAGCAGTTCAGTTGTTTCCAGGTTCAGCAAGTTGCAGCTCAAGTATTAAGTGGTTTGTTTCATTGTAATATTTTAGATGCAGACGAAAGTCTTTTGGTAGGTAGATATCAATTATACAGTATTAATAAACCTATTTTTTCAATTTTCACGTAATTCATATTTTTTTTCTAGAACACCTTTGTAAGTTGGAGTAACACTCCTATAAAGAAGAAATCTAGTTGTAGTTCTACTGCAAACGGTCTTGCTCTTCGTAAAAGACATGCTGGAATTCTTGGCATGGGTGCGTTTGTCAGAGCACATCCCTATGACATTTGTGATGGTATGCCTGGTATTTTAGTATCGTTGGCAAGCCATTTACACGATCCGCAGCCTCTTCAGGTGAGTGTTGTTTTGTTGAACTAAAAATGTGATTCTGAAATTGAAATCATTGTTTCATTTCTTCAATTATTCAGACGACTGTTCGTCAGTTATTAACTAATTTCTGGCGCACGCACCATGATAATTGGCATGACCATAAATTAAAGTTCACAGATGATCAACTGTCAGATATAACTGACTTGCTTGTATCTCCAAATTACTATGCATAATGTCTTAACGATTTACTGTGCATTAAGTTTTATATTATTGCTCATATAACAATTGTTCTTTTTACCGAAATTATGAATAATTTTTGTGAAAGGTTATTTTAAAATATATTGCGTTTATAAGCAATCTCATGGGGAAAAATTGTGCATGTAGGAAGTAGCTAAACTTTCTGAAATTACAATTATGTTGATTTGAAAAATAAAATCATTGGGGTGGAAGTGTATACTCATCACTAAATTTCGTAAGTAATCTTGATTATTAACCGAAATGAATCAAGTTAATTCTTCAGGCATCTAGGTTTACAATATGCAAGAAACAGTTTCTTAATTGGCAAGACGTTGAGCAAGGGTCATCATGAAGCAATTACAGGACTAATGTGAAATTCGTACAAATGGCATACTGAAAAATTTATCCATTCTTCTACTATTACAAATCTTATCCAATTAACAAGTTTAAACAAATCTTGATGCGATAGCAATAATTTTTGCAAAGTCTCCTGTTTTCCCTCTCAGAAGTGACGGAATAGGTACCAGAATACGCGTTCCTAATGGACTACCGTTATCATCTATAAGCACGAGGTTGTTGCTATCAAATCTTGGAACCATATGTTTTTGTTTCTGCTTAACTCCAACAATGTAACCCCTTTTCTTCTGTCCTTTTATAGCTACTAACACTTTGTCACCAATTGTACCAACACCAGTTCTGTTATACACATGGATGCACTTTGGAGGCTTTCCTTCCAGCATTGCTTGCTTTCCTAACGTACTGTTGTCAACAACTCGAAGCCGTGTTAGTAATATAATATGTTGACAACACGGTGTCGTACTAAAATACAAAATAAAAATATCACAGAGATAAAATCAAGTTAACATCGCACAGATGTAATTGACAAAATTCATTTTGTTTACTAGATATAGGCTTACCTAAAAGAGTTAACATTCAAACCACTATTTAAGCACTTATATGGAGTTTTGCTAAAAAGCGCAGTATTTCCCATGGACTTAAAAAGGCTTGCCATGTGTTTTGCAGACAACATTTTATTAATTTTAAAGTATACTGCAAAAATACAGCATTCAGATCTTAAAGTTGCGAACTATTGATAAAATGATCCTCGCGCCACCCACGGCGCTTCTTCTCGGATGAGGACACAGTTGATTGCTTTCGTTCCATCTGAGATGCTAAAGTATTACATGAGCTTTGTAGATTTGTTGCAATTATTCACAACTTAAAGTTAAGCCGCCTTAGTAAAATCCAACCAAATTCTGGTGTTTTTAGGTAAGTCTCAAGTGGTGTTTTAAGTGCGTCTTTCGGATAAGAAGTCAAATCGAGGTTCTGTGTCGTGTACGATGGCATTTGCACTGCACGTAAAAGAACCCTCTCTAGAATTAGACTACCATTTCACCAGGTCGGTTCTATGCACGCGCGGATCCATGGTGGGGTTTCGGAGTTGCAACCGCCCTATGCGCATAATATATGCGAGCTTCAGCTCAACTCACCCCCTGTATTAGCTCAACCCCCCCCCCCCCCCCGACGAAAATCCTGGATCCGCCACTGGTTCCATGCCCTTACGAACAGTAGACCGATGATAAATAAGCATCGGGGTTGCAACTCTGGTCGGCAATCGGCTGCGGAAAAAACAATGTCCAATATAATTATCGCCCTTGTGTCCATTTAGAGCAGTACTGATTTAGAGGGACAAGATGAGTACCCAACTCTGCCATAGGCGGGAAAAGGGTTAGGAGTTGCTTTGCTGATGACTAATGAATGAACACTATTGCGATTTGTAAAAAGGCTGGACTTTTACATCCGAACTTACTTGCATGGCATGCCACTCCAAAATGCAGTTGTAGAGCGTGGGTTTGGAGTGTACACTTGCCACACTTCGTTGTATTGAACGTCAAATTGTAGGCTTGGTTAGTTAATACAGTAAAGCAACTCCTAACCCTTTTGCAGAATAGGCAGGGTTGGCTACCCATCTTGCCCCTCTGAATGGACACGAGGGCGATATATTGTTCTTCCAAAGCCGGTTGCCGACCAAACCTGCAACCCCTATGCTTATTTATCGTCGGTCTACTGTTCGTTAGAGCATTCACCGACATTCCACTTGCCAGAGGGCTAGCTCCTACACCTGGAAATTTTGCCTCACCTACCCATTGCATAGTAACGGGGAGTCTTTTACGTGCAAATATCATCATACACCACACGGCATGTCGGTTTTGCTTCTCATCGGAAAGAAGGCGCACTCAGGGCCTCCCTCTCTCGCCCGAAGGAAGCCAAAACACCTCGGTCCAGTATCGAACCTAGAACTGACGCAGTTACCCGAGCGTGCTACCCACTGCGCCACCGAGGCGGGTGGTTAGTTATGTTCTCGGGGTAAGTTACCAAAATGAATGTTTCCGTGAACTTCATTAGGCCTATGTTCTTACGTATTTACAACTTGTAAACAATGACAATAGGGTTTTGGGCTAGTGTTTATTACATTTTATTTACTTATTTATTTTATGTTTATACTTGGATTACACCCCAGTAGAAAATTTTAAAATAAACCTTCGATCTCCATTGTATCTAAATTGAGATCAATATCGTATATGCAAGGTCTTGTTGACAATCCTGGCATTGTCGACATCTAATAAATAATTGGAGAAGCTATCGTTATATACTGTAAGAATAACCTATTGAAGAGCAGATTTACAGATGACTTACGGATCCAATTAGCGGATACACGAAACCAGCTCCAATACAGGCTCTTACTTCACGAATAGGTAATGTAAATCCCGTAGGTGCTCCTTTAATTGTAGGATCGTGTGTCAAGGATAAATGAGTTTTAGCCATGCACACTGGTAAATCATTAAATCCCTAAGAACATTGAAAAAAATAATTGCAAGACTTATTTCAAGTATGGCTTGAACTTCTTGAGAGAAAGTACTTGTCTCTTAAATCTCTCTAAGGTTTCCTTAGCCGACGGGTTAAATTCAATTCCACCAGCTCCATATATTTCTCTAGCAATTATTTCCATCTTTTCTTCTAAAGGAATCTACATGCAGGTGAATAATTGCAAGTCGCTATAACTTCATAATTGAAATTTACAGTTTGATTTCTTGGTTGTTAATTGTCAGTAATTTGACATGTACTCACACTTAATTCATACAAAAATTTGAAGTTACTTTTTTGCTGGCATGCTTTCTCGACTGCTTGGGCGAGTGCTACAGCACCTGAACCACCCTTTGCCCAGTGACGACCAATAACTGCATCATAAACTCCACTTTGACGAGCTAACTGTTGAACAAGTTGCAGCTCTTTTTCTGTATCAGTACTGAAAGGAAATGCAGCAGATAAAATAAAATTAATATTAAACTGGACGAAGGTATTATGTAAGAAAATGCTCACCTAAAGGAATTGACACAAACGACGACTGGAACTCCGAATTTATGGGCACTGTCTATTTGCTTGGCTAAATTGGCAAATCCTTTTTGTACCAATTCAGTATTCTATAACATATATTAATAAATATTTTTATCCTTCTAAAATCTTCGATTTAAGATTTATGTTGATTACCTCTTCAATATAAATTCGATTTAATGGCACTCCAGGTGTGACAACTGGACCTCCCCCATGCATTTTCAGTGCACGCACTGAAGAAACTATAACCACAGCATTTGGTATTAATTTTGAATAACGACATTTGATGTTGAAAAATTTTTCCATTCCAATATCTGCACCAAATCCAGCTTCAGTAACTGAAATGTTGATTCGTACAATGAATAATTGTTTACTTTCTTCTTTCCTGACTATTGTTTCTCTTTACCGACATAGCCCTGTTTTCCAACTAATTTCAACGCTATTTGATCTGCCAGAATTGAAGAATTTCCGTGAGCAATATTAGAAAATGGACCAGCATGGACGAAAACTGGTGTTCCCTAGAAGGCAACAACAAAAACTTACTAAAAAAAAGTTGAGAATTTCAATAGTATCTTTTAAACTCATTTTGAACTTACTTCCATTGTTTGCATAAGTGTAGGTCTTATAGTATCTTTCATTAACACCATTACAGCACCACTCACTCCCTAGTTTAGAGAAAGTTACCAACGATAATCGTATTTTACCGTACGATAATATTTTTAAAATTGGTTAATGATATTCCAGATTTAAAAAAAAAACTACTAACCAAGTCATCAGCTGTAACTGGGTTTCCGTGTTTGTTACTAGCAACAACAATTCTACCAATTCTCTCTCTCATATCTTTATAACCGGTTGTTAATGCTAATATACCCATCAATTCACTGGACACTGATAAGTCGAACTGACACTAAAATAGAAATTTTATTTTCAGCTTAGAGTCATCATTACATGTTTATTCTGTCCTTGTCCTAGTGGGTCTGCGAGTTCTAGTCCTCCATTCTTTACTATAGTATTTCCAGCCATGTCGACCATGTACCACGCCACCTGCCCCCTTATTTGTTTTGGTTTTGCATCAATGTGACGTGCCCATACAACCTCTTCATCGGTTCTCTGTCTCTCCCCATGTCTATTTCCCCTCTCATCCTAATGAACTAATTACGAAAGACTTCGCCTTCAGATACGTAGTTGCTGTTTGTCATAAGTGGAGCCGGAAGTGCATGATCACTTTCATTTATTGAAGCCTTTAAAATGAAAAAGTTCCCCATTGTGATGATGAAAATGATGATGAAAATGAAAAAGTTCGTAATGTTCTGCAGACGGAAAGAGCGCGACTCTGAGGTTGACAACTTGCCAACTTAGAACCAAAACCCCTAATTATTTGTGATTTGAATTTTTCAAAATCTATCTTGATTAAAATTTCTGACATCGTCTACTAAACGTCGGGGACTTAATTTACATATACCGACAATTGACGAATTTCTACCTGTCTGGAATGTCCTTCTTCTGTTGGCGACTGGCCTATTGTTATCTTCCTTAGAAAACGATCGTTGGTATCGATCACTGCAATCGATTGTTTTAGCTTATTAAAATATAATATTTTTTCCTGATGAGGGCGGGTATTTAATTAAATACTGAGTAGATTTGCAAATTTTATATGGACTCAGCCGTAGGCATTATATTCAACATTGTAGTACATTATTTACCTCTCTGCCAAGTGATAGTTGAAGGATCGATATCCAAACGGACGAACTGTTTTATTTCTTCAGGAGTTAGTTCATCTGGATTTGTTTTTGTTATCCCAAGTTTCTGAAATGAAATTTATGATTACTGTAGCGATAAATTAGAATCTATTCTTTTTATATTGATTGTGTAGTTTTCAATTATTTTCTTGGGAATCCTTCACCCTTTTTAATGGTTGCCGCCGTACCCATTATCGGAAGAGTTATTAACCGTTTTAAAAGTTTAGGCATTTATCATACTGCGGACAAAGGTTCGCTCTTTATATCATCAAAGTATTCTAATTCAGTAGGCAGCACCTTTTTTTGTTTTGACTGAAGTGTGCCAGTAGCCTTCAGTTTTTTTCCATAATTTCCACCATAATTCCCGCCTATGACAGATCAGGTATCCATATGTCCTGTTAGTACGGTGAACATATTCTGAAAACTGTTGGATGGTATTTTTACGTAAAAGGATCTTTTTTTTCTCCATGTAGAAAAGAATCTTTTAGGTGCAGATGATATAGTGACCTCACACTGGAACCAGAGCTTTAATTCCGCATTTGACAGAAGGCACACTTCGGGCTATACTATCCCGAAAGAAGCAACCTACCACCAGCAGGATCGAACTTGCAACACGATTCACAGGGTTATTAAGACAAGCTATGTCTAAGGTGAAATTTTGTTAAAAAAAATAACTCAACTTTATTAATTGAGGAAAATGAAATAGCATACCTGAAGTCGAGAAAATTGAATTTTACTAAATTGTCGATGGCCTTTAATCTTTGGGACCAGGCGTCTGTAAAGATCCTGAAAAATCAATAACTCTATCATACTTCGTTTTTTTAAAATCTAGATTATGTATTTTAGATTTTAGATAAATGGTACTCGAGTTGCAAATACCAATATTTTAAAGGTGGTATCATCTTACATTGTCAGCCTGAGTAGCCTCGTGAAACATTCGGGCATCAATCTGCGCTGCTATGAGATTGTTGGCCGCTGTGATTGCGTGGATGTCTCCAGTGAGGTGTAAATTAAATTCTTCCATTGGTATAACTTGAGAATAACCTCCTCCAGCGGCTCCACCTTTTGAAAATTTTGCTATCAGTAACGTATTTTGCACATGTCTTCACGCTCTCTGTTCCATGTGACATGAAAACAAGGCAATTCAGAAGTGTCTTAGGCGCTTTAAGGGCATTTTTTTTCTCTTGTGAAAGTTTTAATTAAAATTTTTATCTGTGTAAAATCGCAAGGCAGAATCCTCAAGACCCTAATATTTTGAACAATCATCATCACCTTTGATTCCAAATGTTGGTCCTTGCGAAGGTTGTCTCATGCAAGAAAATACATTTTTATTCAAACATGCTCCCAAGGCCTGAGATAATCCAATGGTTGTGGTACTTTTCCCTTCTCCAAGTGGAGTTGGGGTTATACTAGTAATTTGAAAATGAATCACAGAATTGTAATTAAGTTCTTATCTAATCTTATTACGTAGGTAAAGGAAGTTGTTTTTGTAGCAGACATTACGGGGTCGATATCACTGTTGTGATGATGTTGAATTTCTGATTTGGTGATTAAGGTCGACTTCTCGCCAGAACGATGCTCCTGTACCGCTTTCCCAATGCAACTAATGAACACATGAGCATGCTCGTTAGTTATGTTGAGATAACGTGACGGAGCATCGTTCTGGCGAGAGATCGTCCTTTTTTCCCATCTTTCTGTACAACGTTTAAGCACATTTGATCAGACAGATCTCTGACAGTCTGCATTTCTTCATTTCTTGAATTCTTATTCGGCGAAGGTGCTCTTAAGATTTGTGGGGAAAGCTTTATCAAGATTGGTGTAGCCTATGAAACTTTTACCGTAATATCTGTTACGTAACTTTTATGCAGTTTTTTTCTGTCATGTGACATATTCTGTTACTTACCCAGCCACTAAGATGTAGTTACCATGTTGCTGATCTTTAAGTCTATTTAAAATGTCTAAAGACACTTTAGCTTTCAGGTTGCCATATAATTCCAATTCTGAAGGTAGTATACCAACTTCATTAGCTAATTCCGAAATTTGTTTTGGAGTCTGAGATCGTGCAGCTACGATGTCACTATAATTATAAACTTTCCTCAATAATTTCATTTTTTCTAGACCTCTATATGGAAGTCATTAACTAGCATGGCTTTACAATGCACATAACTCCCGGGGTCATCCCTTTCAGAACCGGATTTTCTAGTTTTCCGCCCGTAACTTATCATTGAACCCGTGTCCCGCTTATGATTGGATCAGGTCTTCGTGTTCTAACCTTTCATTCCCTTCCATATTTTCTTTGTCCACCCTCAATCCCATTTTACGTTCTAAACATTGCGGACGTACTGTAATTCAATTCTATTGGCTAAAGTGTCTGTGGGATCATATTTCAATGTAAGTGAAGTAAATTATATATTAGGAGTAAATTATATACTAGGAGTAAATTATATACTAGCAGCAAATTATGTACAACAATATGCACCATATTTACCTTGGAACTGGCTCAACTAAATTCAATGGGAGATGACGAATTTTCCATTGTCCACTCTAAGAAATAAATCAGCAGTATAAATCTATCAGTTAGTTCGATCTATCCCTTGGTCACTTTATTAGAGTACAATTTCGTACAGAAGTTGATGTTTTTGCTACTTCATAATGTACTAAAAATGGAAGACACGTGAACACCCCCAATAACTTTACTGGCGCAGGACACATTCTGTTACGCTTTATGTGGTAGTGTTGGGATATGATTCAGGCAGGGCCAACTGGAGGTTTTGCGGGGCCTCGAGAAAATTTATTGGTGGGGATCTCAAAATATTTGCAAAAGAAGTTTTTTATGGTAAAATCTGAGAAATGTTAAAGTCCCATTTGAACGCCCGCCAGCCTCGGTCTGAAGCCCAAAAAAAATCGACGTCTGAATTGGCCCTGGATCTGGAATAGATCTTAAGTGATCTATTGCCTTCCTGAAGAAAATTAAAAAAAAAACAGCCATATGGTGAAATGTATTGTGTGATAGTGTGACTCGTGTCTATATGTTAGTGGAAATGATAAATTCTTACAATGAAATTGAAATCTATCTGATCGACCTTGACAAATTAAGCTAAGCATGTTTTATAGTTATTGGATTTGTGATTGATTAATTACTTTCTGGCCTATCTGTACGCACCTTGTCACGTTTACTTGCGAAATACGAAAAAAAATAATTAACTTACCATTTTAAAATCAGTGATACGAAGTTAGGAAGGAGTCAAGCAGCCACTTACGGTTTGTGGTAAAGTGCAGAATTGCTGACTACAAAACGGTAATACAGAATATGTTGACAAAGCTTGTTTGATTGCTAAGGTGAATTTGTTTGATACTTGTGAGGAATACACACGACTGGGTTAAGGTTTCTATAAATTAACATTCAGCGTGCTTGAAGCCAACTAATAGAAACCAATGGAATAGCTCTTTTTGTATTTAAAGATCGACAGAGAGAGAGACTAATGATCGAGGTCAAGTGTGAAAAAATTGACTGACGTTAATCCATCTTTCTTTTATCTTGACAGACCTTTGAATGGAAGGGGAGAGGCAGTTATGACTGGCTCTTCATTTGGATAGTTTTCTATTCACAGCCTGTAATTAACAGCATAAAATGAAACTTCTCTTTTGGACTTTCCTGTATTAATACCGGAATTAACTTTATTAGGAGTAGTTTAGGAATAGGAGCTATTACAGAAAAAAATGAGAGAATCGAGGTGGTGTGGGCATATCATGAGAGGAGGGGAAGAGAAGCTGATTGGACCCATCACAAGGATGTCAGTCATACGTTGCAGAGATGGAAGAGCCTGATGAAAGCAGACATGGGTCCCGTCAACTACAAGGTCATTAGAGACCCGTCCACTGCATAGTTCTAACGCATATACTGCACAGACACTACACTAATGCGACGATTATTGGGTATTAGCAGTACCCAGCTTTCCCGAGCGACCACCCATGTCAGTACTAACTGGGCTTGCGTTGCTTAACTTCAGTGATCAGACGAGAACTGGTGTGTCCAACGCAACTCGCCGCTCCCATTCCTGGTTAGGAATAGGAGAGAATGGAAAGTCAGAATTTCCAGACTTGATCTGATCCCTGATAAGGGTTGGGTGAGCCAGTGTTTGCAGAACTTAAAGAGTCCAGAAAAAGCAGTACAGTAATTGAAGATGATTTAGATGTTCTAATATGCTGCAAAATTATTTTGCCAAAGGTTAACTGGAAAATTTAGGATTTCAATTACAGATATCAAGTGAAAGCTATCTCTCAACTTTTAGCAGTATTTTTAAAACTTTATCCCTCTCCCTTATATCCTCCTCTCGCCTCCTCTCACCACTTCTTGAAATAATGCAACTAACGAGCATGTAACACATGATGTCAACCAAAGTTGTCTTGTCTTTCTCATGAGGTCGTGAGGCGATTACCATCAGGTGATGTAGTCTCCTGTTCTCTGAATTACGAAACATGACTGGACTCTCGTCCATAAAATCTTCCTAAACACTTAATAGTTATTGTGCAATATTTAGTAGTAACTTCATAATAGGATATCATGTACTCAAATAAGTTCTTCACTTCTTTATACTGTAACTGAAATGTATTGTAAATTATGCATTACATCATCGTTGTAGGTTTGCACGCTTCACTTTTTGTTAAGAACAACGTCTTCATTGTTTGTTGGTGTTTTAGGACCCTTCAACTACAAGGTCATTAGAGCCCCAACGTCTCTATGTATAGTGTCATGTAAAATACCCTTATTGTCAGTAATAAATTACCACTTCAATATTTAGCGGTGATGTGCTGGCTTGATGCTAAATGCATATAGATAATTAATGGAGACATTAATATATTGGCATATACTGTAAAGTAGGGGTGTCAAAACAGTGGTCCCAGGTGTCGCATGCAGCCCGTACAGGGAGCGGTTTTATTGCGTTGGACACACCAGTTCTCGTCTGATCACTGAAGGTAGTACTCAACTCCAGCTAGTGCTGGCATGGGTGGCCGCATCGGAACACCTAAAAATCTTCATAACAGTGTAGTGTCGGTGCAGACTCCGCATTAGAACTACGCAGTGGATGGGGCTCTAATAACCTTTGTAGTTGAAGGGCCGTAAAAACACTAACGAAACAAACACAAAAATCGATTCTATGTAGTATACATATGCGGCCTACCACTCAGAAGCGGAACAATAAGGGGATAGTAGCCCCGGTCGCAGTTGCGAGGAGGCGCCATGGGCACTGTATGGCCCTCATTATAAGACGTATGTTACCAATGTGGCCCTCGGGGTACTCCCAGTTTGACATGCCTGCTGTATAGGACATGTCAATTTCGGCATTTAACCTTGACATGAACATTTCGATAGTCGGAAGTTTTAGCATTACTTTTCTGATGCGATTTAACCGTGATTTGAATTGGCACAGGTTCGTTAGTCCAATGCAGGTATGGTGGCCCAGGCGGGCGTAGCGTGGTAGTCGATATTGTTCTTGTCTGTGGTATTTTTTATGCGGTAGGAGGCTTCCAGTACTTCTTTTATAGGTTGAGACGTAACGGAATGTTACCCATTCGTGGAACGCGATCATGGGCACCTCACAAATCTGCCTTACTTGCGAAGTTGTAAAAATAGTGGGCTATGTGTTGTACCAGGATAGATTGCATTTTAGAGCCAAACTCAGTAGCTGGTCGAGCGCATTTACCTCCAGTCAAAGTACAACGGTTTGTCTCTGAATTGGGGAGACCTAACGAATACTTGCCGTAGACTAAGAACCAAAAAGATGCAGTTCAGTGCCTAATGCCACCTTAGCACAAACTTTTTGGGTATGATCAGGATAGGAAAATGAAGTTGAAATACTTTGAGAGTCCACACAGTTGCAGCCAAGTTGCGTTGGACACACCAGTTCCCGTGGGATCACTGAAGTTAAGTAGCGCAAGCCCACGTCAATACCAACATGGGTGGTTGGTAAAAAACGTTGGGTGCTGCAAAGTTGCTCTCTCCTTCAACCTTTCACCTTCCTCCTCACCTCCTGCGGGCAGCCTCCTAAGGATTCATCCTGTTATGGCTGCCTGGCTTATACCCCAACCCTTGAAACTAATCCAATCCCACAGAAATTAACTGAGTAAAATGTGTCTATCACTCACTTTACTCTCGGACTAATTGTAAGGAATGAAGACGAGGTCCTAACCAGATCAATATGGTGTCTGATTATAAGACTTAAATTTCCATGAGCTACACTGCAAAGCATTTACTGGAATTTGCATTCACAAGATCATATGGGATCTTACAGCAGTAATCTCCATTAACCAGTGTAAAGCACCAGCCAGCTTTAAGGTGTTCACCCCGCACAGCAGCTCTTACACCAAAAACCACCAGCAAATTCATGCAATATATTTTATTGAATCGACCAATTTTGTACCATCATAACTACCAAATTGGAATGTTGATACACGTTCACTCAAGTCTGCCACAACATACACCTGACACCAAGCTTTTATTACCCACATGCAATACCTTTTAAGTATCCAAACTTACCAATAACATAGTGTAATATTATATATTTTAAATGACTTTCAAAGCTTTATTAGTAATACAAAAATATAGACGTTTAAAAATATAGATTCGTTTCAGTGGTTTTTAACAATAACCCAGCAACGTGATCTTAACTTTAACCCTTTTTTTAGTAAATGAGTATTGTAATTAACAAGCAGTAACTTAGAGATTTGCAGAATTAACAGACTGCCTCTAGTTTCACCATACGTTCTCAAAGCACTGGTAAGTCACGCCACCTTTGATATTCATGCTGTAGCTTCCTAAAAAAGAAATGTTCATTGTTATGTGATTAAAATACTCCATATATATATATATATCAGTATCCTGCTACTTTATTATCAAAGTTTTAAATACATTTAAAAAATTTTCACAATCCATTTTACTAAATTAATTGTTACGAAAAAATGACTTACATGTTCATATAACTTTGATTACCCTTTCATTAGACAAATCAGTTTCTATGTAGTAGTTACCTACATAATGGTACATACCGCTTTTGCTGGTCCAGCAACTCTTACAGCTCTTGAAGCGGCCAATACTGTATTTTTCATCAACATTGCTACAGTCATTGGTCCCACACCTCCAGGTACTGGAGTAATAAATGATGCTTTCTTCTTAACTTCATCATATTTTACATCACCAACTAATTTCTGTCCAGACTTTTTAGTAGGATCTAAATGCGAGTTTAATCAATTTTCCAGTTTTCAACCATTCCTCAATTACTTCAGTTTAGGAGAAAATAATTACCAGAAATAGAATTTATTCCACAATCTATAACTACAGCACCAGGTTTCACCCAGTCGCTACGAACCAATTCTGGCTTTCCTATGGCCACCACAAGGATGTCTGCTTCTGACACCTACGTGCCAGATGTAAAAGTTTTGCTAAGTATGTTATGAAAGCAGAACTTGTTAGAAAAGAAAGTCAAGATACGAACCACTGTTGGCAATTCTTTGGTTTTCGAATGACAGGTTGTGACTGTAGCATGATTCCAAAGTAAAAGATCATGCATAGGAGCACCAACGATCTTGCTTCGTCCAAGTACCACAGCACGACTTCCTTCAATTGGAACACCTGAAAAGTACAACATTCAAAAAGTTATACAACTTCACTTCCTATTTATGAGATGTCAACATTTTAAAACAATACCAGTTCTTCGAATAAGTTCCAGGCAGCCATTAGGTGTGCAAGGCAAGAAGCAATTTGTTAATTCTCCTCTTGCCACTCGTCCAGCATTTTCGGTATTCAGTCTTGAAATTTGTATGCAGAAAAGTAGTAGGATAACTTGAAATTCATATTAAGTACGACTACCAGATATTCTTACCCGTCAACATCTTTCAACGGAGACACAGCATTCAAAGCCACAGTTCCATCGATAGGATGATCGGAATCGGGGGGCATCTATTACAAACATGAAAAGTTGTGAAAAATCACTTATGATGAATCAACTTGGGGTATTAAATTTGACAAATCACAATTCATTACCTGAACGATAATACCATGCACGGATGTGTCGTTGTTCAACTTTTCAATAGCATCAATTAACTGTGTTAAAGAAAATGATTTTCTTAATTCAGACAAGAACTGCTCTCTATGTGGGGTAGGCCGGCATACCCCACACAGACAACCCAGCCAATATTTCCTTCGGGTTCCAGACAACTGGCTGGGGTGCCCCTTGTCAGAGCATGTTCAGTGGACCCGACCCGGACACAATCGTTATAAGGGTATGATGATGAGACAAGAACTGATCCGATTAAGATCACATGTTATATTAAACGAACCTGATCTTGGGTCGTCGTGCGAGGTAGCTTTATATGCTGTGGGCTGATTCCAATTTCTTGTGCAGCTCTCATTTTCATCCGAATGTAAACGTTAGAATCCTCTCTATCACCCACCTATAAAGCAAGTGGAGAAAATTACTTCTTAGAATTTGTGAGGACAAGACTGACAATTGAGTGTTCATGAGGTCAAAATATCTGGGATAAAAATGACAACAGCAGAAATAGAAGGGAACGTGAGAAAGAGAGAGAGAAACTAAGGTGCAAATTGGATTACAGAAAAATGGATTTTACGACACTGGTTACCGACCCCATGTCACATTACAATCCTTTTAGTTGCCCGACATGAAAAATCATTTCGCCGCGCTGCTTTAATGTGTTAGGCAACTTATTTTGAAAAAAAAACACTCGAAGGTCATTTAGTAACCAACAGATAAACGGACAACGACTGCATTCAAAACATTATTACTTCACGGCAACCTTATCACAAATCTTACGAAACGTCTGTTTGTGCAATGACTACGAGCATTTATAGCGTCATGATAGGTTACGTGTATTATAAAAAAGTTCACCGATTGTTAAATGTTGCTTGTTTAATGCAAATCACGATATAATGATTACGAGAATGTTATCAATTCTGTTTATTATAGAAGAAGGATTTATAGAAAACGTACCTGTATGACAGCTAACCCAGGCACAAATCCTGGATTGTTGGACTGCAAAGATTTCACCTCCTCCGTTAGCTGACATTTAATCTCTCTAGATTATGCATTAAACCATTCAATAATATAAAAAAACTAATCACTATATAAAATCATTAATTTCTATTGATCCTTACTTCGCTACTTCGGTCCCCGATAAAATAACAGCTTCGTGATCGGAAGTCGTGGCAGGCATCTTTCTTCTGGATAGCAACTCTTAATAAAAACCTACCAGACGACTTGGAGGTCAAAGCACATGTGGAACCGAAATCTCACATGTTTGGCCGTCAATAGATGACGTCATAGATGGACACCAGCCATTGCCCTGGAAACACGTAATCAGAACTTCCCTCGTTAGAGTGGAGTGCAATCTGTTGAATAATACCGCAATCTAGTTAAAACGGAGACCAAGCGATTATGCGCAAAAAGAATAAAAAAATCAGCCAATCATTGCGAAGCTTTTGTAATTTTGTTTTGGTCTCTCCACTTGCTCGAAATTTAAAATAGATAATCGTTTTTTCCGCGTTAATCCATTTTTGTTCGAAAAATTCTTAATTAGTAAAATGAGTGAAATACGTTGTCAGAACCTCGACATTGGACAGATTCGAAGTATGAAATACAACCAACTGCGGGCTATTGCGAAAGAAATGGGTATTAAGTGTAATATGAAGGTACAGTGTAGTCGACCGTTTGTTATTCACTGCTAGGATTTTAGCATTGACGTATTGTTTCTCGCTCTTACGTTGTAAATGATTTCGTCCTATTTAGGTTTTATTCATTTATAAGTAAATAACTGACAGTATACTTAGTATTTTTTTCACTCGTTTGTTTTTCTGACAATGTCCTGCAGTAGATTTTTGTGTTTACTCGCATCTTGGACAATATTCTTAACCTTTTAAAATAGTAGCATGTTGTACGGGTTAATGATTTTCGTTTTTCCACCACTTCTTCCTTTTCCTTACTAATTAACATACCGAAGTTTATACTGTAGTTAGCAAAGGCAACTGTAGATTAGCCACTGGTGTGAACCACCGTCATATTATGATGAGCAAAATTCACGGAAGAAATTATGTATATGTGGTTTATTGATGTGAATCATTAAATAACGGAGTAAAATTACGTCTAATACTTTTTTGTTTACTTTCAGGCCTCTAAACTAATTGATGCTATTTTCGAAAAATCAAACATAGCAGAGGATGAGAATGTGAATTCCAAGCAGCCGTCGAAAGTCAATATAATAAACGATAAAAAGTCCCAAGAGTCTGCGCCAATTATAGAAAAAAGTAATTTAGACAAAGTAAGTGTGTGGTTTGTCAACTTTGTTTTGGATATTTCTTTAAAAATTTTCTTAATTTTCACCCCGAAAGGGCTAAAAAAAGCGCACTTTGAAGTTCCTATTGCCGTTTATCCGATAAGTTCTATTGAGGGTTCATCCACGAAGAGGTGCAATGCAAATTCACGTTAGTACCAACATGGGTGTTTGGTAGAGAACGTTGGGTGCTGCAAATTTCCCCTCTCCTACACCTACTTCCTCCTCTCCCGCTAGCAGCCTCCTAAGGGTTCGGCCTGTTATGGCTGCTTGGCTTACAATAGAGAGTTAGTGGTGAACGTCGACGATGACGATACGAACGATACGAGGTCAAATGAGGCAAATGCGCAAGCTCAATTGCTGGTCTGCTTTTCGTGAGCATGCACAGTTGCCTCATTTGACCTCGTATCGTTCGTATAGTCATTGTCGACGTTCACCACTAACTCTCTAATTTCTTAATACAAACTTACCTCGTAACATATGCTGTATGGAGTGAAATATTGTTATTGAGCTCTGGCCGGCTAGCACAGAATAGACAAAAAAAGGAAGTATGAGAAAATCCTGAAAGCGGTTAATACTATTATTGAAAACTTCATGAAGAAGTACTGTACATTCTGGTAATGCCATTGCTTTGGTCATGGACTGCTATACACATATAAGGTTAACTAACAGCGCTACATTAGGTTATTGCATTAAATGTTAAAATTTATTAAACTGGTAATCCATTATATAATAAATGCACAAGTTCATTTGATGTTAACACAGTTCTGCTTATTTGATTATTTAACGTTGGCCTAATTACTACTGGAGTTAATTTACCAACGCCCGGTAAGGGGTGGCAACTGACAAATATCTACATTTAGGAATTTGTTTTACGTGCCAGTGATATCGTACACTACACAGGATCATGACTATCTCCCACCCACTGAAATGTGCACTTCTTGTTTCTTCTTTCATCCTTTACTCTTTTTGACCAGAATCAAACTTGCTGCAATGAGTTCAAAAGGCAACTATGGTACAGACAAACCTCTTATCTACGGACACCCCATCAACGGACTTGGAGTCTTCCTCTGACTCCGTTGCCAAAAATGTCTCATGTATGAGATTCCATTGACACTGTTGGTTTGTTACGCCAACGGGTAGAGGGGTCGGCCAAGCAGCCATAACGAGCCGGACCCTCTGCACATTAAAAGAATTAAAAATAATTTGTGAACAGTATAAGTGGAAAGCAATGAAAGTTGGATTCATATATAAGCCCAAAACTACCGCAACCATCTCTAACACCTGGCCAGAGCATCCCAAGCACCAGCACTGGACAAATACCTGTAGAAGCCACCAGCATTGTTTAGCTACAGGTACATAACTACTGATAGTTAATATAGTGGTTTATAATTTAAAAAAAAAATCCCTTCCCATGTGTGGAGAATCGGCTTTAACAAACCACCCTTTCCCCCTTATTAGTCCGTAGATGATAGGTTTGTCTGTACCTCTGAGCCACTGATGTTAGTGTCAGTCTATCTTCCTAGATCTTTCCGGGATTTTAATGCTTAATACCAGTGTGTGTCAGTAAATGTTGATGAATCTCAACAAATGTTTGTTGATATTTCGTTTAAGAATGAAGTGTCGTGTTCATCATCTAGAAGACTTATCCGTCAAAATACTTTTTCGCTGTCGCCATCTACTCCAATATGTAAAACCAGTAATGACATTAATAAGAGTTTGAGCAACCGTCGCCTACCGTGTCCGATTTCGGCTGATGAAGACGACTGCAAAAAGTTTCACCGTAATGAGGGAGTGAAGTTCAGTGAACAAACAAGTTAGTGGTGATGGTGTTCGCATGTCTTATTTGCTCTGTGCTGTGAAATGAATTAAATTTATCTTTCTAGCTTCCACAACACGCAGCAAATTGCCACGCCTAAAACGGCTGAATGGGCATGCTACTCCGAGTAATGTGGAGTCTTCTTTTTTATATATACTGTATGTGAGAAAATGATGAATATATATTCACTATTGTAGTGTTTCTGATCTAGATTTCAAATTAATACATCAACGGCAGTTTGATAAAATGGAATCGATAGACGCCTATGTTGTAAAGAAGGAGGCGAAAAGAGCGGCACATAAAGCAGTTCATGAACAACTCTCGAAAAGTCTTCGTGAAAATAAAATTCGACTTAAGCAAGTAAGCAAGTGGTAGGTTATTTTTTCCAATTCTGACATGTAGGGTAATTTAATTCGATTATCTGTCACGATAGAACTCAAAGACTCCAACTTGCAAACAATCACTTTTTCAACCGACTGTATTGGAAACTAAAGGTATAAATTTCAATTTTGGAAAAGCAAAAGGCCTTTCAACTTCGGGGAAAAAAAATGAATTAAATGGTAAGAACGAATGCTTTGCTCGCAGCATGCTGCTGATGTCGACGTTTTAGGATAATTCTAAAGTATTTGTACGATGACACTTAATATCTTATAGGTAAAGAAACATTCAAATTCATTGGTTCTCCATTAAAAGAAAATGTGAACGACTCTACCAAAACGAAGTTAGCCAGGTGTAAAGATTTGTTGAAAACGAGATTGCGCTACAAGTTGCCAGGCAATTCACAATCTTCTCAGAAGTCTTCTTTTGGCTCAATGTCACGTCTGTCAAATAAGACCAACACGAGTAGTAGTAGTAATTTAAGTAAAAGGTAACTTAAAGCAATGCAATGGTTACTTCTGCAGCAGAACATACATATTGGGGGTTGCCTGTGAAATTCGGACCTTATTGATGAATTTTATTTTTTATAGGGAGATTGAGCGCAAAGATCAGCGAGAGATGCTGAGAGGGGTGAGGTTGAATCGACGGTTTCAGTTGCAGTTAGAGTGTAGAGGTATTACGCCAAAGAAATATTAATTTTACTTGATGATTCATTGATGTTTATTTTGGAAGTTGCTTTCATTAGCACTTCTTTGTAAAGTGTTGAACTGAACTGTCGACGCTTGCAACTAATACAGTTCTTGTATATGAAGGAACGGTAAAGTCCTTTTAATACGTTTTCCTTCAGAGCCTAAATAAAACGACTTTACGGTTTATCAATTTCACACGAAATTGATTTTAAACTTTTTTTATCCTGCCCTACATATAATTTTTATTTCTACTTGTATGATTTTGGTGAATCCCATGTTGGTAATGTGTACAGTTGTAGACTGACTCACTTGTAGACATATATGGCATCATTTACTCGCTTAACAGTAATAATCCTTTTTTTAATTATATTTATAAAAATCATTTGTTTTAATTATTCATAGTTTTAAGTATAAAGAGCATGTACTGTCTGACTTCCATTTTTGTAGCAGTGTGGTTTTTCCAGAGCATGGCTTAACTTTGGTGGAACTTATGGTTATGTTTGATCCAGGCCTTGAGATAAAAGGTTTCATTAGGGGCAGTGGAGAAATCTGAATGGGTGGATAAGACATGGTCCTGCTGGAATGTATGGTTCATCTACATATAAAACCCGTTCTATGGGAAGAAGAAATACGTGTCGATTGGTTAAATCAAACCATTCATTCTAAGCATACCACGGCAATATTCAAACTAACGTAGTTTTCGTCCTGTTTGTCATACCCTCACAAAAAATTAGCGGGGAGAGAAAATGAAATGGGAAACTAGCGGGTGAAATTTTGTCTGGCGTTTACAATGGTCCGTCTTATCTGCCCCAAAACCCAAGTGTAGCAAAGTTACATGGGACACACCAGTTCTCTTGAGACCACTGAAGTTAGGCAGTGCAAGCCCATGTTAGTACCAACGTGGGTGGTTGGTAAAGAACGTAGAGTGCTGCAAATTTCCCCTCTCCATCTCATTCTCGTCGCGTGCCCACACGTGACCATGGCTGATTTATTTTGAGTTTTAAACTATGACGGAAGTTTTACTTTAGCCCACCACTTATAAGAGTAAACCGCCGACCACATTCAGAGATGAACTGGGGATACTTTTGATTGAGCTCCAAGGGAAGATTGCTTTGCCAATAGAGATGCCTAGGTAAGTTTGAATAGCTTGTTTGTTTCTGTGGCTCACGGGTTAATGGTTGCTGGATCCGTCCTGTCTGGGATAAATTGTTACTTATGGGCGAAAATTGCATCTTCCGTCGGATGAGAAGTAAAGGCGTTGCCTCGTGTGATGTGTAGGAAGTCACCTGCACCCAAAATAAACCTCTCTACACAGTAAAATGTGTAGATCGGCATTTTTTTCCGGTATTGGAGTTCATTCGCCCTGGCGTTGGTGGATAAACTGCCCCAATGAAGGAAATAACCCAACGTTAAATAAGCAAACGGTTGCAGAATTAGGCCGGCGGCTGGCTACATAACAATACTGTCCCACGCGCGGATCCAGGATGGGGTTTTTGGGGTTGCAACTCCCCTATGCACGTATAAACTTATTCGCATAATATATGCGAGCTTTAGCTCAACCTCCGTTGGCGAAAATCCTGGATCCGCCACTGCCGTCCTACAGTTGACAATGATGATAATTATGACCTAGTGCGGGCTTCAAGTTCACAGTTGTCGATTTGCACTGCTGTAAGTTTCAGAAAGCTGAATTGATTGAATGGTAACTGTTTATATTCTCTGGTGGGGCAATAATAATATGGGTTGTACATCTTTTTATTAAGTTTAGCAATTTCCGCAACCTTTTTTCTTTTGTGGATTTGTATATGATGTTTGTTAAGAAATAGTCAAACAGAAGAAACATAAAGAAATCCACAGAATAAATATATTTTGAAAATTCATAATTGATTAAAACTACAAAAAATTATGGTAGTGACATCACCATATACAATTATTTAAATTAATTACGTACACACGCATGGAATTCATAAAAAATACTTATTTTTAGCTACCTATACTTAGCTAAAATATGAAAATGCAATATAAATCGTATGCAACGCATGTAAACACTATTTAGAGAAACGTATAAAAAGCCCACAACAAGAAAGGTTATTATGATCTGTACATTTTAAAATGAGTTTAAATTAGAAAAAATAGACCATTTGATTTTAAATGTTTAATATTTTTTCTATAGCTACATTAATGTAATTTAATTCTTTACATCAACATTGAATGCAAGACATGAAGTTGTTTTAATATTTAACACCTTTTTTGCCCGTTTTTCTGACATTTATGTTTCTATTATGTGCTTTCAGGTGATGTGCTTGTGCATGTCAAATGATTTCAGACCAAGCAAAATCTTATTTTATTTCTACGTGAAATTGCAACAACAAATGTTACGTGTCAAACCATCTTTCAAATATAATGATTAGCAGGTAATTTACTATAAAAACACTGACTTACAAACATCCCTGCAATTATATATAAATATTTAATAAGTTTTGTAAAGTCTTTTTCTTAATCCATTGAAGATGTATTTTATAATTGACGTTTTCGATGGAAATCAAAATTTTACTATGTCAGTCTTGAAACAGGAATTTGTTCACTTATTGACAAACCTCAGTTTTAATAAGGTGTTATTTTTAGCTAACGGGAACGTTGCAAGAACCTTAAATGGTCTCGAGCGGTTTATTTAAACTAATTCAATCGAGTGTATATACGTACCCATGGTATGTCTGAGGTGATTAATGTTGTAATTGATGGAATATAACATTTTTTTTACACCTCTTTCCCAATTTGGATCACAAAAAAGTTTTTCAGATTTTTATTGTAAACCTGTATTATTATTTTCTCCTTATTAACTCAAACTAGCCTCTGTTTTCTCTCATATGACAGGATTGCGATAATTTACCTGGTTCAGATGACCAGCCTCTACACCTGACAATTTTGCCGATCTACTTTCATATTTTGCACATACAGAAATGGGTTTTTATTTGTCTCGGTGGGTAATATACAGTAGACCCTCGTTTATCGGTCGTAATTGATTCCGGACAAGGGGCGGATAATGAAGGATTCATATTAGGGTGCATTTAAATAATATGGGAGCGGCAAGTTGCGTTGGACACACCAGTTCTCGTCTGATCACTGAAGTTAAGCAACGCAAGCCCAGTTAGTACTGACATGGGTGGTCGCTCGGGAAAGCTGGGTACTGCTAATACCCAATAATCGTCGCATTTGTGTAGTATCTGTGCAGTATATGCATTAGAACTATGCAGTGGACGGGTCTCTAATGACCTTGTAGTTGATGGGACAAATGCAAAAAATGCATTTAAATATGCAAAATATAAAAGGTTGTCAAATGTGCAATGCAGTAAATCTATTAGGGATAGGGGGCGCGTACCCCAGAAGTATGCTCATGGGGACTACTCACAGATAGGTCCCCCCTCGAAATTTTGAAGATTGGCGTCTATACAAATTTGTATATGTATACAGTGTGTGTATACAATTTTAAAACACTTTGAACAAAAAGAAAAACAAATTAGGAAGAACTTTTATCTCATTTTGAAAAAAAAATCCGTTCATCAGGAAGATATTTCAATGAGGCGTTTCTAAAAGAATTGGACCGGTTAAACCTAAGGATGGTTAATCGGGGGCCGGATAAACGAAGGTTTACTGTACTTTATTTCGGGAGGTAATGATTGCAGGATCGATCCTGGTTGAGCAGAAACCGTCTTTATCGGAAGCCGCAAATGCCCCTTCCGTCGTATGGGAAGTGAAGCCGTGGTCCTGCATGATGTGTACGATGTCATTAGTGTATGTAAATGAACCCTTTCAACATGCAGTAAAATAGATGTAGGAGCTTGCTCCCCTTTGAGTCGCGTCGGCGTAAAAAAGTGTCCTAACAGACAGGCCCCGCCTTCAGATTTAATTTCTGCTGTTTCAGAGTTATATTGATTTTCCGGTAGCCCAGCAAAACTCTCAGCTGGTCCTGCTTACAAAGAAAATAAGATGACTTCAATTAAACAAACAAGACCCCCGATCCAGCTTTTTCGCCATCTTGGTCAAGAATTATTTTTGCCGCTCCGGGCAAATGCCAAGTTTGCCACCACACCCCTGGATCTGGGCCTGGCGCCGGAAATGACCATCGGCTGTTGTTTGACTTTAAATGGTTTGCAGTAATTTGTCATGTCATCGATGGGTCGCTCAATTATCTTAAGCACTTGCGGAGTGTTGCCAATGTCCTAGACGTTTATGTGTTACAATTTTTTGTTTTTATAAATTTTATTTTTCTTTACGTCAATTTTTGCCGCAGCCTGGGGAAATGTCACCTTTTGCCCTCCCCTAGATCTGGACCTGATAACACCGGGACAGATGGGTACCCGACTCTACCATAGATGGGGATATGGTTAGGAATGTTGATGCTGTAGAAAGGGTTCATTTAAGTGCAGTAGTGTTGTCGTAGTTCCAAGCACAGCGTGCTTGGAACTACTCTCTCTCGTTCACCCAAAGGAAGCCCTGTCACTGAGGAGTCATGAGTCGCGGACGAAACCATAGAGCTGTCGACGCCTAGACATAGAGAAGATGAGGTAGAAAGACAAAACCAGTAAGGGTTACGTATTGCCTTTTGTCCACTGATTTTCTCCGTTGACCGTTATCACTATTACAGTAGTTTCAAACATATGTCTCTGGCACTAACTTTGTCACTAACTTTTCTCGCTTATATTTTATTGCTTAACTGGTGCAGTTTAAAATCGTCCACATGGGGTCTGGAACATCCCTGTTGCTTACTGTTTGTTTACCCGCCAAAATTTCTATTTTGGTTGTATAATGCGGTGTTGGAACACGTGGGGTAGGCAGGCATCCCCCACTGACAACAAAGCCTATATTCCTGCGGGTTCCAGACGCCTGGTTGGAGTGCCCCCAGTCAGAGCATGTTCAGTGGACCTGCAGACCCGATCCTGCCATAGGCGAGATAAGGGTATGATTATGATGCTGCAGTTTAAAATCGGTTCTCTACCATGGACTCGATCTATTGTCGTCAATTGTCTTAAGGTTAATCATTTTATTCCTTAATTTAACGTAAATTGTGTCCTTTTTAATTGCGATGAACATCTATGTGCCTAACATTATGGGTATGTAATGTAAAGGATTTTAATTTGGAGTCTATAAGGTATGGCATTATAAATTTTTTACCCTTCTTAATAAGCAGAATAATCTCCTAGTTGTATTCATGTTTATGAAAGTTATAAAAAGCACCACCTTAATAAACAAGGCCGTATCTTAAAAGCCGAAACATTTTAAAGAAACAGCCTTTACCATAGTGAAATTCTACTAAAAATCATCAACTATTAAAGGTGAGGGAGAATATTCGGTGTTGCTTTACCTTTTTTTTTTTTAAATTTTCGTCATATGCTAATTTAAAAAAAAAATAGTATTTTGCTTCATTATATAACAAGAACGCAGGAGCTTTTTGCAGTTATTGATCATTTTGAATTTATTATTTATAGAAATGTTTTGAAATATTAAAAATCTGGGATGCCAGTTGGTATAATAGTCTTTTGTCGCCAATTCATGCTTTGAGGTAATTACTTCGGCTTCCCTTCAACTCATAAACCCGTCTTTATTCTATTCTAATTCTAATTCACAACACTGCAAGCAGCCTTATTTGGCCAATATGGCAGTGGAGAGACCAACTCTCATTCTTATATATATTACCAAAAAGCTCCCAAAACCCCAGGCTTAAATTTCTGTGATCCTGCTACAACACTAGTAATGGTAGGGTGGCTTTTTATTAGGCCCTCCACCTTATCCTTTCCAAGGCCATTCCATTGTCGAATGGTCCTTGGTAAGAAAGACCAGTAATATGTGTCTGTCTGTGCCCTAATCTCCTTCAATTTATACAAATGATCCTTTCTCCCTTTGTAATTAGCAGGGGACACACATCCCACCAGAGGTCCATCACACCCCAGCAGCAGCAGTCTGATAAACAGACTTATGCTGTGAGATGTTCGCCGCTGGCTTAGTGTTTCCCAACCTAGTTCCCTGATCATGTCAGACACACTATCCCTGTGAGAAAACCTGTGGAATACAATTCTTGCTGCCCTCCTCTGTATCCTTTCAATCTCCCAAGATAATTCCTGCCTGAAGGGAAACCAAATTGGACTACCATACTCCATAATTGGTCGCACCATTGAAATATATGCTGTTTCCCTCACCTCCCTTGTGCTGTCCCGAAGGACCCTACTAATCAGACGGAGGAATTGACCAGCCCTCCCAACTAATTTATTTATATGATCCTTCCAGGTACCTTGGTTATTTAAAATTATTCCAAGATGCTTATGGGTGCCAACTCTCTCAACCCTAACTCCACCAATATAGTAATCAAAGCTAAGTAGCTCCCTAGATCTAGATATTGTAAGAATCCTACACTTTTTCAGATTCAATGGCAGTTCCCATTTTACACACCAATTGTAAATCTTATTGAGATCCTGTTGTAATTGTGTACAGGATGATAACCCCTCATCTAACACCCGGGCAGTACATGTGTCATCTGCAAATAGTTCAAGGAAGGAACTTATGTCAAATCCTATATCATTCACATAGAGAATGTACAACAAAGGACCCAAAACACTTCCCTGAGGTACCCCTGATGTGGCTGGTTTCCATTCAGATGCACTACCCTTGTACATTTATGGTCGCAAGGTGGATCCTGACTGAGGTCGATGACTTCCTTCTATTTGGTTATTTCATGTCGATTAATTGTCGGGGTAATTAAAATGTATCGATTCAATTAAGCGAGCTTCGACATCTAAAAATTTTCTGATCTACAGACATTTTATTACATACAGAAAGGGTTCTTTTGCTTGCAAGGATGATATCTCGCACAACACACTGGACCACAACGTCACTTCACTTTCGATAAGGAGTGTCCACTAACTTGGGTCAGAATATCACTGAGTTATTCAAGTGGGCTGATTTCTTTTTTTTTTTTTTTTAGCGAGACAGAGGTCTTTAGTGCGCCTTCCGCCTGATGGGAAGTAAATCCGTGGTGCTGTTAAGTGGATAGATGCACGCGCGGATCCAGGATGGGTTTTTTGGGGTTGCAACCCCCCTATGCACATATAAACTTATTCGCATAATATATGCGAGCTTTAGCTCAACCCCCCTTATAATGGCTCACCCCCCTGTCTAAAATCCTGAATCCGCCACTGAGTAGATGTCCCTTGCACGGAATATCGTTTTTCCTGCACTGTGTACCAAAGCAAAAACTTTCGGGTGATGTTGCTCCACTTCCCACAGGCATCAGCGAATGGCATTTCGGCACAGTGCCAGATTAAGGTTTTTATATGCCCTAGGTCAGAACAATGGATTGTTTGTTTGTTGGAGTTTAAGGTCCCATCAACTACATGGTCATTAGAGACCCGTCCACAGTATAGTTCTGATGCAGAGACTGCACAGACACTACACTAATGCGACGATTATTGGGTATTAGCAGTACCCAGCTTTCCCGAGCGACCACCCTTATCAGTACTAACTGGGCTTGCGTTGCTTAACTTCAGTGATCAGACGAGAACTGGTGTGTCCAACGCAACTCGCCGCTCCCCAGAACAATGGAGTGGACCTCTATAAAGGAGATAAAGATGAGTACCTGATCCTGCCATAGGCGGAAAAGGGTTTGTAGTTGCTTTTGCTTTGCTTTAAACATATATCTATTCAAAGTGAAACACTGCTCTTAGCATTCATTCAGAAAAGAGGAGATTGAAAAAAAAGAAACTCCCAAGTATGATAAGATAATGAGGAATTGATTATCGAAGAGAAATCTGAACTACTTAAAAGAAATGTTTCATGAACAGTCTGCACATGAATAATAAGAATGAAATACTATTAACCCTTGCGGGGCAAAGAAAAAAAAACAAAAGACAAGCAGATTCTAAATGAAGTTGTCATCTGAATAAAGGAGCGACGCAATACATAAAAAAATTTAATTTTGCAGTGGCGGAGGTAATTAAATTAATGTTTAGGAACAAAAGAAAACCTTAAGATATTCTTTAATTTTCTTTTTTCGTGATGTTTCTCTTCCACTATTTTCTCAATGTCATACCAGTGGCCAAACACGTATGGAACTAAATTTTTGCTTAGTTTACTGGGATGTATTAGCCCCTTCTACTCCTCACTCATCTCATCTCTTCTTCTCCCTTGAGCTCTTGGTGAGCAGTTTCAACTCTGATTGTGTGGGTGGTTTCATTATGTCGAAATGACAACATGTCACAGAACTTTTTAGGTCGGTACCTTGAGCTCTTGGTGCGCAGTTTCGACTCTGGTTTCTTTAGAGTAACATGACACCTCTGCACGTCACAGAACCCTTTCTACGTAGAAAAAATATACACAGCTTGGCAAAATTTCCAGGTGTAAGAATTTATCTCCATTCCCTACTGGCCTCGGTAAATGGCTTTCAGAGCTGAAGGACTGATACTATTAAATGATACATTAGCGAAATTCATAAACCCTGCCCATCAGACAATGTCACTAAGACATGGGGCACCACCTCAACCATCTCTCCTATTAAATTGAAGATTTGTAAGTGACAAATATTTTCGTTATTATTTTTGTCCTTGTAAGTCGTATATCCGAGATAACCACGGCCATTACTATTAGCGTTTGGGTTGAAACATTGAACAAGAGAGGTAAACCAAATTTTTTATGATCACCAAATTTAATTATTATCTGAATGGTAATTCTAGTCAGTGTAATATTTGTAAATCTTATAGTCCTGCATAACATACTGTAGGTAAACTTTCAAATACAAATTCATTAACTTTTACAGTAGCTGGTAAGCTATTGATCAACTGAAAATATATCCCCTGATTAGAAGGTATGACCATCTCTTTTAATTCCGGATTATTTTAAATATAGTTGAGTTTCATGATTGATAAATTATTTATTGACCACCGAGGATCCAATTTAGCCATAGGAGAAGAGTGATTATAATGCCTATCACTTTGGATGCAACTCAGAAAACCAATTTAATGTTCAAAAGAAGTGATGTTGCAGTTATCAACATTGCATTAGCTTAATTAAAAACACCTTTCGTTAGTCACCTTTAGATGCTAATGTTATCATAACCAATTTTTTTTAATTAGAGTTTTTCTTGTCTTTTAGTCAACATTGTAAGTCAGTCTTTATAACCAGAAATAAGATTAAATCCATGCAGGTTTTCCGAATCCAATAGCGCTTCAACTGAAAACTGTTGTGAAATGGCGGAATGTTACTGTTTTTATACAATTCTTTTGAATATGATTTGACTGTGTTATTCATGAACACATATTTATTTATAACAATACACATACACTCGTGTATATATTGAATCATATGAATGAAACGAGCCTTCATTTTTTTTTTATATATCACATACAATAGTAAAATAGTACAATACTAATGAAAAAGAAATCTGCTTATCATTTGACTGGAAAGGCAATAATCATGCTGTCAGCTAAGCAAATATTTATCATCGGTAACAAAGATGAGTTACAAAGGTAACATTCTATAATACCTATATGTTTTAGGTCTCTATCTCGTTTTTATCCTCTAGAATTTGAGAACTGATGGTTTGCAAGGCGTCACGTGATGATGAAGATGATCACTGAAGGCAAAGGAGACTTCCTCTGTTTTCTGCTGACCTCTCTGTGTCTTATGGACTACATGGAATCGTGAATGGAATCTTGAAAAGTCAGGTCACGTATCATCACTAATTCTCAATCTTATGAACATTAGATACCTGTTTCTACATTGGCGTGGTGTTGGATTTTTGTGCTCAGGCCGGGCACTACCAACAGTAATAATAATAATAATACGGTCAGTCTTAGTGTATACTTTTTCCTGCCAAATTTGAATTTATATTTGCAGTTATTTTCTATGACATCCGACTACATATATCCTGTTAGAAACAATTTCATTGTCTTTGATTCATAGTGCAGTTTCATTGTCATTCAGCACAATTTGGATGGTATCATTGTTATTATCGTTATCGTCTTCAGTGCTTGCAGTACTTTGCAATATACGTTGTATTTCACGAACTGTTTGGGACCTTTGCAAGGATAGCATTGTAGCGTAACTTAAAGGGCGACTGACTTGTATGGCGACGTCATAATCGGGCGGATTATCTCCTGAGTTCACTCTATTAGTGCTTCTGTTTGGAACTGCTTTGATGGGACATCGGTGGAAGGTAGTAGTATTAGGACTTTCCCATAGAGGTAATGGATGATAGAGGACATGGCCATTGTGAAGTGAAAGGCGAGTTACGGACGGCCTTAAACCAAGAAATCCTCTAGGAAATGGAGACCTGGAACAAAATAATGCCCAAGAATGTCTGTGGCCTCGAACAGCGGGTATCAACTCGTTCTCAGACTCATTATTAGGTGATTGGCACATGAGTAGATGAGAACTGCTCCGTGCTCTTGAGAGAGGAACGGGCACGTTACCATTCTGATCCTCGTTGGCAGCTACGTTATTGTCGATGCCACGATCAACGTTGGTAGTTGTAACTGTGACATTATCATCCATCAACAAGGCTTCAGAATAACTGGGAACTAGGCCGAGGTTACTTCTTATATGCCATTCCAAATCCGGACTTGTAATGGTACTGGAGGGTGTGACATACCCTCGTCCTACCAAGGCATTGCTGGGCGTTAAAGGACTGGTGGTTACATAGTTGACTCCAAACAACTTGGTGACGTGGTAATGGACGTATGCTGTTCGACTCTCAATCAGAACTCTTAAAGGCCATGACACGAGTAAAAAAGATGCAATCCAAAATATCAAGTGGGACACATACCATGGCAGATGATCTGGATCAGTGAAGGCGATTAAATATTCTTTGAAATTGACGTTTACCAAATCCAATCCTTCTCGCATCTCCATGTAATCATCACGACGTTCATTTTCTTGGAAAAACCTAGCTCTTTGATCTTCAAATTCTGCAGCTGCTTCCATGTTAGCAAACGCAAATCCTTTACTGAATCTGATCTTTGTGGCCGGATATAATTCAAGATCTACCAAGTTCTTAGAAATATCTTTCACTCCACAATGGGCATAGACGAATGAGGCACCGGAAGAGTGCGAATTAATTCGTTCGTAGTAAACTTGAGTACTCGAATATGCGTTACCATTTCGATAACGAGTCACCTGAAATAGAAAGAACAAAATATCATCAAATGTCAAATATGGTAGTGGACATGTTAAGCAAATGAGGTATGCTTTCACGTGTTTTAATTGACTTCCGATTATTTTTTTTTCATGCCCTGTTTTGTCCAAATGATAATCATTACCTTCGCTGCTTCCTTCTGGCCACCACTAGGGAGGATTTGTCCATCCCACACACCAGCCTCCTCTCAAGTCTACTTACGTCTGGGTGTACTTGTGTACTTGACACTAGAGCTCATAGTTTCTATAGGGCTGAAATTAAACATCGGTTTGTCTGCATAGGAGGTTATTTATTGACTTTAGAGGAGAAAGCTCGCACTTGTGGGTTCCCACTTGACTGAAAGAAACTACCGCTCTTGGGGTAATCAAACGCGATTATGAATTCAAGAGTCAAGGAAGGTATCAATTGAGGCTAGCAATGTCGGATGGGACGTAAAGTCGTGATCTTTATGGTGTATGCACGTCTAAAAACCCTTCCTAAGCAAAACAAAAAGTACAAAAATTTCTTAGACATATGTAAATGGTTTTCAAACTGGATAAACCCCCATTAAATAGAGTATAACAAGGCAACTTTTCCTTCTGCCATTTAGGATCTGCCTCTCTGCATTGGATGTAACCATCTTTTTCCCCCTTCCTTCTTATTGCTTTATCTTAAATACCATCGACCTTTTTTTTCGTAGCTGGGTATGCGAACTTTAAATTAGTAAATCTTCCAGTGCTTTATTGATTAATCATAAATTAGACTAACCATACAGTACATGAAACGCCCCTGTTAATGTTATTATGTACTGCTTTGATGCAAAATACAGTCACTAGAAATTCCAATAAAGACTAGTTGAAGCACGTACACCATCGTTTAAATCTTGCTAAAAGCAAGAATTGTGGTTTACTTTTTGTCATTATGCCTTTTGTTATCCTCCTTAATGGTATCTAGGCTTTGTTAACTTATTGTGGAATATCTTGTTAATGTTAATTATGGGTTGAGAGGCACTCATTATCTGAAATACTTGGGACCAGAATTGTCTGTTTTCGGGATGTTTTCTTTTGTGATTTTAGATACATCGAGTTTCCCAAAACTCATGCATGATCATAAAAGGTTCAACATTCAGAAAATTTGGAGCACCAAATATTTTTAATACCGGTATATCAGATATAAGTGAAAGAGATTCCATCGAGTCTTCATTATACACCGTGAGTTTTATCGTGATGCGGTTAAAAATGCCCTGGCAGCATGATACCCGATCTGAGACAATGAGGTCTAGCACCTTGCTTAATTTATCCTGGAAAGTGAAGAAGAATTCCGGGTTAAATCTCAATGTCTTGTCTTAAAGGCAATTGTTAATCGAAGGTAGAGGAAGAGTGGGACAATTTACTCTGTGGTTTCCTGAGTAAACTAAAGCCTACAAGACCTATTGTAGCAATGTGGTAATAGGATTTTTCGTCTCGTTGGTGTTTTAGGGCCCTTCAACTACAATAGTCGTTAGGACCTCGTCCACTACGTTGTTCTAATGAACTCTGCACAGACACTACACTGTTACGATGATGTGGGTATTAGAAGTATGTAGTGTTCCGAAGCGGTCACCCACGCTAGTAGTATCTGGGGTTGCGTTGCTTAACTTCAGTGAACAGACGAGAACTGTTGTGCCCAACGCAATACAGCTACCCCGGTAAGAGATGTTGTATGTCGTCTCATCATTTCTTTCCTATTTCCTCTCAGTCCTCCCGAAACACAAGTCGATTTAAGGAACGGAAGAATGGGGTTGTCTCACTTGTATGTAACTGCGCATAATTGTAAGTGGCGTTAAACGCCACTTAGACCAATATTTTCGCCTGCGTGTTGCCAATGTCCACCTCCCTCTCGCTGTTAGTTCGTGTCTGTACTGTATTTCTGCTTTTCAAGACGGGAAATGGGTTGGTAGTAGGGCTCTCTTGAGACAGGACATCTCATGGTTAGCCTACCTGTTAAGGTACGTGAATCTCACACATTTGGATTGTGCACTAAACAGGTTCTGAAGCATTTATCAAGAGGACCCTCAGAGCCATACATCGCCGAATGTGTTAAGTTCTAATTTTTGCTGCAAAAACTGTAATATACAGTACGTTGATAACTGCGGGAGTAATTTTGTGTCCATGGATAATGTTGACAAGAGTAATTAAATATGTTGAACTTTTTTAAAGAACATTCACTAATCGTTCCTAAATATAAGAAAAAAATTACTATTGACAGAGATATTTATGAGGTACGTTTATACTGTAAATGTATCGTCGTGGTAATTAAGGCTTCTGGTTTTTTTGGCAGCCATTATACAGTGTTATGCACTTTTGAACTCGCAGCACTCAAATGTGTTGAAAACTATATTTGATGCCTAACATGTGTTGCGTTATAATAGAGTGGAAGTCTTCGCTTAATTGTGTGAAAAACTCAGCATTTTCGATGATTTATTCATTTTTTTTATGTGATAATGGAGTTTCATGATCATAAAATAAACCTGTTGTCTGTTTACTGACATGAGAACGACCGTTTTTGAAAATCAAAATATTTCGGCAATGAAAGCTTAATTATCTCCCAATATCATGATCAGTGTTAATTCTTCTTCATTAACTGACCAGTTTAATAAAAGAATAACTAAAATGGTCAAGTTTTATCTGTTACTGACATGTAATATGGTGAGCTTCGGTGGTCAATCTAAACTATAAGAAAATCAATAAATGCACCAAGTTAAGCCTTTGATTAATGAGTTTTCATGAGGAAAAACAAAGAAATATGACTTCCTGAGGGGGAATTTGAGGATAATCAACCACCTTCATTTACAGTATAACAAAATTTACTGTTGACGATTGACATTTTGCCTTGAAAGTCTGACCTTCAGAAGTAACAACGTTGAATTTCGTAACATCAAACAATGATTTAGTTGCATCTAAGTCCGACTTTATGTTGAATCGCAAAATAGAATGAGTTGTCCATTGAAACTAACCACTATTCTGCTGTACAGAACTTTCTTCTTCAGCTCATGGTTCAATCCTAGCCAGGGTCGATAGGTACTTTAAGGTAAATGGACTATCATTATTATGCTTCTACCATTTGATGTTTGCTACGTCTTTGTGACCGATAAGTTGAAGTTAAATACAGTATATTGATGGAGAACTCAGTTTTACTACATAAAATTTCAGAATCTGGTTCTACTTGATCCAGGTGTACTGGTGAATGTACAAGGCAGGCTGACCCCTGGATGGGGCTGCTCGTTACCTTACCCTCTCGTGCGTAAATGCAGTTAATTAGTTACCTGCATCATGAGCAGCTGATAAATACACCTATACATTGTTTAATTTATAACTAATGGTTAACTTATGGGCACTTCACTTGGTCTGAAGCGTTAACACCCTTGAAAAAAACGTGTTAGACATCCCTAAAGATTTATAGTGTCTTATACTTTCAGTGTCCGGACTCAGAACGCGGAAGTGATGGATTGCAGGTGATAACACAAAGTAATTACTAGTCTAGATCTTACGTGATTAATGAACTCAAAGAGAAGCGAGGAGAGGACATTTTATTATACAGTATAAAAATTGAACTTGAGTTGTTTTCAAAGATGATGATGAGTATTTGTGAATCTGATATCTGATTGGATGTCATCGGAATTTTATTGTATAGATAGTTATGGGGCATATACACTGTCATCAATAATTGCTCATCGGCTGCGTTCCGATCATTTTCAAGTACAATTTCACACATCATTATCTTAAATAATACTTAATCAATAAAAAGGCTCTTTCTTCGCCACATTTCTGAATAAGCTGTTCGATATACAGTGAAACCTCTCTAATTGGTACACCTGCGGGACCTGGCCAAAGTGTACCCATCAGAGGGGTATGGAACACTAATAATAATGTTGTTTAATTTATTCAGTTACAGTACATAATTGTTTTATATTGTGTTTTTTTTTAAATGAAAAAATGCATTGTATAATATTATATTTCCCAAAATTCTTGACGTACACAAATTTAATTTTTACAAACAAATCAATAAAGGGTCGTTTGTCTAGAATCAAGCTACCCTCTTATTTTCCGCCTGTGGCAGGGTCGGGTACCCATCCTGCCCCTCTGAATACATGCAAGGGTGATCTTTTGGACAGTGTTTTTCTGCAGCCAGTTGCTGACCAAAGCTGCAACCCCTATGCATATTTATAGTCGGTCTACTTTTGTTTGGGGTATTCCACCCATGCCAGGGGAGAGGGCAAGCTCCTACACCTGGAAATTCTGCCTCATCTATCATTTGCATAATAGAGTTCTTTTATGTGTAAATGCCATTGAACACCATATGGAATTGCGGTTATACTTCTCATCCAAAGGACGGTGCACTCGGAGCATCTATCTTGCAGAAAAGAAGGCAACTCACCTCGGTCCAGTGTTAAGTCTAGAACCACTGCTGCAGTTACCAAGCACACTACCCACTACGTCACTGAGGCGGGATGTACCGATTACAGAGGGGGATTTCTGAAAATGGTGACGTGTATTAGGTGTACCCATTAATGAGGTGTACCGTTAAGAGGGGTAGTAATAGCATAAAGCCTATGGGTGAAAAATCGATGCCTGAAAAATCTGTACCGATATGAGGGGTGTACCCATAGAGAGGTTTCACTGTACTAAAAAGTAATTTCTGATAGAAACGCGAGGGTCGACCAAAACACATACCCAGTTATTTAAATAAAAGAAAAATATGTTCAAGAATAAAGTGCTTCTAAGGCTTAACTACAACCACATTAAGGATTTTATTTTTCTACTGATATACAATGCCCAGTGGTTGTTCTGAATTTTGTGCTGCGGAACAATTTTTCAAGCCGTTGTTACAGCCCTGTGAGATGTACGAGTATTTGATGTTGTACTCCCCTTGGTTGCCAAGTTCTGTGATGGCACACGATGCGAAATACCGGTGGGTGAGTCAGTGGCAAGAGCGACAAGCCTGAGGTCAGGACTGGCTCAGACTTTTATCTTTAATGCGTCAGGCGGACCTCGCATTTCTAAATTTCAAAGACGTTTTGATAAAAAGATTATTCTTTTGCAAATGTTTTGCTGTCCTACTAATAAATTTTTCTGGAGGCCCCGGAAAATCTCTAATCAGTCCTGCCCGTGGTAACAGGTAACTATAAGGTTTGTGGCACTAGGTCGCCGGCAGTCAGTCATGTTAAACCACCGTTCAAAAGTTTGTTCATGAGTTCCCAGTCATGGGTCTCCCTATTTTGTCCTTTGTCCGTTTTTGTCTCTGCTTTCCACTGATCTTACGGGGTGGTGACTATCCATGGTCGTCATAGGTGGGGAAAGGGTTAAGAAGAAAAGGAACTTTGTGCAAGTCGGCATAAATACAACGATGTTTTTTTTTAAACGGTGAAAGATTAACAAGGTTGATATTTTATAATTTGGTGAATCTATACAAATAAATCCATGCCTTTATGCTTATAAATGATGGGATTAGGCCGCGAGAGATGTGTTTGGCAGATACAGAACTCATTAAATATCCTAATGGGCCAACGTCAGTCAAATCTAATCAGCGTAAATGACATGTGCTAGTTTTTTAGACTTATTATTTATTACTTGCTGGGTTGCGAGTGGCAAAGGCGGAGGGGTAAATAAATTGCTGGTTGCTAATTGTCTGTTGCTTCTTTGTGTGAATGCCGCTTATCAACGAAGGTTAAGCCCAGCGCAAAATGAGACGCAGTCCACGCAGGTGACGCAGGGTGACTCACTATAAATTTCTGTGGCTGACATGATAGTATGTAGTTGCGCATGTTAAGTCGCAGGGTGATGTGACTCAGTGTCTGCGCCAAGTGGCCCTGCGGAACGCAGTGCCAATGCCGCAGTTTCCTGCGTGAAGTTGGCATGACAATAACAAAAAGCGGTGCGAAGCAGAGAAGTTCTCTTTGTTATTTGATGCAAGTATGGTTAAAAACTGCGATTCAATGTGCGGTGATTGCCTGCTAGCAGAATTTCACAGGACTGCTCCACCTGCGTCACCCTCCGTTTCATTTGGCGCCTTGCCTAAGGCTAGGCACACACTGGCAACTTTTCAGTCTCGGTGATTATATACTCTCGTCGCCTGAAAGTTGCCCGCAGCTCTGCCAAGCGCTCACTAGTAACTCAATAGTTGCTTTTTATCAGGTTCAAAATGGATTTCGTCGAAACTGCATGCGTATGTTTCCGTGTTTCAAGAAGGAAAAAGTGCATAAAATTTTGGGTCCATCCACTGATTAGCAGAAGGCTTATAGATGGACAATTTTATATATAAATTGTTTGACAGTTTGAAAAGATCCCCAAAGAAATTTATTAATTATTTTGTTTTCTCATTATCCTCGAATTCATCCCATTTTCAATAAATTGCTAACACAGTGCAGACCACAATTTACTTTTAATTTTAGTACCGATACCTCTATATCTTGCACAGAGGTGAGCAAACTGCAGCCCGTCACCAGATTACATGCAGAAAGTTAATTATTTGGTGAAATATGTGCAAGAGCGGCCAGAAATTTGATACTGTAATTTGAAATTATTTTTAGGGAAACATGGCACTTTATACTAAATATATTAGAAAGTGTTTAATTAAATAACATAATTTTACAGAATAAATTAAAATAACAAATGGGGGATGAGGGGAAAGTAGATTGAAGTAGTGTGGACACGTGATGAGAAGAGGGGAGGAGGAGCTCGTTAGGTCTATTCCGGGAATGCAGGTGGTTGGAAGCACACGGGACAGGGGAAGACCAAAGCAGATGTAGGGCCCGCCTACCTCAGTATCAGCGTTCATGGGACCCTTTAATAATAAAAAGTTTGCCCACCCCTGCTCTAGCGGCATGTTGGCATGGGTTCGAAATGATAACCGGGCATTCAGAGAGCAATTTTTTAATCACCTGTGTGCGGAGACTAATCGAAACATGCATGGTCCATTTTTACCGGCAACAATTGAGTCACCCACGAAATCGAACGTGTTGCAGTTTTTTTGTAACTGCAACTTTTTAATCAGCAATGTGCGAGTCATCCTAAGAAATAATGTCCTATTTTTCAGGCGACTAAATTATTTTGTCACCAAGACTGAAAAGTTGCCAGTGTGCGCCTAGCCTAAATCGAAGAAGTTTGGCATTATGATAACGCAAAAGGTATATACAGGCAATTCTTTGTAAGCTCCTTCTTTATCGCCTGCAGTTGTTTGGATGACGCAGTCAGTCGTCCAGGGGATATTGGTTTATATAGTTATGGGTTTCTGTGGTTTTAATTCCCACAGATCTATTTTTTCCCTCTACATTTTCGTTCTTCAACATTGGTTTAGAAGGCATTGTCAGCATCCATATCTTTTATGACCATACGTTTGACATATTCTGGGTGGGTTAGTTGGATATCTTGTGAGACTCCAGCGAACGTTGGAAGAACACAACAGAATAACTGGTATGGCAGTTAGGAAAAACAGGCAACAGATTATTCATCCTTTAATTACGAAAAGCATAGCAATTCACAACTGAGAAGGTCGACATATCATGCTGAGCGCATGAGGTGAAAGATTATTTTTAGGATTTCTAATTTTTATTTGTTTTGTTGGTGTTTTATGGCCCATCAACTACAATGTGATTAGAGCCCCGTCCACTACGTAGTTCTAATGCAGAGACTGCACAGACACTACACAAATGCGACGATTATTGGGTATTAGCAGTACTCAGCTTTCCCGAGCGACCACCCATGTCAGTACTAACTGGGCTTGTGTTGCTTAACTTCAGTGATCAGACGAGAACTGGTGTGTCCAACGCAACTCGCCGCTCCCCCAAATTTCTCCTGTCCTACATCCTTTACACCTACCTCTTCCTTACCCATGAGCAGCGTCCTAAGGGTTTGGCCTGTTATGGCTGCTTAGGTTACTCCCCAACATAGACTGCACAGACACTACACTAATTCGACGATTTTTGGGTACTAGCGGTACCCAGTGTTCCCAAGCGACCACCCATGTTAGTACTAGCTGGGGTTGCGTTACTTTAGTGATCAGACGAGAACTGGTGTGTCCAATGCAGTCAGCCGCTCCATAGGATTTCTAATTTGATTTCTAATTGATATATAAACAGATCTAGATGGAGCTTAAATAATTAGCAGAGTTTGGTTTTTTTTGAGGTAAGAGAACTCCGTTTCGCTACAACTCTTCCAGTGGATGGCGTCAGTCCTGCACATCTGATAAAGGGGAGTCACGGATGTTGGTGTAGGTATGCGATGCTTATAGATGATGCTTATAGTCTCTGGAGTTGTTTAATGTCGTCATCCTGGTTTTTTTTCGGGGTAGAATCCCTGAATGATTATAAGAGATGAATTAAACGGAAGTGATCTCAAGTCGGCAGTCAGTCAGGCCAAAACTGCAATTCAACTATGTGCTCATGACATGCCGAAATTTAGCTTTTCTCCACGCATTCACATCCAACTTCCGTTTGTCTTCTATAGTTGTCAGTTTATATCATTATTTGTCATGTATTTTTTTCCTTAGCGGAAATTTCGAGCTCAGGGTAGCGAATGGTGAAACTAGCTACTATTTTCTTCAGAAGTTTTAACATAGGCTACATTTTGTTAAAAATATTTTGGACGGGAGAGGATGCAGTTGATGTGATGCGCCGCAAGTTAGGGTAAGTTGATGGAGACGAGTGAAAGATGAAAAATAAAATTTCCCTGACGTTCTACCTTTCATTGAGTACAGCATAAATGTACAAAATGATTCTGAAAAATTAAGCAGTTAGGAGTAGGATTTCCGTTTCCAATATCTTAGGCGAACCAAGATTAGTTTCATTTTTTTTTTTTCTGATGCCATAAAAGAAAAACATCATTTTATTCCACAGATATCACAGAATGTATGCATCATTTTAGCAGGAGGTCGTGCACTGTCTGAAAATTTGAGCGAGACCCTGGTTATTGCGTTTTATATTACAATTTTTTTTTGGAATTTTGCTTTTCCCATTCAGCTCAGTCGTAGAAAATGTTATTATGCACAGTATTCCACTCTTTAAAAAACCTACAGCCTCATCATCTCCAGACATTGAATCATCTAGAACTGACGTCAGTTTTATTCGTTATAGGATCGGACTAATCTATCCAACGTTTTCCATAATGTTCCGGTCTAACACAGAACTTGTAGCATATTGTTTTCCCAGTTCACTAGTCAGGAGTGACAATATCCGGCTTATTCTGGATGCCACCAGAGTTCGTGATGAACAGATATGATTCTGATCAAGATATGGAGTTTTATTAGAGCAGAGGCGAAACGTAGTGCTCCTTTTGCAGAATAGGAAAGTAAAGGTCGTGATTTAAACCAGCACCTCTGCTGCCTAAACCGTGTGATGTATACCACCAGTGTTCCGTAATTGGTGGTCCGCGGACCCCTTTGGATCCGTGGGTTTTGTCCGCGAGGTGTCTCGCCGTATCAAAATATTTAACAAAATTAAAGTATGTCTTATTTTTAAAATGTTTACATCCCTCTATATTTATAAAAAATTGACGAAAAGGTTAAATTTTGAAACGACTGGTTTTAATAACAATTTTTATGACAGGGGAAGGGAGTCCGCGAAACTTTCAGACACACTTTCAGAGGTCCGCGATACCAAAAAGAGTTGCGGAACACTGATGTATACAATGTCACCCATACCGAAAGAAATCCCTCTATGATAAGAAAAGGTGTGTATGTCACCAAAAGCAAGCAAAGCAACTCCTAACCCTTTTCCCGCCTATGGCAGGGTCGGGTACCCATTTGTCCCTCTGAATGGACACAGGGTGATATATTGGACATAGTTTTTTCTGCAGCCGGTTGCCGGCCAAAGCTGCACCCCTACGCTTATTTATCGTCGGTCTAGTGTTCGTTGGGGAATGCTCCCGACGCCAGGGGGCGAGCTCCTACACCTGGAAATTTTGCCTCATCTACCCGTTGCGTAGTAGAGAGGGTTCTTTTACGTGCAAGAGCCATCGTACACCCACACGGGACCTCGGTTTTACTTCTCATCCGAAAGAAGGCACACTCGCGGCATCTCTCTCGCCCGAAAGAAGCCGATGTATGTCACCAGAGCTTCAAAATAAGTTGAAGAACCAATATTTTAGGCAGCCATTTTTTGGTAGTGTACTTGACTCTTGAACTCGTGGGGTACAGGTTCAATCGTGATCAAGGTGGGTGGTTTCTTTGGAGCGTGAGAGAAACTTCACGTGGAAATTAAGGTACAGTATATGATCCTGTGTGATGTGCACGATGCCACCTCTACGTAAGAGAAACCGTTCTACATAGGAAAAATAGGTCCGATTAATGACCTTCTGACCTGAATGACCCGTAAAAGAAATCACATTCTAGTTCTAGTCACTGCAAGCAGTCGTGATAGGCCAAATTGGCAGTGGAGAGAATATCTCTCATTCCTAAAAATTCACTCATTTTAAGACCCCAAGGAACCTGAAGCATAGCATCTATTCTGCCATACATCGCCTGCCCTCTATAATGGCGCCTTCTTCCAGAAAGTTCTTAACCTTATCCTCATCAAGAGCATTCCATTGCCGAATGACCCTTGGAAATAAGGACCAGTAATATAAGTCTGTTCGGGCCCTGATCTCCTTGATCCCTGACCACATTCACTACCAACCATCCTTGCATTTGATGTTGAACCTTATTTTTTGTGGTATGTACTGTATATCATTATGATAAATATATGTACGCTGTTGTTTACTTGAAATTATGGTAAATCCTATTATTAATGTGAAATTTGTATTAGCTTACCTGTCTCGATCGTCTGACGTAATGGTAACAAATGGCTTTCCACCACACTACCGGATGTGATTCTTTCATTTGTTGGACCTTGTCGTAGACGCTTGCGACATCCACTTTGTATTTGAGTTCGATTCTTGTGCTACAATGCCAGCACTCGACTAAATACACCATATACAAAGTGACCACAAAAGCTATCGGAATGTAAACGTATCCATCGTCGCAGGGGCTGGATCTCTTCGTGCTGGTGATTGGAAAGTTGTTGAAATTAACGATGACTTTGGTGACGACAGTGAGACGGCACCATGCGATGGCCCCCAAACATCCACATATCATATTGGTTAAGATGAGACATTTCCAATTGGTGTTGCGACGAAGAGCACCCCATATAGTGTTCTTAATTGGAAATTGCTGCAAATAAAGAGGAAAAAACAAGTTATAAAACTTCATCTTTTAAAGTCACCAAAAGATTAGGCATCCTTTCTCATTAGTTTTTGGCTCGAAGCTTCCGTATACAGAATTTCTAGGTGTGCATGCCCCCAGTTGGGTTATCATTTGTCATGCCATCTTAAGGTGGTCCTCCGTTGTATAAAAGTTACGATTTTTCAGCGTTTGGAGTCCATAGATGCATAAAAAACATTAATCCGGCCCTGAAAGTACTGAAAGGGGTTGTAATTCTATTGCAATTCAATTTTGCATTTAGGATTGTTGAGGTCCTCAGCTATTATTTTCTTAGTCTTCTGTCCTTTATTAAGAGAAAAGTAAATTGTAGAGATCATAAATGTGCTTTAGTTGTGGGTTAATCACTATTAGCGAAAGGAGATAAAAACTGTCAGGGGAAAAAAATAAGAGGGGAAGGAAGTAAAACATCGGAAATGGTGGACTGCGATTTGTGATCTGACACCATAACCCTTTTTAGTCTCTTCTAATGCCTGGCAGGGATGCAGAAGACTTTTGTTACCTCTTGGAACTCACACGGCAGAAGTAATGCATTTTATTTGGGACACGATATTCTTAGATTTAGCAATCTAGATTAATCTGCGCTAACGATCTGTAAAGATGACCTGAATTAATGAAATTTCTTGAAATATATAAAAAAAAACTACGCGGAATGCTGTTTTCCCCTACCCAAAATTTGACAGCGCGTATTGACTTAAGCGACCGAATGTTCACATTGGGAATATATATAGGCCTACTGTATTATATATCTGAAACTAGATTGATATTTTTAAATGTGGTAATCGTTTAGATATTAAATATTTTAGGTTAGCATCATCATTACACCAGTACATCGCCACTACACCGGTAGTGGCAAACCTTTTTTTAAAGACGGGTCACAATAAGACGAAAAAACCAAAAAGTTGTCCGCGGGTCAGGTCCAAGCACAATTTAATTTTATGAATAAAAAATTATTATTAATAATGAATAAATTAGTTCATTAAAGCAGCAAATAGATTGTTTGTTGTTTGTTGGTGTTTTAGGGCCCTTCAACTGCAAGGTCATTAGAGCCCCGTCCACAGCATAGTTCTTATGCAGAGACTGCACAGACACTACACTAATGAGACGATTTTTGGGTATTAGCAGTACCCAGTTTTCCCAAGCGGCCACCCATGTCAGTACTAGCTCAGCTGGGGTTGCACTGCTTAACTTCAGTGATCAGACGAGAACTGGTGTGTCCAACGCAATTCGCCGCTCACAGCAGCAAATAGAGAACGTCATCATAATACCCTTATCCCGCCTGTGGTAGGGTCGGGTCTACAGGATCTAGCCCGCCATGTCCCCTTCCACCTCAGACACTATGAGACGATAAACCAGTATGATTCTCGTTCGGGTCACTTAAAATTGCATGGTGGGTCACAGGTTCACCACCACTGTCCTACACGGTTGGGGTCAACCATGCAATTTCTAGTTATCTTGACGAACACATAGGTTAGATAGTGAAGTAGAGCGAAAGAGATAAGCACCTACACGTATCAAAAACTTCTAATAGTTAGGATTTGGTTTTTATGCAACCAGATGACAATCTGACTCCGCGATATTATGAGACATAATGGATTGATGCTATCACCCGACTCTCAAAAGAAGAAGAGCTGGTGATATCCTACTGCTTTTAGTTATAACTGAGTATTTTTTAACTGTGTCTAGATGAGTGTTGTATATAACTTAGATGTTAAATTAAAAGATGATGATGAACTTTTCGATGTGGTTTAACTTCACCTCAGTAAGAAACCGAAACGAATTTGGGGCACATCTAAGAACATAAAAGAGTTTCAAAGAAAGAGGTTGTTTCATTATACCGTGGCCTTAATAGGAAATCCATCCACGCGCTTAGTATGATGAGAAACTGTTCGCCATATACAACATTTCGTAAATGCATGGATGACTTAAATGAAGGGGTCTCTCTCTCTCTCTCTCTCTCTCTCTGTTCTTTATATCGTCCGACCAGTAATTTTTACATTTCTTATCTATGGCTATTAAAGTAATCTTCGTGTTTCCTCTTCAGCATTTCTATTTTCCATCTTACTCTCCGGTGTTCCGCAGAAACCACGACACGTTTCTCCTCCTTTTTTTTATATTCAGGAAATGTGGAGCGAAATCATAATTCGACATGACTTCAAGTATGTGGTCATGGCGTAGGATTTTGAATCTACAATCGCAAAACGAGCACATCTTTCAAAATCATCACTTTTCTTTTAGTTATGACGTCGCATAGAAAAAGGCTCGTTATGAGGTTTATGATTTGAGGATGCCCCTAAGGAAAGAGTCGGGCGGCCCAGATAAGCGTAACCAGAACTATTGGAGCCTGCAAGATTGGCTTGGTTTAGGTGCTTATTTGACATTAGTCTGTCCACCTACAAAAGTTATCTACCGACACTAGGCGGTGGCAAGTGGTTTTCCTTTCCATCAGTAGCATACTTTTCAAGAGGAGGGTCTTTTACGTGTAGCTCAGTCGTTCCCAACCTGGAGTACAAGAAAAAAATTGAATAATGAAGGCTCTGTACACTACAGGTAGTAGTGGCAGTGGTGTACTACGTAGTACTAAACCTCTTTAGCTTGGTCTCAGTGTTATATCCAGGGTTAAATGCGCACGCAGTGACCTCAAGCCTTTATCTATGAAGTTCCCCAAGCCGGCAAGTAGTATCAAGTCCAATACGTATCCTGGAGTCCATCTTCATGGTGTGCGGGTGTTGTTCTGTGTGTGTGTGTGTGTGGTGTGAAGCTCTTCTTAATCTTGAAGCACATTTTAGATATGTGATTGGGGGTATCATGTAAGCCTATGTATTTTTAATGATTTTATGAAAGCTTACGAGAGAGTAACATGCCCAGGATTAGTTGATAAAGAGGCAGTAGATGAGTTCAGAACGTTATTATGCACGTACTTATCAAGTTAAAGAAATTATAATGGCAGGACATTGCCAAATTAGTTCAACGTATGCAGGTTCACCCCTTTCCAACGTTGAACGTTTGACTTTTTGGCAGAGCTTCCTTCAAGTGCACCTTTATTTTTTTCGGATACAAAAACTTGGGAGCATGGGAGAGTCAGGATCTATTATAGAAACTGTTGGTGGTTCCATAGGTTCATCGCTCGACTGGAGAAATTGATATGTTGTCTTAAAAAAATAGGACATTGGGAGTAAACTGTGAAATGGAGATGCCCTTTGGGATAGCGAATGGTCACTGCAATTGCCACTATTACGCAGTATCTTAGTTGGTCAAATGGTGTGATATGGAGATGATGGCAGCAGATATATGGTGGACAACATTCTAGACTATTTTATGACGTCGAAGTTTTTTTTTATTGCAGTTTGGTCTGGAAATGACACTCAGCAAACTATTCTTGCTTGAAGGAATTCATGTGTGCGTTTTGATTAAAATTCTTGACCAAATGTTCATCCACGTCGTAATCTTATCAGATTTGAAACTACTATTGCTGCTACTACTACTAGGCCTACTAGCCATCCGTTCATTGCAAGTTTCATATTGAATCATGTTGAAAGGAAGAACAATAGGAAAAAAGGATTGTGAGGGGAAAGAAGTGTTTGTAAAGTTTATTTGTAGCATTTGTAGTAGGTTAAAGCCATTTTTTGATTATCGATCTCTCGTAAAAGTATAAGGGGAGTACTGAAGGAGGAAGTAAAAAGTCGTCGTTAGATTCTCATTTTTTTTTCCAATGAAGGTTATTGGCGGCAACAATTGTTTAGTTTGATTAAAAACGTTGTCAGATTCAATTGGTGTTTGAATGAAGCCACCACTCCACTCTGCTACTTTTTCTGGATTTGATATGAGGGATGCTCTATTTATGGACTTCTTTTTTCTAACTCTTTCTCACCCCTCCTTCCCACAGCATTGTTATTAGGCTGTTGCAACAATTTCAATTTTTAGAGTTGGCGAATAATGATGTCTCAGGAAGCCCAACTGGATGCCACCTTTTAACTTATTATTCTGTGTTGATATCAAAATGTTATTTTCTACCTAGTGGTTAAATATTTCATTCGAAATTCATATACTTCAGATACTTTTTCCATCGCAATGATGATGACGATGTCAATTTCAGCAGATGGAATTCAAAAATATATCAAAGATGGAATAAATAGTAATAATAATATTCAACAATTTATGATGAAATCCGAAGGTGACAGAATAGGAGTTAAAAGATTGATTTTTGAGATTGTCAGGCTGCGCTGATTGAGAGAGGAAATTGTTGTACGAATAAAATAGACACAGGTTCTTTTCACATGTTCTCCTTCGCATCCGGCTGGCGAATGAAGAGCGATATTATCCTTTTCAATGTCGAAATCCAGGATGGTTCTCTAGCTGCAGTTATGATGTTTAGATCATCATTGTCCTCTTTTTTTTCGGTGGTTCAAAGAAAATAATTTATCAAAAGCGGAAAATTTCAAAAGGTCCGTAATAAACTAGAGCATCAATCACAGTCTTATCATATGTTAGCAACTGATGTTCATTTCTTTCTGGAGAATGCTAGACAAAATTTGGCCTTCTGAAGGTGTAGTGGTGGTTTTTATTCGACCCTCTTTGTAGTGATGTTGATGGCGGATGTAGCAGTAGGCAATGTCTGTCTTCAAATTACCCGGTTATGTAGAATCAGGAAAACAATTACGATAACAGTCTTTCTTCGAGAGTTTGTGGTTTGGTGTGGTTCTTTCTGAAACATCGTTTTGGTACAACCTAGTCGTTTATCAACTCGAGCCGGGTGCCCACCAGGATGCTAAAAAATGCTCGCGAACGTGGTGTCCTTGTGCTAGAGGCTTCACAGAAGCACGAACAAAAGGCGCTCTAAAATGCTTATCTAAGCCACTGTCTTGTCGTTATTGAAATATCACAAAAAAATGTGTGTACGGGGTTATAGTAAAATATACGGGTAGTTCGGTAACATTTTCAGGAGTAGGAGCTCGCCCCCCCCTCCGCTATCGGTGAAGGAAAAGCGCTCCCATCGAATCAAAATAGGCTGACAATAAATAAGCAGAGGTTGTAGCATTAGGTTGACAACCGGCTGCGTAAAAATACTATCCAACAGATCGCTCATGTGTTCCAATGGGACGAAAATGGTCACCCGACCCTGCCATAGACGGGAAAATGGTTAGCAATAATGATGATGATGAATTATGGAGTATATAGCGACAATATTTCTGATGTTTATCACTACCACTTCATTGAACATCCGCTTGTCATGCAATACTTGACCATGTTGCTCGTGGGTACATGCGATCGAACTCTGTGACCAACAGTTTAGTTCGTATGTAATTTATAGTGAGCGCAATGAAGGAGATAATGTTCATTAAAATAATTTAATTCCGGATGGAAGTTTTTACTGTACGTGATTGATCTTAAAGAAAAGCAACTGGAAAGTTTTTACAAGTTTCTTAGTTGTTTGTGTGCATTTTACTCCTTACTTTGTTCAGTTTTTAATGTTTTATGTTTGCACTGTTTTATGTCTCAGTCTCACTGATTATATGCTTAATCTATCATGTCTTGCCCGTTGTTATAGCATACGATATTTAATCCATCTCAATGGTGCAGATGTAGCGTCATTCGCGTAAGTGGCTTCTTTTAGGTGAGGGACAGAGAAAGAGGAAGGCCTCGTGTGATATACGATGTCATCTGCATTTAAAACCCTGGGTACGTATAGTTGGGCAAAATTTCCTGGTGTAGGATCTCGCCCCCCCCCTTGGCGTCGGTGGAGAAAAAGTGCCCCAACGAAAACGATAAATAAGTATAGAGGTTGGGTACAACATTAGATCGGTAACCGGCTACGTAAAATTACCGTCTAACACAGTGTTTTTCAACCTTTTTATTGGAACGGAACCCTTTGGAACATTTAGACCTTTCGCGGAACCCCATACAGTGACAGAAAAAAACATTAATTGATACAGGTGTGTGTTTTAGTATGAGGAGTTGAATTCATGGCCTAATGTTTGAGAGAGACGCCCGAAGTTCATCTTCGACAGATAAAAGTTGTTCCCGTTTGTTGTGTTTTCGTTGTTATTTTCACATTTTATCTCTCCATTGGCAGAACCCTTGGGCGGATCTCAAGGAACCCTTATGCTCCGCGGAACCCCGGTTGAAAAACACTAGTCTAACAGATCACCCATGTGTCTCAATGGGACAGTAATGGACGCCCGACTCTGCCATAGGCAGGAAAAGGGTTAGTGATGATGACAGAATTCAAAATTTGGGAAAGATTTCATTTTATGTTTTATAAGATTTTCGAAAGGGATATCTTGCAAAAAGCAACTCCCGACCCTTTTCCCGCCTATGGCAAGGTCGGGTACTCATTTGTCCCTCTGAATGGACACAGGGTGATATATTGGTCATAGTTTTTCCTGCAGCCGGTTGCCGGCCAAAGCTGCACCCCTACGCTTATTTATCGTCGGTCTAGTGTTCGTTGGGGAATGCTACCGACGCCAGGGGGCGAGCTCCTACACCTGGAAATTTTGCCTCATCTACCCGTTGCGTAGTAGAGAGGGTTCTTTTACGTGCAAGAGCCATCGTACACCCACACGAGACCTCGGTTTTACTTCTCATCCGAAAGAAGGCACACTCGCGGCTTCTCTCTCGCCTGAAAGAAGCCGACCCACCACGGCCCAGTATCGAACCTAGAAGAGATATCTTGCCACAAGAATAATTAATAGATGGATGTGCACTCTGGGCTGAAAAAGATGCAGTGAGACTGCAGTAATGACCAGATTGAAAAGACCGCAGTCAAATAAATACAAGAATATTTTTTATTGTAGGCATTTCCTCTACAGAACTTTGACGAAACCTTGAAGAGAATAAGCGTTATTGTGTACTGAAGTAATAGTATTGTCCATTCGTGAGTGCTTGGAGGTGATCATGAGGTTGACCATTAATGGCATCATCTTGAAAGGGCTTTTCAAGAGAGGAAAGTTTGGTAAACATTACACAAAATGTCCTTACTACATTTTGGATTGAAGGAAACACGATAAAAATCCATAAATGGCATGTATGTCAGGAAGTCACTGTTAGTTTATATGACCATGGTCCTAAAGAAAAAAGGGACCAAATTTCAATGCTCAATGATTATCTCCGAATTGTCAAACAATAATAAAACTTGGGACCATCAGCACTAGTCCAATGAAAACTAGATATATTAAAGAAAAATGTCATTATAGGTTTATTTTTAAAACTGTTTAGCCTTGGTTTACAACAACGGAACCTTTCCCTCGTTTGAATGCATCAGCCAGTTCTGTTAAGCCTGGTTCCCTGGCACGCGACACCGACGAGAATAGCGCTCTAGCAGACGACAATCCACATAAACTGATGACGTAGTTACACTACCATCTGTAAAGTAAGAGCGAAATCAACGGTGAAGTGGAGTTGAGAGTTAGTTAACTGCACTTGTCGATGGAATGCGTCGCTCGAATTTGATTGGCTGTTTGAATTTTTAAATAGTTTTCTGTTTACTTTTCATTGGTTTATGTATTTTTTGGTTTTGGCGCCACCAAACGTTCATATTGAAAACTATTAATTGCTTATGCGAATTCGCTCATGCCAGGGAATCAAACCAGGTGAAATTTCTGTTAGCGCCTGTGGTTTACGTCATAATTTTACTGTCTGCTCAAGCGCTATTCTCGTCAGTGTCGCGTGCCAGGGAACTAGGCTTGAGATTGCCATGAGAAGTGGTTCATGTTATATGCTTTTTTTGGGACAAGGTTTAGCGTGATAAACAATTTAATGTTCATTGAAATGGTTGGCTATTGCCCGCTCTTACAGCAAATTTGCGATCAGTGTTTTTTCTTGACTCGCCAACATTCAATTTCCTTGACAACCAGTTATTAATAATCGTTAATTAGTATTTTATAAAGTACAGATAAGAATGCTTATTTATAGAATTTTTTTAGTGTTTTGTAGACCAGTCAATTGTTAGGATTATCGATTTCAATCAATGCCCACTGTACGCCCACCTGGCATTCCCAAGTATAGTTACTCAGCCGGCTAATAAATAGATTATTCCACGTTCGTTTCGTAAGACAGTTATGGCACCGGATCAGGCAATTTTCCGTCCTGAAAACTCTAGTTGCCAAGACGACCGCAGTGGAGATAGGAGGGTGATTTAAAAAGGTTGATGATCTCTAAGGTTTTATGAATGTGTTGGGTTTTATTCCTGGTGCGCAATTAACCAGAGTTCACTTCCCAGTTGTGGGGAATATGATGCTTTTTCCACATGGAACCTTGTAAGACGAGTGTGCTATGGTTTCAAAGAGGAGACTACTAAAAATACCGACGGTGCAGTGAGGTATGCATTATGCAGTTGGCAGTAAAATGCCCACATAGGCAAATTTCCTAGGTGATGGAGCTCCCATCTTTTTCTTTCAGGCTCGTCGAAGCGTCCCGGGACCGCATCTGTTTGAAGGGGTCCACCGATCCCAGTTTTGCATTTTCCTGTATTTTGTCAAGAGTGACCAGTCTTCCTTCACACTGATAGTCCGAAAGCGACGAATTCTTTCATCTGCAGAATGGAAGCAGATTGTGCAGTTGCAGCCCTTCTCCAAGGTACTAGAACTGCAACTGAGTATAGCTCAGTGCTCTCCAACATCCCACGCAAAGGTCCGAGAGCGCTTATTTACCCTTACATAGAAGTTCTACGAAAGTATGTAATTTTAAGTCACGGTTATTTGAATTTTATGCGACATTCATGGGATGGCTGTGATTTACCAACAATTGGTAAAATTGTATTTGTTTTAAATTTAATGCAGGGGGCCCAGAAAAAGATTATCACTGGGGCCCGTTCTAGCTCTTGGCGGCCCTGCTTCTCTCTAATGTCTATAAATGACTTTTTACTAACCTGAAGTCATAGGTATTTGACCCTGCACCGTAGGCAGCTGCCCACGTAAAATACCGTCCAACACTTCGCCCTTGTTCTTCCCTGGACAAATGGGAACCCCACCTTGCCATAGGTGGGAAAAGGTTTGAAAGAGGAACATGTCGGAATTTGTACATGGGTTGCCGGGGGTTTTCTTCGTCCTTCCTTCATAAAAAGGAGGTCCAAGTTAAAAGTTGTCAGTGCGCCCATGCGCACTGACAGAGGGCATCACAGAGGACACTAAGTTAGAGAGCTGGTGAAAAAAAAATTACTTGAAAATTTAGCTATAAGTCTGTCCCTGGTTCGGAATGGTGATAATGGCCAAAGAGTTGTCATAGGTCAGGACCATGGTTTTATCTGCCCCATCAAAGTAGTTTTTGTTGGAGATTTCTCTCTGCCCTCGTTTCGAAAGAGAGAATGATGCACCACTAATTTAGGCTGGCTAGTACCAACATTTGTGAACTCACGAGAGAACCGACTGGCCTTGATTTCCTTCTCCTGATATGAACATCTCCCAGATAACCATTATTATAGGCCGTTTAAATTGCAGGAAATTGCAAAATCACGAGATTGATAGAAAAATTTAATTATTCATAATTAATTAAAAACATCTCAACATCATTTTGATGATCGCAAGATGTAACGAAATGCGTCAATTACTAACGTTCTGATAAGAGAAAGAGAGAACAACATAAGAAAACGTATCCATTAACAAATTCTGGTTGGTGGATCTGCATGATCCATCATCAACTGCACATGCACTCCATTTGTGTATCAATGGGTTGCTGAAGAAGTTAAGGGAGAAAACTTCGCGGCTATGCTGCTTTATATACGTATAAAGATGCTAGATGTGCATTTATTTATATAGTATGCTGTGCTTTGATACAAGTTGGTCCAAATTTCTTAGATCCGCAGTGTAATTTTGACTGAGACTCGATGTAGCCAATTTCATTTTACGTCAGTGATGGACTGGAATCCATAAATACTGACTTATCTCGAGGTGGCTTCTAAACTTTACGTCTGTCTATTGTTTGTTGTTTAATCGGGTAGTATCTCTTTCCAGAGCGCAACATATAGTACTTTGGAATTAATCCAAAATTTCTTTTAACTTCTAACATAAATTTAGGCAAACATCCGCAACAAAAACATTTCTGCTAACGAAGAGAAAGATGAAATATTCAGCGTCGTTTGGAATTGACAATCCGCATTTACTTCCATCTGTGTTTTGTTGAAATGTGATGATAAAATGACTGTTTTCAAACATTTTGTTACTCAAATTTATTGTGAAGAGGTTGAGCAGCTATGTTATCTGGTGACTGCCAACCGGACGACGTTGCTGGTCACTTTCATATTTTGACCATTCCCCTCCGCCTCAAATATATAACACCCCTTATATGGATTCCATGGAACAATTCAGGCCCAGGGAAGAGGAGCTCGTTAGGTCCTTGGTCGGTAGCACCCGGGGCAGGGTGAGGCCGAAGCAGACGTACGAACAGGTTGTCCGCAAGGACATGGCAGTGTGTGGGGTGGACGGGGACCTGGTGGGAGCGGCGAGTTGTGTTGGACACACCAGTTCTCGTCTGATCACTGAAGTTAAGCAACGCAAGCCCAGTTAGTACTGACATGGGTGGTCGCTCGGGAAAGCTGGGTACTGCTAATACCCAATAATCGTCGCATTAGTGTAGTGTCTGTGCAGTATATGCATTAGAACTAGGCAGTGGACGGGTCTCTAATGACCTTGTAGTTGACGGGACCTTAAACTCCAACAAACAACAAGGGGACCTGGTGGAAGACAGACGGGAGTGGAGGGCTAGAACCCGCAGACCCGACCCTACCACAGGCGGGATAACGGTATGATGATGATGTAGGAAGTGACTAAAAGGGTTGTGGGATTAAATCGGCAGCCGTGTCGTCTTTCCGCCCACTCCGCTCTTTCCTTTCGTCTTCTCAGTCTTCCGTTTCTACCCCTTGTTTTTCTCTACTATAATTCTCACTTGAAATTCCAGGCTCGTAAATACCCGACCATGCCATGAACAAGCAAGGGAAAAATCGCCAAATACACTATCGGTCCGATGGAAAGTAAAACTGTGGTCCCATGTGGCACTCGTTAAAGGAGAACCGTTTGTATACCGAAGAATACCTACGTATAGACTGAAAAATCTCTCCCAGGTGTAGGTACTCGCCCCCTCCTTGTGTAGGTGAATAATTTCATAGACGTGCAGAACAGAGAGAAGGAGACCGATGTTAAACAGCCAAATCAACCACCAACCGTCCAGAGTCCTGCAACCTTTTTTTTTGTGTCTTTCTGGGATATGATGGGATGTAATGGCTCAATTCTTTCTCGGACTTGGGCGTGGACGTTATTAAAAGCATGTTGTCAAATGTTTTAATAGTAACAATGATGAAAACATTATGATGTGGATGGCCATGGCGAGTAACCTAACATAATGCTTATGTTATTAATAATATTGTTGGTTGTATGAATGCACCATTGTGCGATGTAATTTCTTGAGACACTTGGCAATATGAGGTGTAATAGGTTTGCTTGATTAGGTGTGTGTGACGTAAATCTTCACATTGTCATGGGGAGCGTGTTGGTCACTAGACATGTCGGGGTCAGCTCTATATAATCGATTAGACGTTTTAGTGACTGTGGGCCGAAATACTTCAATCCAGCTCTTATCTTCCCTTCCTATTTCGTCAAGTTTCTTTTCTTCCCTTTTTTTGGCTAAAAGTCATTACGGGGGCAACTGTAAATAGAAATTCAGTCAGGCTCCGCGATTACGATAGGTATAAAGGTCACCTTCATAAGATGAGAGAATATAGGTTGAGGTGGTATGGGCATGTGATGCGAAGGGGGGAGGAGGAGCTCATGCGGTATATTATGAGGCAACAGGTGGTGGGTGGCATCAGGAGTAGGGGAGACCCAAGCGGACGTGGGAGCAGGTGGTACAGAGGGACATGATGGCATGCGGGGTGGATGAAAGCCTGGTTGGGGATAGACGGGAGTGGAGGATTAGAACCCGCAAACCCGACCCCGCCATAGGCGGGACAAGGGTTTGATGATGATGATGATAAAGGTCACCTTCATAAAGTATTCAATTAATATGTACATTTCAGGTCATCCAATGAGGATAATTCATTTTCGGTTGTTCATGGTTTTTCAAGTTTTACACTGGAATTTCATGAATGTAATGGTTAGGTTAGGCTTTTATTCGTCAGGGAACTTCAAACCCTTATTGCACCAACATTTGATTCTACATTTGGGTCTCTGATAATTTCGAAACTCATCTCTGACTCGAAGTTTTGAGGTTTTTGTGGCAGTGGTTCATCGTCATCATACCCTTATCCGCCTGTGGGTTCTGGCCCTCCAATCTCGCCTATCATCCACCAGGTTTCCATCCACCCCACATACTATCTTATCCCATCGTACAACCTGCTCACACGTCTGCTTAGGTCTTTCCCTGCTCCAGGTGCTTCCAGTAACCTGCATCCGTGTACGATGGCAGTTGCAGGTAAGAGAACCCTCTTTACTATGTAACGAGTAGACAGGGCAAAATTTCCAGGCGTAGGAGCTCGCTTCTTGCCATTGGTGGATGCCCCAACGAACAGTAGACCGACGATAAATACTGTAAGTATAGGAGTTGCAGCTTTGGTCAGCAACCGGCTGTGGAAAAACACTGTTCAATATACAGTATCTCCCTTATGTCCATTCAGAGAGACAAGATGGGTACCCAACCCTGCCATAGACGGGAAAAGGGTTAGGAGTTGTTTGTTCACAGTTACCAAATGTGTAGTGGGGAAATTTCTCCGCATGTGTGTGCATTGGATCGCTGCGGCACCGTACGTTTAAAACTCGGATGTGTATACCGGGCCTAACGCATTCTGGGATGTCTTGAAAGGACCTCAAGCTTGACTTGACATTTTCAATACTGAGGTTGACTTAGTTGTTATCTATTTACAGTTGCTTCCCCCATACGTAATAACCTTGTGCTCTTTTTTTTTGTATTTCTGCTTGGCTGTAACTGTGCTCTTGGATAGCCGTGCTTGTGTTACTGTCATGAAATTGGGTGCTATTAAAAGAAGCAGGAGCCGTTTTGTCCCTGCCGTGTACTTCGCATCAAGCGCAATGGCAAGTTATACTGTAGGTTTCCTCTACTTCTCCATATTAGCATGTGTGCAGTGTCACACAGAAATTCCAACTGCTCATTAAATATGTATTTCATAGCATTCTTGAGATGATTAAATATTAATAGGAAACGGAATTTCTTGCTAACCAAGATCAATTTTAAATGTTCCTTCTTAATCTGCGTAATCTTAAAATTTTAGTGATTTCATACGAATTCAGACTTGCACGGGTGTGTACGGGTCCCCCAGCCTCTTGTGTCAGCATTTCGTAAGATGTGACTATAAGGATTGTGGCATTAGGCCGGTAGTCAGCAGGGTAGAACCACTGTCCAAGGTGTTCCTAAGAGGAAGTTCTACTGCTCTACGTTTGATTCACCATGGTGGTTTGGAGGTAGCGTGCTTGACTTATGAGTCTATGGTTGCAGGTTTGAATGTGGTTTGACTCTGGCGAAAAAAGTTCAAAGTGTGCCTTGGGAAGTAAAGCTGCGGCCCGTGTGGTGTGGATATTGTCGCCACACAGTACACGTAAAAGAACCCTTTCTACACGGATATACAGTACAAGTAGATCGGCATACGTTCGTTGTGTTGGAGCTTGCCTCTTCCCCCCTCCCGGGCGTCGACAAATTGCCTACAGCTGTAGGTAAATTTTGTACACTATATGTTTATGCCCTTCCGAGAATAGGCTGAGGTGGTATGGACACGTCATGAGACGAGGAGCTCGTTAGATACATTCCAGGACTGCAGGTGGTCTGTAGGACCCGGGGTAGGGGGAAACCGAAGCAGACGTGGGAGCAAGTTGTCCGGCAGGACATGGCAGTGTGCGGGGTGGACAGGGAGCTGGTGGGAAACAGACGGGAGAGGAAGGCTAGAATCCGCAGACCCGACCCTGCCACAGGCGGGATAAGGGTATGATGATGATATGTTTATACCCCTCCGAAATAATTTCATACTTTGATTACTGGATTAGTTTGTGGGTTGGGGAGTAAGCCAGGCAGCCATAACAGGATGAACCCTTAGGAGGCTGCCCGCAGGAGATGAGTAGGAAGGTGAAAGGAGAGGGTTAATTTGCAACACCCAACGTTCTTTACCAACCACCCTTATTGGTATTGACGTGCGCTTGCCCTGCTTAACTTCAGTGATCTCACGGGAACTGGTGTGTCCAACGCAACTTGAAAGCATTAACTTCCCTTCAGTCCTCTGCCCACATTAAATAATGCAGAGCTTGGTTGGTAGAGGGCGTTTTTCTGACGGTGGAAATTCTTTTAGTGACCTCTCTTCCGTTTCCTGTGATGAATCTTGGAGATTGCAATTTTTGTGAATAGAATGCAGTTGTCGCCAGCCGTTCTTGATGGGAACGTCCATGAAAAAATGAATAAATGTAGATTTAGGCGGAGAAATGTTGCTCAATGACATGGATATCAAGTAAGCATAATTTTTGAATGTCAAAATTTTGGATGGCAGCCGTCCAAAAGCATTGTTATTGAATGACGATCTCCCCCTTTTCTTGTCCTCCTCGAAAACATAAAATGGCTGCGGATAAGAATCATACGCCGTCTAAGAGCCTGATATGTTAGCTCCGCCTTCAATCCACCTAATGCGCAATTCACTGCTTTCAATGACATGATAGGTCTTTGGGGAGATATGGATAAAAACTAGGTTTACACATTAAGTTCAAAGCTTAGTTTGAGTTGCTATGACAACAGGATAACAAAAATCTGTATACATATCTCGACAGTGTGCGCACTTTATGATTTTACGTAATATTTCATTTGAGAAAATAACAATTTCTGATTTTAACGCAGTTATCTCGACAGTATGATGCACCTGATCAACCTACGTAAGTCGTGCTATTAATTAATCCATCAGAAAGAGAGTAACTATGTTGTACAAAAGACACCATTGCACATTGTAAACTCAATGGATAATGAATGGAAAAAGGGAAATTCAAATTGGTTTTTGTCATGGTTAGAGGACAGTTCAGGGTGAAAAATGCAGAGGTTGCTGGGCTTCCCCAAGAAATCAGAAGTTCTTTCTTGGGAATGTGCAGGCCGAGCTAGTCTAGTCATGAGATGTTTACAACTGGGAGGCGAAAAAAAACTTTCTGAATTGTAGAGTAGCACTTCTAGGACAGACGAGAGTAGATGAATCTCTTACGGATGCAGGGGGTAGGATCCTGTTTCACAGCCCGAATAAAACCGAGGTGGAAGGAGTGATTATATAGATAAGGCTGCCGGGAAAGATGATGTGGGTGCCCAAATTGGAGCTTCAGGAGTTGTAGAAAGTGTCCATATGCCCAGATGTGGGATTCATGAAACAGGTAGCTAGGAATGTATTGAATAAAGACAGTACACCAGCTGCGTAGTGAGAGTTCGGTGTTTCTTCTCTTCAGAGGAAAAGCAGATGTCCAGGAGTGTGGTAACTGACGAGGGATTAAGCTGATGGGCCATGCCATGGAAATTTCGAAGAGTGGTAGAGTATTTGACTATGGATCAAGAAAAGTCAGTATGGTTTCAAAGCAGTCACACCCACTATTTCCTAGCGCCTACCCATGTAAGAGCAGGCTTTGGTAGCTTGGTAAGCTCGTGTTACTTAGGTTCAGTCCTACCTGAAGTTTAATGGTTGGTAGTTTCTTCGATGCGAAACAGGAAACTTAAGAACACAAGCCTTCCTTATTATGGGAAGTAAATAAAAACCGTGGCCTTGTGAAGTGTATTGGGTGTCACTTGCTCTTTAAGGACCCACCTTTCCCTTTCTATGCTGATAAGGTGTAAATATGTATTGGGTGCTTTTTTCTTAAGGCATAACGGTCATTATGCAGCCGTTAGAGTCGACGAGGCACTAAAGTAACACATTAACCAATCAATCAATCTACCTGTTAATTTAATCATCGTCTACTTTGCTGTATTAAAAAGTGTTCTTGGGTGTATGTGATCTCAGGTTTCGTAATCTAGAGTCCTGTTATGGTTTGCACAATGACATTCTTTCCGGTTAGTAGTAATATTAAATATGTGTATGAATGGGAATCGAGAAAGACAAATTTAGTATGTATACATTGCAAATGTTTTTATTCCTTTGAGACTTTTACAATCTTGCAGAATTCGTGCTCGGTGTACTGATACTTCCCGTCATGCAGTCACCAAGGAAGTCCACATGAATAATCATCAAATCTGCTCTTCTTGTGCTTTAAGTCTCTGGTGGGCTAAACTAGAGAGGATTTTGGTGTCTCTGTAAGCACCAACAGAAAGGGTTGTGATATTTGATCGGTAATAACCGTTTTGGTAGTCTCTGCTCAAGATAGCAGCCAACCTCAAATGCGCCTACCTGTTCAGTTCAAAGTAAGTTTCTTTCCTCCCCAGCCTAGGTAACCTGAAGTCGCTGTAGTCTGTGTGGAGGCGTGATGCCATATTCCCATTCATGAACTATGACCAAAATATTTATTATCAGCATTCCTAACCATTTCCCCGACAATAGCAGGGTTAGATATCCCGTTGGTAAAGGCAACACACACGGACGAACTATTCGAAAGTAATTTTACGTAGCCGGTTGCCGACCCAATACAACAGCACTTGTTTACTTAACATTGGACCGTTTTCTTCGTCAGGTCAGATAATTCCTGCACCTGGGAATTTTGCCGATCCGCACAGATATTTTATTACTCCATGTAGAAAGGGGTTTTACTTACAGATGACATACAGATACCATACGGGCCACAGGTTTACTTCTCAACCGACCGAAAGTGCACTTGAGGCTTCCTTCTCGAGCAGGGACGTACCTGCAACCATTCACTCACGAGTCGTACTGAGCCAGCGAGAGAGTGACCGGAGTAGGGGTTTATTCATCAGGGCTTGAGGAATGAATAGTTTGTACCTTTCTCTTGACGGTAAATAGTTCAAGAAATTGTAAAAAAAAAGCTGGCTTCGGGCAGAAATTCATGTTTTGTGTTTATGCCACCAACGTAGTTTTCTCTCGTATTAAGGTTTCACGTAATTTTTCCTAAAGCGTCGATTAAATTAGACGTAACATGGCAATTGTGTTAATTCGTTAAAATTCGTTCATCCGACCTCAATGATGTGTCAGATTTCCTCCTACTCCAACATGAATCATAACTTATTAGCTAAATATAAAATTTACTCTGCGGGAAATTACACGTAGTCTATTTGAAAATTTGCGAGTGTAGTTTATTTCAGTGATGGTTATGTTGTGATGTTATAAAATTTTGATGATCATATACGGTATACTACGATGGAGGTCCTTAACTGTCTGAAAACAAATCGCACTGCTTTTTATTTCTCCCTGCATAAGTCCTGAGATCCTAAAATTCAAAACTGTCAGTTAGTTAAACTGACGAAATAAATTCATTTGCAAGTTTTATTTTTATCTTATTCGGGGTTTCAGCGTTTGTGGACTGGTAGATGACACTGCATAGCCACATACAGAACCACGGCTATTACAACCTATCTGACGAAAGGATTACGTTTAGACAGAGACTGATAACCGTACAGGGTCCAAAGGGTCGCCAAAGTGGTCGGTACCGACTTCTGTATTGTTCTGTGTTAAAAAGTCTTTTTCTATCAAAATAGATTCTAATTTTTAACTTCTTTTACCGGGCGGTGTTTGACGGTTATTTACAGGTTGCAAACTAGACAATTCGGTCCAGAAGAGGGAGAGAGATTCTAAAAACACGTTTGTTCTTAATCCACTATATTCTACATTAAAACCGGACACTAATTCAGATTCTCCTCTAAGAACTTCCGCCGGTTTTAACTCTTCAACTTCAAACAGCGAAGAGCCTGTGCACGTTACCTTGAAGGAGTAGGAACTCATTTCCAAAAGAGTTATGTGTCTATCCGTTATAATTATCATATGACAGGGGTCAGCGCTATGAGTTTTGATCCTCCATTTTCTAACCAGGTCCAGTCCACTCCACCTAGTGGCACTTCTGGCTCTGGCCTACTTCTTGCATTCCTGTGATGGACATAACCTTTAAAAGGTAGTTATTTGTTCCCTAATATTTATTAGAAGTTACTTCATGTTCGATAGTGGTCCTTTTGTGAGAAGGTGCCCTTAGAATGCCACGAAAACTGAACTAAAAGTTGCATTTACCTTCAAAGAGCCTGCAAACAAATTCATGATGACAGACAGTCGATATACTGTAGTCAAGTCATAGTGAAGTGTACTTTTTGTCCATTTTTTTATTCCCTACCCTCGGGCCAAAAAAGTTTCTTGTCCACCACAATTATTCAAACATATTCTGAATAATGCGAAGAGTTCGTTTTAGTTGAAGTAAAAAATTTAATGCATTTAAATGTGTTTTTTTTTCGTTTGTCAAGAAAATTGGCAACATGGACAAGAGACAGTTTTGGAAATTGACTCCTCTACTGCACTATGGAACTGCTATAATTGCATCTTGTAAATTAAAAAAAAGCTTGAGTATGTGACATTTATCGACATTTGGATGAAAAGAAAAAAAAATAAATTGTCCCTAGTGAAGTCCTCACTAAGCTGGGAGCATGCCGCACACGCAATTTCTGTAGTAGTGGATGAGTATGGCTATTGCAGTTGACGTTGGGCTGAATTGCGAGAGTTAAGACCCACCTGGTATTCTGTCAATGCGTGAAGTAGGCCCTAGTAGTGATTGATTGTGTGATGGTGGCGTCTGTATATGTGACATCGTTGAGTATATGCACATATTATTAGGTTTATTTGCATTTCCAATGAAATAAAATTGTTTTTCTATCACAAAATTCCCACATCCTTGGCTTGCAGCTGTGAATATCTAAGGAAATTTCCTTACTTCTTCTCCCCTTCCTTTCCACCGTCTTTTCTCCCTTTTCCCCAAAATATAATTTGGTTTTCTTAAGGTTTACATTTTTAGCTATCTGTTTTGCAGTATATGGTTCACGTCGTACCTCTCTGATAACCTTACTCTCTCTTCCCCTCTTCCACATATTGTAATAATTTTTAGCATGTCGAATGATCTTTCTTTGTTGGTTTCCTTGGCATGTGGAAGATGTCTGCCACCGTCATATGGGTTCAGAATAGACAATGTTTTTTTCCTTTAAAAAAAGTAGGTTATTGCAGAGATGGGGGAAATCAAAAATAATCACGTCTGCCTCTTTGTGTATCACGTCGTTTTTGTTATGCAGGTTCTCTAGTGAAAATGCGATTTAAACCGCTTTTTTGTACAGGTTCGACATAAAATAGTTCGAGAAAATATTGAAACGGATTTGAACTTCCACCAACCGTGGTGAAAGTGTTGGCTTTTTTTTCTGAGCATGTGGCACTGTCAATATGTACTACACTCAACTGGATGCTGTATTAATGGGTTGGGGAGTAAGCCAAGCAACCATAACAGGCTGAACCCTTAGGAGGCTGCTCGCGGATGATGAGGAGGTAGGTGAAGAGGATATGGGAAAGGGGGAATTTGCAGCACCCAACGTTCTTTACCAACCACCCATGTTGGTACTAACGTGGGCTTGCATTGTTTAACTTCAGTGATCTCACGAGAACTGATGTGTCCAATGCAACTTGGCTGCACTGGCAGGGTGATCTACACCCCAGTTCTCCGCTCACTACCTACCCATTTGGCTGATGGGAGCATGGATTAAATCAGTGATTCGCAACCACTTTGTCGCGAGATTCTTGAAATGTGCCGCCGCAGCGAACATCCTCCCATACATAAGAGACGTGACACAAGTAATGCAATCGGTTCTACCTTCCTAGCAGGGACAGGCTGAACCACTGCGCGTGGATATTACAGTTCTGGCTACTGGCCAACACAGGCATATTGGTTTTCGCATTTGTGTGCCCCCAAATGTGTCGTTATTAGTGTGCCACAGGATTTTTAAGTTATTAAAAGTGTGTCATGACGAAAACAAGGTTGAGAATCACTGGATTAGATCTTTGTTTGACGTACAGTAACCCAAATTGAATGGCGATGACCCGTATAAGGAGGTGTCATTCATGGGCTTCGTGATGGACTGATATCTCCAGTGTTCCAAGGAAGTTACACAATAAATAGTCTCGAGCTGGGTCGCGGTTGCTGACAGATCAGCACCTTGGTAATACAGGTATAGGCTGTATATGTAGTTAAAGAAGGATTATCAAGTCTTTAACACACACACACACGTATACGCACACCCGACTATGTCCGTCCCACTGTAAAATTTGCGTTTGCTTAAGTCTGCCTCTACCTCATCTGTTACCCAGGACCTGAATTCCTGTTATGGGTCTAATCAGTGCGTCCTCCCCTCTTCTCGTGGCTTTCCCAAACTATCTCGATCTAGTCTCACATCTGTCCAGTGTCTCTCACTCCTAATCCATCCCAAAGGAAGGAAGGAGGCTTATATAAGATGGGGAACTAATGGCTAGATGATCTCACTTTATCTTTACGCTATACGGGGCGATTAAAAGGGTTCTAGCTGCTGTTTGGGCACTCAACAGCCTCATGGCGTTTTGATGTCTTCTTTTCCTATCTCACTGTCAATTTCTGTCTCCTTTCTGCCACTCCCCCTGCCACAATCGGAAAATTGGTTAGAGAAAGATTGGTGTGATGTTTTTACATTGTGCGCACAAAGTTTCACTGTATTCATTGGTTGTTAGAAGGTAACTACTGTATAATGAATTTCGATGTTAAGGGTTTGTGAACGTGGCAGGCTACATCGTACTTCCCATAAATACTACTGCAGCTTTTACTCCTTTACTGAATGTAGGATGCGCCCTCATATCAGGGGGTTGTCGGTGGTAATGCGTGGATAACCCGCCGTTGATCAACTAGCTACAGCCTCTTTAGTCATTCAGGATGTCGAAACCAGGTGAGAGGAGAAAATTGAATTTATGTTTTGATCATCTGTTTTCTGTAAAGAAAAAGTGATTCCCAGCAGTGATGGTTGCTGAGAAACGGCACTGAACTTCGATTAGCAGAAAATTTCAAAATCGTCATTCAGACAAATAGTGAATAGCCTAGCAGTGATGAAGGGAAAAAGATTTATCATTAATACGTTAAATTACTGTTGTTACGTCTTCATTTCTCAATATTATGAATATCTTTCAGAATTTAATCCTTTGTTGTTGTCTCTTCTATGAAATGAACGTCTTTCATTGAAAAAAAAGGATGAAAGTCGATGTTCGTTCACATGGTAAGGCTTCCTCTACGACTACCTATCAATTATGTAGCAAAAGCATGGGCGGTGGTAAAGTTGCTGTTGATTTCTAGTTCATTAGCCACCGATTGCTCGTAAGTGCGTATCCGCTTTGTGGGCAAGTTGTACGTGGGCCACCCAAATTACAGTAACACCTCTAAGGTGATTTGCAAAGCATTTTCCAAGAAGTGGGAAATAAGAAAAAGATGATGTTGAAAACCCACGTTTTCTGGATTTCATGTTTGAGGGTTTATTTATTGATCATGAAGAAAACTTTAAATAGCAGTGTCATTTGAAATTGATTGTCGTCGTAGATGTCGCTTGATCGTATCTACTCGTGTGTGATGTGGCAACAACGCCCCTTTTTGCAATCTGTCATGTTGTTGGTTTTTATCTGTTTGATCAACATGTCTCCTTCCCACTCTTCCTCGTCGTCTAGTCAACCGTGTATTACTTGTTGTCCAGTCGGAATCTTCCCCCCCCTCCCCGAATTTCTCAAGAATCATCTGCTTCAGAGAGCTAAAAAATGACAACCATTGCTTCTTGTATTGATAGAGGTTCTCCGAAGTGTGAATGTAACTGAGGTCGTCCTGTCTGTCCTAGGGTACAATTTACGGGCCCAACATGCTCCTGTACGGTCGTAAGAGGCGGCTAACTTGGTTGCGAGCATCGTCACCAACCGTCCGCGTAAGGTTCTGGTTCTAACTTTTTTTGAGTCTTTAATTTTCAGATGCTCACCTCTCTTTCTCTTTCCTCTCTCTCATCTCGCTTCCCCCTCATTCTTTCTTCTCTCTAAATCATCCTGTTTGTGTTATTCTGACTATATATTGAGTCTTCTGCTCTGGGTTTGTCCCTTCGCCCCTTTTGTTATTCATTCTGTTGTCCTCGGCGAGTGGAAGAACTCATGGCAGTTCTTTCCGAGATTAATTCCTAGCCGTAGAGACAGGTGCGTATGATGCACTGCTTACTAGCTGTTATGTTTTTATCTTCGTCTTGGCACTTTGAAGATCACGTGTAAATATACTTAACAATCTTTCCAGATTGGAGATGGAATTGTGAAACTCTCTCATGGGTACCTAACCCTGCCATTGGTGAGAAACTAGTAGATATTCGTAGGTCTAAGACCGTGGTTCCTAACCCTTTTTTTAATGATCGGCACGCTCTTCAATCGGAAAATACGTTCTCGCACCCCCTTGAAAAGTGTTTCTACTTTTTTGTTTAGAAAATTGCATTTACTTCTTGATAATTTACTTGTTGAAAAAATAATACATCTGCATATAAAACGATATTTCAAATTTTAATTGCCACATTGTTGTTGCTGTTTATTCATAATACAGTATCTATGAGGTGAGGCTAAATTACAGTAAAGTGAATTAGAGTTCGTTTCTGCGTCAAACTACCTCGTTAACGTTCATACTCAGTAAATGCCAAAATGCACGTTTCACCTAGTTTCGTATTGTACTGCATACTAGTAAGTGCAATGCGCTGAGGGAAAGGTGGAGAGGGAATGAGGGGGTTCCAAGCGTCGACATAGCGTTTGCTAGTTTATCACAGGCGGTCAGGCAGTAGTTTCTAACGAGAATTTAGAAACTTCTCTTGTAACCCTAGTAAGGCTTTCTCGCGCCCATGGTTAATAACCACTGGTCTAAAAGATTCCTGATCCCAGACTCATGTTGGTTGGTTCATAGATTGTCTGTCTGTACCTGCCACTCGCAGGTCCTGCGAGGTCATTAGAGAACTTGAGTGATCCGTTAGAGAACAACGTATGTTACGCAAAGCAGACGAATTACGTACTGCGCAGGTGCACATGCACAGCTTTCTATTGATGTCCTATCCGAAGGAAATACAATTAAACCATCTATAGGTGACTGATTGTAATTCACTGATGCTCTCGATTTTTATGCCGTGCTTGTGTTTTTGTCCTATGTCTGAAGTGTTATACAAGAATATGGTTGATATTGAGAGAGCTAAGCTGTCTGTCTTTATCACGGGTAAATATAAAATGCAACAGGTGATAATAAAGAAAAATGAGCGCACTACTTAACTGCTTTCCACAGGAATGGTGGAGTGCTGCGTGGATAGGATGCGATTCGAGTATTTTGTTTTTCAAAATGTCAGACAGCAGTTTCTTTGAATTTTTGTGTGACAAGCTTGCATTAAAAAGTCATCGCATTTTTATATCTTTTTTTCCCCTTGAATTTTAGTCGAATTTATTAGCAGCTTTCGTTTAAATAGCGAATGCACTTTTGTCGGTGATTACAGGAGTGGCTGTGTTTTTGTTAATTAACGTGAGTGCTTTTTGGAGGTATTTGTGACGTGTTTGCATGGCGGGCGGGCAGAGGTAGGTAGTCATTTGAGTATTATGATCGAGGATCTTGAAATAATAGCTAGTGGAATACTCAACACCCTGATGGGCCCTAAGATTCCTGCGGTTCAAGGCGATATGACAACCGTAGGGGGTGTTCTCCAGTCTCATATATTCGTAATAAGTGTTGTACTTATTTCTTTCTGAATGCATAATATAAATATTGCATTTATTACCTGCACACACACACACACACACACTCTCTCTCTCTCTCTTTTCTCCCCCAAAATAAATCCTCTTAGTCTCCCCACATCTGTCTGTTAAGGTGCTCAGTGGTAGCATGCTTGACTTGGAATCCGTGAATGGAGATTCATAGTCCTGGGTAGTCCTTTCGAGCTAGAGGGAGGAAGCCCCAAATACGCCTTCTGTCGAATTGGAAGTAAAGTCGTGGTCTCGTGTGGTCTCTGCATGTAAAAGAACTTCTATGGTGCAGGAACTCGCCCTGTTTCTCGTAGCGTCGGCAAATCACATGTGCACTTTGTGGTGTGTACTATGCCATTTATCTGCAAATGAACCCTTTCTAGGCGGACAGGGCATGTAGTAAAATTAGCAAGATGTGGAGGTGTTGATGAGTATAGGGCTGAGATTCAGTTGATACTCAAGGAATGATACTCAAGGCTCCGGGGAGCGACGATTTGCGTTGGACACACCAGTTCTCGTCTGATCACTGAAGTTAAGCAGCGCGACCCCAGCTAGTACTGACATGGGTGGCCGCTTGGGAAAACTGGGTTCTGCTAATACCCAAAAATCGTCGCATTAGTGTAGTGTCTGTGCAGTTTCTGTATAAGAGCTATGCTGTGGACGGAGCTCTAATGACCTTCGTATTTGAAGGGCCCTAAAACACCAAGAAACGCCAACAAATACTCAAGGCTCCTCGGTTTCGCTTCCTTTGTTCGGTGGTTTTCTTCCTGATATGAGAGAGGCCTCAAGCTGGTCTTCAACACATGAGAACTAAAACCTTTCTGGTACAGTATGGGTACACGACGTCACTTCTGCTTGTAAAAGAACCCTGACCTTCCCCTAAATCAAAAATGATTATCTCCTTCACTTTTTCAAAAAAGGCCAATAACTTAAACGAAAGATATCAGATTTATTTAAAAGTTGCAATAATGATGGTTGTTACTATCTTGATATTATTAGTATAAATAAATCTTTTCAACATTAGAACATCAGATGTAATATTACATTTCTTGTCGTTGTGATTTATGAGAGGAAAATGGCTAGCATGGCCGATCGATTTTGCAGTATCTATATCGTAAAATATCGCATGTATTTAACGACCTCGAAGAAATGATGATATATCATGCTGCAATCTTTAATAATGACAATTGTCTTAAATGTACCCTTAGACGAGAGAGAGAGAGAGACACGGATAAGTTTCATTCTTTCTTCCTTTTTGGAAGAAACATATTTGAATAATAGCATCTTATTTCTATACATGAATATTAAATTGAACTTGAACATGATGCGTGTGTGAGTGAATTCAGAAGCTTTCTTTTCATGGTAGTCATGTAATGTCCTTTATGAAATGATGTAAATATTCTAGGATCCGTACTGATACTGATAATTTGCTTACACGGTGGCGAGTAATTAACACCCAATGTGAGATAAACTACTCGTTATATTTCAAATGCTGATGCTACTGGCAGGGAAGGTCCATGACTGGGAGGACTTCTTCTGTATTGTAATGTCACTGCCAGAATGTTTTGGAGGTCTCATTTTTCTCTCAAACGCATGTGATAAGTGAAATTCAACAAGGGAACTCTGTTAATTTCAGAGATAAGGCAATACTAGGGGAAAAAAGACAAAATAAATCAACTCACTTATGATAATGTTAGATGATAAGTGTCTCTCAATGTGAATGAAGAATACTAAGTGACTCAATTCTTTTCAGTTACTTCATGTTTGTTACAATTCAATTTTTCATCGTGAAAATGTTACGCCTTTACGGAATCGACTTCAAAGCGGTGAGGTCATTTAGAGCCATTTCTGTTGTCCGTTAGATGATTTTTAAGCGTAAGAACTCACTTCATTGGGTCTGATCTCGGTAACTCAAGATCGTGGCGCGCAGGATCGAGCCTGACTTAAGCTGGCGGTTTTTTTTTCATTTGGACACATCGCTTTCTTATCAAATGAAAAGGAATGCCTCGTGTAGTGGGTATGATGTCACCAGTACGCACTACTTAGAAACCTTATCACAAGGAAAAAGCAGATCTACCTTTCTAACCTTAAGAGCTACAGGGTACTGGCATAAAACAAACCAGATAAAAGAAGTTGTCTAGATTGATGGAATTTTCAGGTTTCCGAGCTTGACCTCACTGGAGTTAGTTGACAATTTTCAAAACTCAAATTACAAGGATATTGAAATGAACAAACAAATAATAATTGCTTTTATTTTGTGAGCGCAGATAGCCCCCTGCTTATTTAACTTTGTTCTGATGTTGCAGGAACAAGTTTGTTTACAGATGCCTAAGGAGCAACGTTGTCCTGCTAAGTGTCCAACTAATTTGTCCTGCAACTGGAAATGTTCACGCTAACAGTTTTAATTCTGATGGGTAATTCTGTGGTGTTGACGAGCACTTCATGTCACGTTAATGTGGTGTAGGACAGTCACTCATCCTGTGATTGTTAACAATTTACAGTAATCATTTTTGGTGTGCATGGTACCCTAGTTGTTGAAGTGCACACACGTTTAGTGTGATGTGTTGATCCTAGGTTATGACCTGTTTATTAGACGTATATGTGTTATTAACAAGGGTTGACATAGGTTTGAGAAATGTCCACTTTTTTGGTGGACTTTGTGCTTGTTGACGTGCTATTGTCATTGATTTGGCATTATGGAGTGGTCAGAACACGAGATGGCTTTTACGTAAACAAGACTCTGTAATACTGTTGTTGACAGTATGTGCATGTCAAATAAAACAGGCATCGTTGTAATATATGTGCTCATTGGTTTCGACTACAACAAGCCATTTTGTCCTTCAGGCACAAATGTGTGTAAGACTTGGAGCATTTACCATCCTCCCGCCCTTTCAGATGGAAGCAGTCAGCCTCGGTAGTTGGTAATCTGCTTCACTCTTCAGCTCGTGATGTGTTGCTGCGGGTTTGAACCTTTAGAATGTGAAAGAAAAATTTGTTGATTGGCAAATTTCTTAGAGTTATGAACTTGTTTTTTGATGTCTTGTTAGCTACGCAGGTAGCTACTGTTAACTCATGCCTCATGTCTAGATTCGATCCTTGGCCGAGATATTTACTGATTTGTTTTCAGCAGTCCGTCGCATGGGCGACGTAAAAGAGCTTTTGTCGGTTCGTTGGTGGTTTAGGGCCCTTCAACTACAATGGTCATTAAATCTCCGTCCACTCAGGGCTGGACAGAGTGTCAAATGTTCAAAGTGTGCAAAGGACGCGAGTGGCCGCCCACGTTCTTTAATGCTTTGATGCTTCTGGAAAGAAAGGTAATTCTTGCCATGTTATTTTGTTATTCGGAAACCGTTTCAGAGACTATTCTAGCCAAAAGGCCTGTAGGCTACATGTTAAAAAAGTGAAAATATTATGAGGGGGCGGCCTCGACATATTTGCACGCGGGCGGCCGAACCTATAGGACCGGTACTGCGTAGTTCTAGTGCAGAGTCTGCACAGACACTGCGCTGTTACGTCGATTTTGTGTATTAGTAGTACCCATTGTTCCCAAGCGGTCACTCATGCCAGTACTAGCTGGGGGATTACGTTGTTTTACTTCAGTGATCAAACGACAACTGGCATGTCCAACGCAATACAGCCGCTCTTTCTATGCTGTCGAAATTACGCGTAGATGGACAAAATTATTATAAGTAGCAGGTAGGCCGATGTTGACCCACCTGAATGGCATAGAGGTAGCAAGTTCAATCGTGGATGGAGGTGGTTTGGCTTATTTCCGGCGAGAAAAAGGTCCCCAGTTTGCCTTCCGTACTTTCAGGTGGTGTGATTAATGCCATCTGCACGTACAAGAGCCCTTACTACAAGAAGTGAAATATACAGTACGTGTAATTCGACGAAATTTTCATGTGTAGGTCCTTGTCCCCTGGCTTCGGTGTAGGTGGGGCCTCAACAAAGAAAAATAAGTAGACGGCAAATAAACAAAAGATAGGTTATAGGATTAGGTTTAAGGTTGGCAGTTGTCTGCGTGAAAATTCGTCAAACAGATCGTTCATGTGTCCCAATGGTTTAAAAATGGGTATTCGACCCTGTCTTAGGCGGGGAAGTGGTTTGGGTGACGATAATGACGACGACGAAAAGTGGATGAGCCGATGTTAAAATTACAATAAACCAAACGAAATAAGCCAGTCTGGCGTCTGTAAGACATGTTTCCACTAGAGAAATGCTACTACAGCGCAAAGCTATTTTGGTTTTGAGACGGTGTCGCCGCGCATGCTCATTAGCGGAGTTGAGTAAGCGTGGCTGAAGCATCGTTCTGGTTGGAGGTTTGGAATTGAAAATTAAGAACCGGGAGGCCAACGTTAAATATTGAGATAAAACCAATTCTAGCAATCAAACACAGTGTTGTCCTGTTCGTTGTTTGTTTATCTCCACCTACACTGTCGTCACTTTGAGAGCTGTGCTACTGCTACTGTATCAGTGATTGTCATTGTCTGACACCACTTGGGATTTCGCTTTTTTTTACTGATTTGTAATTTGTAGAAAGGAAGAGAAGGTGAGTAGGCGAGAGAAAAAGAGAAGACAAAGAGAGAGACGGAGACAAAAGAAGTGGTGGTTGGCACAAATAAGGTAGTTAGTTATAGGCCATAAAGCAATAAAAACGATCATCCCATCTCATCTCCTGTTCCTTTTTATTATCCCAGGATGATGTAAACAAGTTAGGGTGAATAAGCGTTAAGGGTGCAAATGAACACTGTCGAAAGGTTTCCTTTTAAGGCCACCACTACAACACTTCATCAAATGTTGATCACCCAGGAAACGATGCTGGACTGATGACGTCAGTCCGCACATCAATTTTTAAGAATGGGGAAAGAAATGATTTGTTGAAGTCTTAAAAGGGGTTGAGTTGGTAAATGATGTGTAAATAGGCTATTTGTCGTGAAGACTCGGATTTCTATTAATACGCAATCGAGTATTATTAATTCTGCGTGTCTGAATTTTAAAATTTAAATTGAAAGTCATAGCAGATATTTTCTCGAGTTGTCTACACGTTACCGCGTGTTACTGGGCTTTAATAGGCAGACAGTGAATTATAAGTAGAAAAATCAATGGTGGTGGTGTAGAAATGGGCAATCCTGAGATGGTTCTGCGACTAGTAGACGGGGTCTGATTTCAAATGATGGTAAATGCGTTGGCTCCAATTCCACTAGACCCTTGTCACCCCCTGCGCTCTAGTCCCTTTTACTGGCAGTAGACGATGCTAGATTTTAAATACGGCAATGCGCATGGCTGAGCACTATTGTCTTTTTGTACTAATGAAGTTAATTGTGCGCATCGCTGTCGAGGAGTTAAGGGCGCAGGCTAAGCTATGAACTCTTGGGCCTGAATCGTTTTTCTTTTCGTCGGGCCGGTATCAACAACGCACATAGCCGACTGCTATTTTAAAAATTGATGGGACAGCTCCTTAGGGACTATACGTTAACTGTCACATTTCACAAAGTGCATTAAAATTTCAGGTCTCTTTAATATGAAGATATTTTTATCAGAATTTGCTGAGGTAGTAAAGACCCATACTGCATACTTGCAAGCACACATACCACACAAAAAAAAAAACACATTTCGCTTCATTTGATGTTTTTACACATATCTTTGTAAGGCTGTTATTTGTATTAATAATGAGTTTTAATGGCTAAAGTTAGCCCAGTACCATAAGTCAATTATTTGCAAGATGAGACTTACTTTTATGAATAACATCAAAACTTCGTTTCCTGTTCTGAGTTTTTTAATTATTAAGAATTTGAAAAGCAACCCCTGAAGCCAGCAAACCCGCCACACAACGGAGTAATGTAGGAAAGCGGCCTTTTGTCCTCGTTCGCTAGTTGTGCTTCGTTTGAAATTATCAGCGCCAACATCACCATCATTAATCCCTTTTACCGCCTATGGCAGGGTTAACCCTTAACGCCTATCTCATTGGGACACATGGGTGAAGGCGTTTTACGCAACCGGCTTCCAACCTAATGCTGCAATCCCTATGCTTATTTAGCGTCGGCTTGTTGTTTTCCGTTTGGGCACTTTTCCTCCACTGTCACGAGGAAAGGGGCGAGCTCTCACACCTGTAAAATTAGCTAAGCTCGCCCATTCTTTTACATACATTACCACGCGGGGCTATGGCTTTACTTCCAATTCGACGGAAGGCGCTGTGGGGGCCTCTCTCACAGGAAAGATATCACCCGCCTTGGTACAGGATCGAACATGAAACCACTCATGCGGTGAGGCTGAACGGAAATTACTATGTATTCCTGAACCACCTTATAACTTCACTTTAAGCTAAAGGACACTTGGAAGGGGCTTCTCTCCTGCATAAAATAAAACCATTCGCCTGGGTTAGGGTCGAACTGGCGGTCTCTAATATCGTATCGATTATCGTTAAAGTCGTTGGGAAGTGTTTCACCATTTATAACTCAGCAGGGGGCAAATAATTTCTCTCTTCCAGATATTTATTGTATTCTTTGGCAGAAAAATTAGTGAATGAAATGCACGATCGCCTCGTCAAGGGTCGCCTTTCGCAGACAAAGGAACCTTGGCTGCGAGGTAAAGATGTGGCTTATTCCTGGCGTCTGTTTTACACCGCCCTGGTCGCATCTAAGGGACCAATGGACCCTAAGTATGTGGGCGTTTCTCTGAATCATAAGTATGCCGAATACCAATTAGCCTATTAGTCGCTAACCGTTGTGAATTTTAAGATGATGATAATGATGATGATTAGACTTTCAGGAAGGGATTGGTGTATGATTATGTAACCCCTTGACTCTTGGTGATTATCAATGCGTCGCCAAATTCCGGAAACTACCATTTACATGCTGAAGTTGCTCTACTCTAGAATACCTGACCTCCTCTTCCTAACGTATTTTATATTCGATTCAGGGTTTCCTTTGCGAGACAGGAATTTGTCACCGTAACCCTAAACACGGAGGGACAAGTTCTCTTCTCGTTTTGCGAAGGCCTGGTAAATTATGGCCTCGTGTGGTATATACGATGTTATCAATAATTTGCAATCATCACTACCTCCAGCCCTCCTATGGCAGGGTAGGGGACGCGTTTATATTGTTGGTACACCGAACGATTTGTCGAAATGCCGAATTAATATCATAATCCCCGTCTACTTATTTAACGCCGGCTTGTCTTCTTTCTGTGGTTAATTTCCCTTAACAACACCAAGGGGCGAACTCCTATACCTGGGAATTTTATAAATCTACGCGTATATTTCATTCCGTGTAGAAAGGGATTCTCTCCCATCCTGTGTTTCCCTCAGATGGAAGGCCGGCCGCGCTATGTCTAGGCCAAGGAATCGAACCTACAATTTTCAGGTATTGGAGCTTATTCGTTCTCCCTCTGCCTCCACCCTGCTATAAAATACCGAAATATTGCCCCAAACTGAGATCGAGATGACTGATGGGCGCACATCCAGAGGAGCAATCTTGATATATCCATGGTAATCAGACCTGTCTTTTCGAAGGTTTGCGTAAAATTAATCTGAAGTGCAAAGGAGAAATCAGTGTTTGAGGTAAGGAGGTCAAAGGTGAACGAGCTCAGTGTGGGATCATCTCTGCTGATGTAGATTCTAGAGGCTCTTGAAGCACACGCTGAAATCTTTATCATTTCGCACCTGGCTTTTCTAAATATTGTAATTAAAGTAAAGATGCGATGAGATATTTTATTCCGTTGCAGAAGTTAACAATATTTGCATATAAATAGAAATGTTTGAAGGAGGATGATGATGATGGTGAAATCGGTGGGGGTGTCGCCCTGTAAGCAAACGGTTCTCCATACATACACCACAGGCTATAACATCTCTTGACATTATCAAGAAAATGTCAGGGAAATTGGTAATACAATAAAGTCATTATGAATTAGGACGTTGAGAAACAACTAACGGCCCTCCTCCATCATCGAGATGAACGTAGCACGACGAATTAGCTCAATTTAAATGAAAGACAAGAATTTAGTGTGTTCTTCTCGCTTTCTGACTAGGTCATCTTCATCGTTCTCTTCTTCTTCATCATCATCTTCCCCATCATCACCACTGTCTGTTTTGAGAGAGGAGATGATATTGTAAGTTATCAATTTGACTAAGGGATTTGATTAAATAAGATGCTGACATCCAAACGTAGTGTTCATTAGTAATTTGTTACGGAGGTTCATCCGTTACGTCGTCGTCGTCGTCATTTTGACAAATATGACATGTCAACGTTTCTTTTTTTTTGTTTTTTTTTTTTAAAAAAAAATATAATTTATTATTATGATTATCAAAAATCGATTAACCTAGTGACTGGCAGGTTGACTCTGAAACGTCACTGAATTAATGACTTAAATTGTATTTTTCCCCTAAATTGTTTTGAATCGATTTTTGAATAAAGTTCCTTCTAAACATAATAACACTGATATAATGCAGTTAATATTGAATTTTCAAAATTACATTCAGAATCTAAATTGAATTTCTGTAAAAGTTTATGTCACCAAATTAGGAGCCAAGAAAAAACTTGAATATGAAATGATTTCATTTCAGCCCCATTAAATTGCTATATGAATTTAATTTATGGTATCTGAAAAATATTCAATTTTGACTTTAATAAGATTTTTTTACAAATTTTTAACTCTATTCATTGCCGATCTGAATTGGCCGAGTTGCGTTGGACACAACAGTTCTCGTGAGATCACCGAAGTTAAGCAATGCAAACCCACATTAAGACCAACTTGTGTGCTGTAAATTTCCCCTCTCCTACATCCCTTACTCCTCCTCACCCGCGAGTAGCCTCCTTAGGGTTCGGCCTGCTGTGGCTGCTTGGCTTATTCCCCAACCTGATAGTGTAACGTACAACTTCTTATTTAATCATTCTCACATACGGCCAAGAGGCATCATCATACCCTTATCCCGTCTGTAGCAGGGTAGGGTCTGCAGGTTGTGATCCACCCCACTTCTGCCTATCTCCTACCAAATCCCATCCACTCCACACACTGACATATCTCATCGTACAACCTACTTCCACGTCTGCTTAGGTCTTCCCCTGCCCCGGGTGGGGCAGGTGGTATGGTCGTTACATCACCATACCACCACAATCTATTCTTTCTCACCTTTTCCGCCATGTCCCCCACCCCCAAACTGCTCCTAATTCTGCCTAATTCAAACTACTCCTTATGCTGTCTGCTCTCGACACCCCACACATGCACCGCAGAATTCTCATTTCAGACACCCTCATTCTATTTTCATGGCTATTTCGCACTGGCCAACACTGCGATCCATGCAGCATAGCTGGCCTAACCACTGCCCACTGCCATTTGCCTGTCTCCACTTCATCTACCCCACACTGATCCTATGGGCCCCATCTGAATCTAAACCAAGGATCCTTGATCTCTTACCCTTTCATCTCGTTTCTTGTAGAAAAGCTACACTAATCCTCCTACGCTTTAAAATGTTGACTAACTTTCCTGTTTTCCTTGTTAGGGTTACCACATTCCAACTGCTTTATCTAAGATTTGCCCAAGACAAATTGACGGGGGATACCCCCAGTGGCGTAACTAGGGGGAGCGAGGGGGGACAGATGTCCCCGGGCGCAGAAGACAGGGGGCGCAAAAATGTACAACAAAAATGCGCTTAGCGGGTGCCAGAGGGCGCAGATTTCGGTCTTTGTCCCAGGGCGCAGATTTCGGTCTTTGTCCCAGGGCGCAGAATACCCTCGGTGCGCCACTGGATACCCCAACCAGTCGTCTATAACCCAGGAATATTGGACGAGTTATGTCAGGGGATGCCAGTCTACTCCACAGAAGACACTCGATGCATCATCTGTCATGGGAGTCAAGTGCTCCACCTCCATAGCATTGCGGATGCGTGATGATGTCCCGGGGCCCGCTCACTCACTCCTGACGACCTCCGGTTCTTGATGGAGGCGGGCTCACTACACTTTAGTTTTTTTTTCTTTCTGAACATTGATTTTTTTCATTTGAGAGCTCTGCATTCGGGGTACCCGCCCGTCGTGCTTGCTCCGCCGGAGATATACCATTTTGATCCTCCCCATCAACCCATTACTAAGGTAGCCAATCCTTGAATGTGCTATGAGAACTCTCCTTCCGTTTGTCAGTATATGGAAGGGTAAAGATACTGATTTATTTCGTTGGTACCGGGAAACACGGTCGGATTGTTGCGCACAGTACTAGTACTATTTAACTTAACGTAACAGTCTGTCGACAGGATGTCGTAACCCCCTGTTTAACGTTGGTCTGTCTCCTTTCCTGGAGGAAATTTCTCTTAACGACGGTTTAGGAAGAAGGTGAGCTCCTGCACCTGGGAATATTACCGATTGCCGATATATATCTCCCTATCTCGCGTGAAACGAAACTCTCCACTTCGTCCAGAATCGAACCTGCAGCCATGAACTCGTGAATCCAGCACGCGACCACCATGATAAACCTAATTCCCGCTTATAGCAGAGTTGAGTACCGAAGTAGAAGCTGGAGGCAAAAGCAAAAAGACATGTGTAAATAAAGAGGGAGACGTTGAGCCGTAACCCGTTTTTGCTGCTTACGATATGCGAGGATGCAGTGGACTTTATTTCTGCCCTTTACTAAATTTCAATACATATTTATTCGATAAGCACCATGAAGATTAGAAAGTCTGCTCTAAAGCTTTTTTTTCAAATGCATACACATACAAATAGCGCTGAGATCTCGAGGATATGAAAAGAAATGCCCAAGGCGTGGTAGAGATAAAGTGGGAACATCGTTTGGTTCTAGAAAATGTGAACTCAATGGTATTCAAGCACTTTTGTCAAGATTAATATTTATGAAAAGCTAATAAGAAATAACGTCGTGCATACGACTTTGATGTCATGAAAGCTTCTGACAGAGTTCTCACGCCGTGAGTTAAAATTGCACAATATCCGACATGGATTTAATATTAATGGCTGTTTATTAGGAAGTCCTCTAGGGTTCACAACTTGTTTCTCGTCCTACATAGCGTTTCAGCCCTCAGGAGACCTGCCTCGGTGGTGCACCATCACCATAAGTCGAACATGCAATAGGTAGCATGCTCGACTTACTGCGCCAGTGGTTCCAAGATCGAGGTGGGCTGGCTTCTTTCAGGCGAGAGAGAGGCCCGAGAGAAGTAAAACCGAGGTCCCGTGTGAAGTACGATGGCATTTGCACACAAAGGAACCCTCTCTACTATGCACCGGGTAGCTGACGCAAAATTTCCAGATGTAGGAGCTGGCCCCCTGGCGTCGGTAGAATGCCCCAACGAACAGTAGTCCGACGATAAATAATCATAGGGGTTGCAGCTTTGGTCGACAACCGGCTGCGGAAAAACACCGAAGACAGATTCGAATTTTACCCATAGAATCAATGGGGGATGGTTGAAGTGGAAACAGGCAAGCGGAGTCCTGTGTGATAGGAGGGTCCCAATGAAGTTGAAAGGGAAGTTTTACAGGGCAGTGGTTAGGCCAGCTATGTTATATGGATCAGAGTGTTGGGCAGTGAGGAAGTGTGTGGGGTAGACCTAAGCTGCAACTTCAATATTTATTTATCGTCTGACTACTGTTCTTTGGGGCAGTCCGCCGAACAAGGAGGCGAGCTCCTACTCCTGAAAATTTTGCCTCGTCTACCCGTTGCGTAGTAGAAAGAGTTCTTTTCCCATCCAATGGAAGGCGTACACGGGGCCTCTCTCTCCCTCCCTTCCCCGAAAGAAGCTAACTCTCCTCGACCATGTATCGAACCTGGAGTTACTGACGCAGTAGCAGAGCACGCTACCCTCTGCGCCACCAAAGTGGATCTCTTATGGGCGTTAGGGAGGAAAATTCACAAGATTGAGGAGTAATTCCTGATTTATGTGGTCCTAAAGGATTATCCTCTTTCATTGGTAGACAAGTTCATATCTTGATGTGTTAGTCTTCTTAATAGAGATTAAACGCCAACAGCATTTTTACTACAACCGCGGTGAAGAATACAAGAGGTTTCTAATCCTTTTCTGGTCCTTTGTAGAGCCCACTGTCGCTTTTCATTTTGGTAGATTCCTAAAAGGGAATCGACAGCCACCTCTTTTCTATACTGTCGTTCGTTCATTATGTCCATTCGGCATCAATAGATGCCTGTTTGGTTTCTACGTTGGATTTGGGGGCTGAAAAATACACTGATGCACTATTGTATGGTAGGTGAAATATACAACCGTCCAAAACATTTCTTATACGTTAAAGCCACGGGTAAAACTACTACATTAGTGGTTCCAGGTTCGGTTTTGGACCACGAGTTGGTTTGGCTTCTTTCGGGAACCTCCAGTCCACCATCCATCAGTTGTGAAGTAAAGCCATGAGCGGGATCACCACACACACACGCACACTCATGTCTCACTGCGTACGGGGAAGGGCGAATTGCGTTAAACATATCAGTTCTCGTCAGATCACTGAAGTTAAGCAGCACAACCCCCGGCTAGTACTGACATGGGTGGCCACTTGGAAAAACTGGGTACTGCTAATACCCAAAAATCGTCGCATTAATGTAGTGTCTGTGCAGTCTCTGCATAAGAACTATGCTGTGGATGGGGCTCTAATGACCTTTGTAATTGAAGGGCCCTAAAACACCAACAAACAACAACAACGACGACCTGATGGGGAGTAGAAATGGAGGAAGGTTCAGAACTTGCAGGTTTGACTATGCCTTAGGTAGGATCATTCATTTGGGATGCAATGCACCGAAGAATGAAAATTGGTAATTTTGTTCGTTTGACGACCTGAGTAGTTAATGAGCTTGTTTACCTAATTGAGGCACTGGTATCTTTATTTTAAAGAAAGGCGTCAATTTAGCATAGGTGAAAGTCAAACACCTTTTTCTTTCCATCGATAGTTTTGACGATGGTCTTTCCAATCTTCGTCTCCTACGCCTCTTCTCATGTTAAGTGAACTGTGCCGCCGAGCCAATTAAATGCCCCAAAGTTAATCTGCCCAATGCTATTAACGCAAGATTTATGATCTCGTTAATGGGATCTGTTGGTGTAGACCAAATAGTAGTTGCAGATGTTCAAATGGTCTTATTTAATGTCGAAATATGGATATATAGACTCCAGATTTGTTTCACCATAAATTCATATCTTGATTTGGTGCTCGTTTACTCACCTCTGTGGACTGTAGAGCCAGAATGCTTGACTCGTGCGTCCGTGATTGCAGGTTCAATCCTGAGCGGGTAAATTCTTTAGAGAAAAGGTCCCAAGTGTGCCTTCCTTCGGATGGGAAGTAAAGCTCTGACCCAGTGTGGGGTGCACGATGTCACCACTGCTCGAATTCTTTCTACATGGAGTAAAATATAGGTGTAGATCGGCAAAATTTTCAGATGTAGGAGCTTGCCCTCTCTGGCGTTGGTGAACGAAATTGTCCCCACGAAAAAAAATACAGTAGGTCGATGTTAAAGTAAGGGGTTGAGGCATTAGGACGGCAACCGGCTGCTTAAAAATACTGTCCGACTGATCGCCCCTGTGTTCCAAAATCCTAATTGGACAATGGGTATACCTAATCTTTCCAAGCGAGGAAAGGGTTAGGAATGAGGATAATGATTTGGTACTTGTTTATAGGGTTTTTATACTGAGGACTCCCGAGGGCAAGGGAAACTAATCGGGAGCGGCGAGTTGCTTTGGACACACCAGTTCTCGTCTGATCACTGAAGTTAAGCAACGCAAGCCCACTTAGTACTGACATGGGTGGTCGCTCGGGAAAGCTGGGTACTGCTAATACCCAATAATCGTCGCATTAGTGTAGTGTCTGTGCAGTATATGCATTAGAACTATGCAGTGGACGGGTCTCTAATGACCTCGTAGTTGACGGGACCTTAAACAACAACAACAACAAGGGAAACTAATCTGACAGGAGTGAACCCCACACTTTGGACATCAGTACAAATCACTTACCCCCCCCCCCCTTCCACGAAAATATCCACAACATACTTCAGTCAATCATATGGCCTCCCGGCCCTTGGGAAACGAACTCGCACTGATTCGCAAGCGTGAGTCTATCGATGCCGCACCAAGCAGGCTTTGCAACTCGCAATGCATTACCGGAAATGTATGCAGCTCTACTACAATCGTGTCTCTTATCCGTAAGAAGGGAGCAAATTTGATGAATGGAAAAAATTGATGACTTCACAAAACATCGCACTCTCTCGATGCTTTTTGTGACCTCATTTTCGTCAAAGACACGCTCATTCAGACGACAGTGTCAGCAAAATTCCAAGAATTTCAAACCGGAAATGGGGAACTTTGGAGGACAAAGAGAAAGGGGAATTATTCACAAAAGTCCTTTTCAACTTAAAGTGATGACAGTTTAGAGAGCGCATTTGATAAACTTTATTCACTAAAAATACATTAGAGAAAGGGAAATGCCCGATCAAAATTCCTTCCGGAAGGGCCACTGAAGGACAATGATGACAACATGCTGTATCTTGACATTCTCTTTGGATGGCCGCGGTGCAAAACTTCGCGAAAGAGGTGAGTCTCATCGGCATGAGGTTCATTTCTAACTCTTTTCAATCCTATGGCAGGGTCGGGAACCTACAGTATTTGTCCCATTGGAATCGCGTACACACACAGATTAGGTAATGAACTGTGTTTCTTAGGTAGCCGGCTCCCACGACCAATTATCACGATCTCTGCTTATTTAACGTCGGCCTAACTCCTTTCCGATTCCTTTACTACTTTCAGGGGAGAGTGACCTCCGGTAAAAGTGTATTTCAATGTCCTAATTGGTTTCGTCATGCGTTGCAGACGACTTGCGGCGCTTCGGTCGGTTACAGATGTTAAAAATACACGTTCCGGGACGTGTTGCACATGTTAATGTTTTGAAATATTAACTGAATAACTGATAAACTGAGAATGGATACAGTTGTTCCAGTCATTGTTTTTCAAATGGTGGGTACAAATAGGATTTTTTTCTGAGGTGAAAGATACATGCAATGAATTATCTCTGGTAAAGATCCATTACAATGATCTCTACTTTCGGTTCTCCGGCCCGCGAACAAGATACATATTGATTCTGTGAATGATCTCGTGTAGCCAGGAATATCCCGTTTGTACGAATCTCGCTTTTCTAGGCACAGAAAAATCTCTGAAAAATTTATTTCCGCCCTGAAAATAATGTTTAGTCATAAAAATACTTGTTTTCGTCAAAACAATAACACGTGCAACACGCCCCGGACCGTGTATTTGTAACATCTTTAACCGACCGAAGCGCCGCAAGTCGTCTGCAAGCAATGACGAAACAATTAGGACATTGAAATACACTTTTACCGTGACCTCCTCCTACACATGGGAGGTCTTTTTCCGCCATTAACACAGTAGTAGTAAATTGGTGGGGGCGTCCCTTTTGCCTGAAAGAAGTCATCCGCTTCGACTAGGACGGAGCTCGAAACCGTAGACTCACCAGTGAAGGGCGCTAACCATTGAGCCAACGAGGAAGGATTTAACAACTCCCTTGACGGTAAATTGATTTGAATCGCTTTTTCTTTCGCCCTGTTTATATTGAATAATTGGCAAGAATGCAACGTATTTAGGACAGACATGGGCGCAACGACAGCACCTCATTTGTAGATTTACACAAGAGGGGAACTCAGAGAGACAATGAAAAGGGCTTTGATTTACTTAACGTACAGGAAGTGAAAGCATGTGTCAGTTCGCTAAACATGGTCTTTGTCAGCTTCTTGAAGTACTACCTTGAATTGTGCATGTCTTTTCAATTCTCTTCTCTTTCCCTTTTTCTCCTACCCCTCCCCATCCCCTTATTCCTTCTCCCTTCCCTTTTGTGCCTTAGCCTGTCTTTTCGCCCTTTGCAATGTTTTCCGAAGTTAGTCTTGTGTGTAATGCAATACATTCCATAATGTGACTGACAGACAAGACAAGAGGCTTGCAACTACTATATTAATGAGTAGATGCTCAAGGAACGACATTGAAACAATGGCATTTTGAACTCCTTCACAAGTCACTCGTTAGCTGCTTTATTTGACAGTTTTAATTTGATGGTGAGACTGGCAGCCGGATCGGGACTATGACGTCAGACCTCAAAATGGACATTTAATTGCTACCGTGCGCGCAGCCCTGATTCACACAAAATGGAGCTCGAAATATTAAAAGGATATTAGGTAGAGGAAGAGTGGTGGTGTACAGAATTAAATAAAACTGAGGGGAGTAGCACCTCTCCCTTTTGAGTTTATCGACAACATTGATCCACGCTATTTATAGCTGGGACCTGCCTCAGGACCGTGCTCAATTACTGCTCCAGTGGTTCCAGATTCGATACTTGGTTGAGGTGACTTGGTTCTTTCGGGCGAGAGAGAGAGGTTCCGTGTGCACCTTCCGTCGGATGAGATGTAAAATCGTGGCCCTATGTGGTGCACGATGTCATTTGCACGTAAAAGAACCCTCTCTACTATGCAAAGGGTAGATTATGCAATATTCCCAGGTGTAAGAGCTCGGTGCAGTGCCCAAACGAACAGTAGGCCGACGATAAATAAGCATAGGGGGGGCAGCTTTGGTCGGCAACCGGCTGTGGAAAAATATTGTCCAGCAGATCGTCCACGTGTTCATCCGGAAGGATTTGTTGTTGTTTGTTGGAGTTTAAGGTCCCGTCAACTACAAGGTCATTAGAGACCCGTCCACTGTATAGTTCTAATGCATATACTGCACAGACACTACACTAATGCGACGATTATTGGGTATTAGCAGTACCCAGCTTTCCCGAGCGACCACCCATGTCAGTACTAACTGGGCTTACGTTGCTTAACTTCAGTGATCAGACGAGAACTGGTGTGTCCAACGCAACTCGCCGCTCCCATCCGGAAGGAAGTAGATGGGTACCCGACCCTGCCATAGGCGGGAAAATGGTTAGTGGTTACTTTACTTTGTTGTTATTTATAGCTCAGATAGGCGAGGAGAAAAATGTTAATGTGCTACTGCAGCGCCCCCATGCGTTTGTTTTACTTCCAACTTCCTTGAAATTCAATCATAGAATCAAAATGGCGGAGTTAAAAAAACTTTTCTTCTTCGAGAAATAATAATAGTATACAAATGTTGAACTGAGTTAAAAATTTAAATTATATAAATATCCTTTCTTTGTTGTTGTTGTGCTTTCATTCGCCCACATATACAACTTTCCAAATATTTCAAGTTGGTTGGATAACAATGGCAGCCAACCAGTAAGTTTGAATAATATTGAATAGCTTGCCCTTGGATTTAGCACCAAACATTATAAGAAAACATTGCAATAAATATAAAGAGGATTTGAGATTGAAATCAATAATCTGAATAAAACTCAGTGCGAATAGACATTGTTATTCAACTGGAATTTGTTAGTATTCGTTCTCTAGAGAAGTTTTGTGTGCGTATTTGCGAATGAAATTACATAACATGCTAGCGTTATTTTAATACAAAATGGATGATGATGTTTATTTCGTAGAGATAACTACAAGGAAGGGGTTTTTCAATCTTCTTTTAATTCCTCCTCGAAATGCGACCAGCCCTGGTGGCGGAAAGGTAGCGTGCTCGACTACTGCATTAGTGATGCCAGATTCGATACTGGATTGAGGTATGAGTTGGCTTCTTGCGAGAGATAGAGGGAAACCGAGTAACCCGTCCGTTGGAGCCTTGCCCTCGTGGGGTGTACAATGCCACATATGCGTTAAAGAACACTCACGCACTCGCTCTCTCTCCCTCTACTATGCAACGAAAAGATCAGAGGAAAAACTTCAAGGTGTAGGAGCGCCCCCCCCCCCCGGCTTGTCGGTAGAAGTCCCAATGAACAGTAGACCGACGATAAATACGGATAGGGGTTGCAACCAGGGCCGGCTCGTGAGTTTCAGGCGCCCTAGGCAAGTGGGTCCATCGCCGCCGCCCCCATTGAATCTAATACAGTTCTAAATTGTCCAAGCGGCCCTCACGTGCTTGGCATTTGTTCCAATACCAACATTTAGAAAAGGCTCAACCAATCAGAGAAATTTGGGAACCCCAGGACTGCATTTCCAGCTTAGATCTGAGTCGGCTCTAAAAATACCATCCAAAATATCACCCATGTGTCCGTCCAGAGGGAAATGAGTTAGTAGTTGCTTGCTTTGGTTTTAATTCGTCCTCGTCTTTTATGCCTATGGCAGGTTTCAGGACTCATGATTACCGGAAATATCCAACCATAAACATAAAAGAAGTGCCAGTAGAAGGAAGGGAAGATGGGAAGTGTTGAACCTGTGTGGTGGTTGCTTTCCTATATTATGTCTTTCTGGCATGTGTGCATACGATGCCTGTGATACGTGCCTGCCCCCCCCTCCTCCCCAAGGTCAAAGGTAGAGGCATCACTCGCAAGTCCATGGTTGCAAATTCGATTCAGGACGGCTGCACCTTCCGCCGGATGGGAAATATAGCCGTAGTTCTCTGTATAATGGGTGTATACGATATCACCTGGGCGTACAAACAGTCTCTTCTACACAGAAGTCAATTGGGCAATATACTCAAGTGTGAGACCTCGTCGCCACCCCTGATGTCCTCTAAAAGTATATAAAACGGAAGTGAAATACAGGAGTTGCAGCACCCGGTTGGCAGTCAGCCACGTAGAAATACCGTTTAATAGTTTGCCCTTGTGTTCCAGGTACCCAACAGGTTCGATTATCGTTTAACGTGGTTATCAATTTTAGTAGATCAGGGGTGACGATAAGGTCCCCTTACCTGACAGTTTTGTTGATCTACACGTATATTTAACTTCATATAGAAAGGGTTGTTTAATTAAATGCAGTGATTAATTATGGTGGGACATCGGCATGACTTTTCAGTCGTTAGAAAACGACTCTCTAAAGTTGTCTCACCTTGGTCAGGATCGAATCTAACCTTAAAGGGGGTTCCCTTACATTTCCAGTATACCTTGGAATTCTCCCTCTTCCAGAAAAAAGGGCATTCGTCTTGACCAGAATCTAGCCTGTAACCATGGATTCCACCCTGTTGTAAGAGGAAAGAGGGCCAGGAATGGTGATTGAGAGTTGTTACTTGAGCAACTTGTAGAAAAAGCCTGACATCGCGTTTGTAGCGTAGGCAAGTGCTAATTCGAGGCATCAATCTATTTCAGATTAAAAAAAAGTAAAATAGACTAGTCATGCCTGGATGAAAGAGCCCCAGATGATTATTTAGAGAGAGGGAGACAGATAACGAGTTCTCAGATCGATATAATGACGTCAGAATGTCCGTATGTCATTTGATGATTCAACTACCCATTTGTACTTGTGGAGGAGAAGGAGGGAGAGGGGAAGAAGGGGTTTTTTGTGGAGACCATACGCGCCTATACGTTAACACTTGTGGTATTATATAACATTATAAACGAAGGATGAATAATGTGCTAGTAAATGAGGACATTTTGCATTTTCAGTTACTGTGTGGTTGACTATCATATATGACGTCAGCATCGTTATTATGTTTATGCAAAAGCAACTCCTAACCCTTTTCCCGGCTATGGCAGGGTCGGGTACCCATCTTTGTCCCGCTGAATGGACATAAGGGCGATATATTGGACATTGCTTTTCCGCAGCCGGTTGCCGACCAAAGCTGCCACCCCTATGCTTGTTTATCGTCGGTCTACTGTTCGTTGGAGCATTCCACCGACGCCGGGGGAGGGGGCGAGCTCCTACACCAGGAAATTTTTTCCTCATCTACCCGTTGCATAGTAGAGAGAGTTCTTTTACGTTCAAATGTCATCGAACACGAAAGAAGGCTCACTTGGGCCCTCTCTCTCTCGCCTGAAATAAGCCAACCCACCTTGGTCCAGTATCGAACCCAGAACTACTGACGCAGTTATCGAGCGTGCTACCCACTGTGCAGTTTTTTCGCATGGAAAAAAACTATTAACCGTTTCTCATTTTGTGGAGAAGGAAAAAACGAATAAATAACTAATTTTCATAATTGAAATTTAAAAAGAAAAAACATTCACATCGCTGTCAATAGTTCTAATCTTCATTGCTCTGTGTCACGTACTAGGCGACTAAAAGGGTTATGGCATTAGAGCAGCTGGTCGTCTCTAGTGTGTCCCCTTCCTTTTTACCATGTATATCCTCTCCCTCCGATGTCGTGGGTGAGAGTCTGACTTGAAACTCCATAGATGGAGGCTCGAGCTAAGTTAGGTGGCCAGAGAAAAAAATCCTCAAGTGCGCATTCCGTCGGATGGGAAAGAAAACCGTAGCATGTGTGTACGGTGTCATCGGCCCATAAAAAACCACTTCAACACGGAGCTCTATTTCGGCAAAAATGCCCTAGTGGAGGAGCACTTTAAGAGAAAAACACCAGGAGAGAGCCAGCCTTGCATTTTTCAAGCTCAAGAGGCGGCGACGTCTATATCTTGACGTTGTTTCTCGCTTAGCCAACCTTGGTAGTGGTTCCATAAGTGGGTGTGCGCCTCAGTATTCAACTTTAAAGGTTCTCACGTTCACACTTTCGATCCTGGCCGAGGTGAAAACCATGGCGCTACTTCTCCTGGGATGGAAAATTGACTCAGTAGCTTACTTGGTAGCATGTCTGACTGGTAACTCACGACACACATTCAATCCTGGCCTCAGGTTAGCTTTCTGTTGAATGGATGCGTATAACGTTACTACTATACATGTAGACCAGCAAAATACCCAATTTTAAGAACTTTACCCCTTCGGCATCGATAAACCAGACCAATCAGGATAGAATCCGCGCCACTACTGGTAGAGATAGCCTTACGAACTGAAAGATGTTTAATAATGCAATTACAGAAGCAAGACATGAACAAACGTCTCGACCAAGCAATGATCAATATCTTCTTTACATCAGCATTGAAAATAGGTGAACTTTTATCTCATTTCGTTCAGTTCGCTTAGGAAAAAAGCCTCATGTAGGCAATAATATTTAAAGAATTCAAGTTGACCACAGATGATGTTTGAATTCTTCTCACAAGCCTGTGCTCTCATAAGAGTGTTTGCCGTGAGTGCATCACTGAAGTGTGGTTGGTTACTTTTGTGTGGGACTGGGAGGGAGGAACGTCCGTGTTAATGCATAGTTGAAAAATCTCCCTTTCTAAGCCACAACAAAGGAGCTAGAATTGTCATACTCCATCATGAGAAGTGCACTCGTTACTCATCGGCGGTGTGCAGCCTTACCATCAGCAGTAGACTGATATTAAACAGGTTAATATACCTAAAAAAGCACCTCCTAACCGCTTTCCTGCCTACGGCAGGGTCGGGTTACCATCTGGTTCCTCTGAATGGACACAAGGTTGATACATTGGACGGTGCTTTTCCGCAGCATGCTGCCGACCAAAGCTGCAACCTCTATGCTCGTTTAGCGTCCTTCAACTGTTCGTTGGGGCACACCACGGACGCTCCTACACGTGGGAATTTTGCCTCATCTATCCATTGGATAGTAGAGAGGGTTCTTTTACGTGCAAATGCCATCGTACACCACAGGGGACCTCGTTTTACTTCTCATTCGAAAGAAGACGAACTTAGGGCTTTTCTGTCGCCCGAAAGAAACCAACCCAACTCGATCCAGTATTGCACATGGAACCACTGACACAGTAAATCGAGCACCGACCTCCTACATGATTATCATCATTATACCCTTATCCCGCCTGTGGGTGGGTCGGGTCTACAGGTTCTAGCCCTCCACTCCCGTCTATCTCCCACCAGGTCCCCATTCACCCTACACACTACCATATCCTTACGGACAACCTGCTCCCACGTCTGCTTCGGTCTCTCTGCCCCGAGTTCTTCCAGTAATGGACTTAACGGGCTGTCCTCCCCTCTTTGCATTACGTGTTGAAGCCACCTCAATCTACTCTTCCTCATTTTTCCGCGATGTCTCCCACCCCCAGGCTACCGCTAACATACTCATTCCTAATTCTATGAGCTCTTGACACCCCACTCATTTACCGCAGCATTCGCATCTCGGCTACTTGCATTCTATTGACGTGGCTCTTCCTCACTGCCCAATACTGTGATTCATATAGCATAGCGGGCCTACCACTATCCTGTAAAACTTCCCTTTCAACTTGATTGGGATCCTCCTATCACGCAGGACTCCACTTGCCTGTCTCCACTTCAACCATCCTCATTAATTCTATGTCCCCATTGCTTTGGAACGTTGATCTCAAGTACAGTACTTTACCTTTTATACCTTCGTCACCAGTTCGCCCCTAGAGAACACGTCACCACTATTTTCCTGTCCTTCCGAATTGAAAACACTTTAGCCCTCGCTTTTCTATCGTCGCTCTAATATCGTTTAGGCCCTTCCTTACTTGTTCTCTGGAAGCACTAAGTTTTTCAATATCGTCAGTAAATACTATGCACTGAGGAGCCTCCATAACCGGAATGAAAAGTTATGGGCTCATTGCTGAACCTAGGTGTACCCCAACCTTCACTGGGAAGCCCCCAGTATTTTCCCAAGGTGTCCTTACCCTGGCTATGGAACCATCATACATATTCTGAATTATTCGAATAAACCCTTCTTCTACCCCCCCCCCCTTATCACAGTACCTCCCAAACTACCTATCGTGGAACACTGTCCTAAGCCTTCTCCAATTCGATAAAGATGGCATGGATATCTTTCTTTGCTACTCTATACTTTTCTTTCATCTGCCTCAGAATGAAGATTGGTTCCATTGTGGACCTATATGGTATGAAGCCAAACTGATTTTCACGGACACTAGTTGTATCCCGGAAGTGACATTCTATTACTCTCTCCCAGAGCCTCAGGGCGAGGCAGCACTGATTGTATGCTGTTAAATAAATAATAATAACCTAGTATTTACGGTAACAGTTGTGCTTAGTTAATGTCAGTATTAAAAGGACGAGTTGAAATTGCATAATTAGCGGTAAGTTTATGGAAGAAAGAGGGCCTCTTTTTCCTGTAAACTGCGGGTCCAATCACATGTTTCCATTGTACGAAGAGTTGAACTAATCTTAAAAAACTCAGGAAAAGGCGATGACAGGAAGCTCAGGCATAACTGCAATTAATAAGAGATGTATTTGAGATTAGCTGTGAAAAATGACCAGCGCGTGGTCGTTCAACCGCTCAATGTGAACCCTTGAAAATAGTCGGTGATAAACGAGATTGGAAAAAAGAAACTTCTATTAAATAAGCCTTATGTCGTCCTACTGTTCTCAAAAGTGCATTCCCCTCCTCTAGTGATGGCAATCAATAAGGGCTACTAGGGATCTGTCGGCTCGCTTGCTGTGCTAAACCAGAAGAAGGGGGGACGATGAAGTGTGATAAGATCTACTTACTCTCGGCTGTAGCTCCACCTCGAACTTTATTACGAGAAGATATATAAAAAAATTGTCCATAGCCCACTGTTTAAGCTTCCAGAATCGATCGAAAATTCAGTGCCATTTTCTCCTTCCATTGGTTCTGGTAGCACTGTGGCGAGGGTCCTTACTTCATGAATAAATGTATACTGGGTTCGAGCCTAGACTTAGATGTGAATTTTAGAGAGGTATGGAGAGAGGTGACAAGTAGCTTTCAAAGCATAAATTACAGTATAAAAAGTCTAAGTGAAAAGTGACAATGAGGCCGCAGGCCGTTGAAAATTTGGCGCAAACTCTGTTGGTGCAGGACTAGAGTTAAAATTCTGCCGAGTAACAGCGTCATTAATGATTTAGACACCATGGTATTATAATCAAATGTTGCTCAGATCATCGATTTTTTTTGTTTGTTTCTTTAGTTTTGGTGTGAAGCCTTAGCATGATAAAAATACCTTTTGTAAACGTGTGAACTTGGGTACAATGACATTTCATTCCATCTTTGAGTTTAATGTTTGCAATTGAGAATTGGGACCAATTGCAAATGGCTGCCTACTATTAATTTTCAAATGCACGTTGAACAGCGCCATGCTGCGTGGCTCCTTTACGGCGCGCCACAGAACATGATGAATATCAACTATTCTAATTTGTTCGGCGCGGCGTTCTAAATTTCAAGACCTAGATATTTTGTCTAGGTAATGTAATAGAAGAGACTGAGGTAGAATAAATTACTGTATTGCGTGAGTAAAGTCATGTTTCTAATGTTTTTACGTCAGAAAAGCAAACCATGTTGCAACGTAGTATAATAATATAGTTTTACTACATTGTTATCGGAGGTAGATATCTTGAAGTTGTACTCACCAAATTTACGACAATTTTCTCTTTGCCATGCGACAACCATAGAACCCATTTGCAACGGTACTGTTATCGCAAAGTGCATTTCAGTTTTTAAGATGACATAATGTGAATGGTTTTATTGCCTCCAAGAAAAGGAGGTACATATGGAGAATTTACCTGAGCAGAGTGAAACACGAACGAGTCCAAATATCCTGCATTGGTGGGTGTGTGTGCGCTTTGCAATTGATTAAGATATGCCGCACGATATTTTTTGTATATTTTTCCAGACTGGTATTTTTTTCCCCAAAATTTGAATTGAATGTATGATTTTTTTCTTTCTACACTACAATCTCATTCACATGGAAGCTTTTTTTCTCAGTTTTCTTAAGTGTCTCCTCACTGAAATACAGTCATGTTCAAAATTAAGAGAATAAACGTTTTTATTGAAATTTCTCAAAAATACTGAACAGAATTTAGTAAAATTTGGCATATCCAACAGCAAATTATGCCCTACAACAAGGGAAATACCATTGAAAAATCATGAATAATTCACATGAGAGCAGGATTGCTCAAACTTGGCATTTCAAGATGGTGCCAACAATGAGGCTAATAAGGGGAGTATGGTCACATCTAACAGACACGCAGCCAGTCATCATACTGTTTATGAGACAGTTGATGAGTCCCTGAGGCGGCTGCACCCACTCCTGCACCAAAACAGCTCTTAGCTCCTGAATGGTTCTGGGAAGTGGTTGGCGAATTGCATTTTCCCTCCCAAGAGCATCCCAGACATGTTCAAAAGGATACACGTCTGGAGATCTGGTTGATCAATCACTCCGCTAAATATCCTCACTTTTAAGATATTCATCCATCATTTTGGGCTCTATGAGCATTGTCATCTATAAACCCCTGAAGATCCCCCTCTAGATCTCCGAGTAGTCATGGAACCTGTGTCGAACACGTGGTGGTGAGTGGCCATCCAACATGATGCCTGCATGCTCACACCATGACACCTTCACCACCATAATGGTCCCTCTCCTTGATGTTGGAGGGGTGATAGCGGGTCCCAGGTTATCTCCAGATCAAGGTTCCGTTAGCATCTGTGTCTAGGCTTAATTATGGCTTGTCACTGAAGAGAACGTGGCTGATGTTCTTTGCATTATGCTGTACGTGCTCTTTTGTGTGAGGGAGCGAGTGGAATGCAAACAGCAAGTCCTCTGGCATAAACCCCTGTCTCACGAAGTCCTTGGGAAAAGCAACTCGATACTACAGTTGCAGTGATAGCAGAGAGCTCACGAGAGAGCTGTGTGGCTGTAGGCGTGCTCTGACGCCTGGCTGAAAGTGCCAAACTACCAATCCTCATTGCTTGTTGTGGAACTACGGTGCATTCAGGGCACCCCGCTTATCCTTCAAAAGTTCATACCATTCGTCATCACACTGTGTTGTAAATATTTTCATTTGGACTGCATTTCTTGCGACACACAGTTTGAGACGCTAGGCTCTAGAGTCTAGACCCTTATGACCACATCAGTTGTGGGTCCTAATTTGTGAGCCTTCAATTGTGAATCATCATCGGCTGTTGTGGCTCTTGGACGCTCTTGCCCACGCCTTCTGGATATAGATCCAATCTGCTAAAACTATGTTTACAAATTACAAAGGACACTAGGTGTTACAGTGAAGTCTCTTACAACCTGCACTTGGGATTGTCCTGCTTCCAACCTAGCAACGGTTCTCCCTCCCTTTATGAGTATTCCTAGGAGGTGTTACAAATGAAGTAACAACAGAATAACAAATTTGTCACGTTTTAAGCTTACCGTAACAGCCCTACCTTCACCAGGGAGTATAATTACAAATTCGAGACCTGCACTATGGCATTATTTGAAGACAATTTCCAGTTTTCAGTTCAGGATTTTTGAAAAATTTTAGTAAATGGCTTTATTCTCTTAATTTTGAACACCAGTGTAGTTTCTACATCACGAAGAAGAAAATCAATTTGATGTTTCATTTTCTTAAATTCACAAAAATACATTGTATCTTTACTATCATAATTATATACTCATTCCTACAAATTATAATGTTGGAGTTGCATTGACGGTAATTTTTCCTACAAGTGGGATGCATCGTATGACGTGGTGTAAGATCTTATGTTGGCCGAGAGGAAACGCTGGCTGCAAACTAAGCTTAACGGCCATTATCAGCCTATCATCATGTAATCTGCCCATTTGTTATAGGGTCACGATGGTGGACAGTAAGATCTTGCGGACAACGACCCCACCATCGGAGGAGGGCTAAGGGTGCAGCGCTAGTGGTCAAGATAACTGTATGATCAGTCAGTCACTTGTGTAGAAATGTATTATATCATGACACTTTACATATGGCTGCTTTGATGTGATGAGTTGAAACAGGATTTTGTACGATAAATACACTTCCTGCAGTCTTCGACACAATTTATAGTACATTTTGTGTACCACTTCTCTTTCAGAATAATTGACACTAAGCTCTCCTCTATGTGATTTTTTAATGACCACGGTCGCTAATTAGCATGTCTTTTAAGCTGCTGACTTTCCTGAAATTTACCAAGTCCTCTAAAGCCAAGCTCCCATCGAGTGAGCTAGTAAAATGTTTCAAAAGTTTGGCGTATGCCAACAAAAGTTCACAAACTTGACACATTGTTGATGGAAACACTTCGCAAACATCAACAATTTTTTTTTTGCCAATGTTCCAATCGTTGTGAGGACATACATCAAAAGATGTTCACAGCTTGGGGGTTTCTGAGCACTTTTAGAGACACAGGCACGGATCCGTCAGACACAAACTTCGCAAATGGTCCTAAACAATTGTCCTATTGTATAATTTGGAACGTTTGTAAGGTCCACCAAAATATTGTCAAGTTTAGCCAAACTGTCAGCTCACCGATCTATAATGTCTGATGCTTCCAAGAGATTACGCGGTTAAAAAGTATCATCACCACTTGCATGGCTAATGTCAATGTCAATTTACTAGTGTAGATGATAATTCATAATAAGTACAGTACTGGATTTAAAGAGTGAATTTTGTATTACTGTATTAGGCCCTATTGAGTGGCAACAGCGAACTCTAACAACAACAGCAAAACGATATTACAGTAAAACCTGTCTAAAACGGAACCTGATCGTTCCCATATTTTTTTCCCGTTTTCACAGGTTTCCGTTTTACAAAGGGTTGTGTTTTAATGAAACAAAGTACAAAAAATATGATCACCTTTTATTAGGATGATGAAATTTAAAATAAAAGTCCATAAACTCAAAAATTACTCTGCCCCCGCACAGGGGCTGATCCAGAGGCGGATCAGGGGGAGCGCTTCAAAAAATTGGACCCCAAATATTTTGAAATATTCAGAATCCCTTAGTATAAATCTAGCTAGCAATTACAATAGGTCCTCAACTGCCCCTTAGACAATGCCCTATGTTCAGTGGTTTAGCCAACTGCAGATTGGACTGGCAGAATAGAAACGGGAAGAGCAAATGCAAAAATGCCTCATCCGTTGCAGAGTTGAATCATGCATCAGTTGACGGATGCGCAATGAGGTACTGAGGGGGGAGCGGGGGCTGCATTCCCCCCCCCCCCCAGGTCCGCCCCTGCCACCACATGTCTTTTAAAGTACATTGTCGTTGCTTCACTATTGGGTAGCTCTGTGTGTATATGGCCATAATGGTCCCTAAAACTTTGGTGCATGTACAGTCACACTCAAAATTAATGCCTGCATTGTAGTGTTATGCATAAAATCAGCCGTCTTAGTCAGGTTATTTATGCAAACGGTTCCCCAAACTTATTCCGTTTCCGCGTTAGGTAGTTTTCCGGTTTAGGGTAGTATTTTAAATGGGAGATCATTCCGTCCCGAAATTTATTTTCCGTTTGGCCAGGATTCCGGTTTATACAAGGTCCGGTTTAGGCAGGTTTTACTGTACTACTTTAGATCCCTTAAGTGTTTCAGTTTGTCACCAAATGGATGGTAGCTCGACATCTAATTCGTACAATCAATCACTCTTTAGTTCTTCAAATATTTGATTCTGTTATTTGAATTGCCATTCGACTTTTTCAGTTTTCAGTAGACTTTGCGATTAACGGCTTCGTTTCACGCCTATGGCTGGGTCGAGTGTCAATTTTTGTCCCAATGGTACACATGAAGGATCTAGTGAACAGCATTTTTACGCAACCGGCTGCCGTGGGCCTGTTTTTTCGTTTGAGTACTATTCCTAAATCGATATCAGGGTTTGGGCGAACTCCTACACTTGGAAAGTTTGTCGAACTACAGGTATATTTTACACCATATAGTAAGGGGTTTTACGTGCAAGTGACAACGTATATGTCAGACGGGACCATGGCATCTGCCCCTGTCCACGATCGAATGTGGGAGCGGCGAGTTGCGTTGGACACACCAGTTCTCGTCTGATCACTGAAGTTAAGCAACGCAAGCCCAGTTAGTACTGACATGGGTGGTCGCTCGGGAAAGCTGGGTACTGCTAATACCCAATAATCGTCGCATTAGTGTAGTGTCTGTGCAGTCTATGCATTAGAACTACACAGTGGACGGGTCTCTAATGACCTCGTAGTTGACGGGACCTTAAACTCCAACAAACAAAAACAAACAAACGATCGAATGTGGAACCCCCTAATGAAGTCCAGTACGTTACCTCGGGCCCTCTACTGCTGAAGGAACTTTACCAATAACAGAGGGTAGGCCCATCTGGAAATTTTGCCGAATTTTCCAGAATCCGCAGAAATGGAAATACGATATACTGTATTAAGTAAAATGCACATTTGGTGGTTGTTGTTTGGCAAACCTTCTCTGGCTAGTTGAGTAACTGGCTGTCGCGTTCCAAGTGACTTCCGCTACCGTCATAATTGACAGTCTTTAAATCCCTTTACGTCAAGTACAGTGTCTAAATGTTTGACAAGTGATTCATGTAAACGATTGCAATACGCATGCACCCCTAAAATCTTATCAAGATCCCAAAGAGATTTTCAGAGTGGCCACTAATGTGTAGCAGCGCAGCAACAACATAGCTACAGCACGTTTCAATGTCAGTCGTAGTGTCCCAAGTGTGGCCTAGAATGCGGATTTTACAGTATTAAGCATTCAAGTCAGGCGAGTCTGCGGTCGAGATAGGAAGAGGGCATTTTGGAGGACGTTGCAAATAGATACTACAGAAATTCTATATATACAGTACAGTCCCCGACGATATTGGAAAAGTTCCAATATCGCCAGAAAACAAGTAGAGAAAGGCCTAAACGATATTAGACGGGCGATAGAAAAGGGAGGGCTAAAGATAAACATAAAGAAGATAAAGTATTTAGCTTTCAATTGGGAAGGACAGGCTCTCTAGGAGCGAACTGGTGACGAAGATGCAAAAGGTAAAGTACTTGGGATCAACGTTCCAAAGCAATGGGGTATAGACTCGGATGTGACACATTGAATCAATGGTGGATGGTTGAAGTGGAGAAAGGCAAGTGAAGTCCTGTGTAATAAGAGGGTCCCAATCAAGTTGAAAGGGAAGTTTTACGGGGCAGTGGTTAGACCCGCTATGCTATATGGATCAGTGAGGAAGAGCCACGTGAATAGAATACAAGTAGCCGAGATGCGAATGCTGCTGTATATGAGCTGGGTGTAGAGAGCTGATAGTTTGGAATGAGTATACTAGAGGTAGCCTCAGGATGGGGGGACATCGTGAAAAAAATGAGGGAGAGTAGGTTGAGGTGGTATGGACACGTAATGAGAAGAAGGGAAGAGGCGCCCGTTAGGTCCATTTCAGGAATGCAGGTGGTTGGAAGCTGTCGGTGCAGGGGGAGACCAAAGCAGACGTGGGTGCAGGTTGTCCGTAAGGATATGGTAGTGTTTGGGGTGGACGGGGACCTGGTGGGAGATAGGCGGGAGTGGAGGGCTAGAACCCGCAGATCAGACCCAGCCACAGGCGGGATAATGGTATGAAGATCATCATCATCACAGGTATGATGACAGGCATCATCAGGGTATGATGATGATCATCATCCTACGAGCGATTTAATGTGCTCGTTAATGTCGTCTGCGTTCAGGTTCGTTTCATTCATAGGATCTGAAGATGTCTGTTTTTCTGGATGGCGAAGAATGTCAAAATGACCTTATGTCGGCTTACCTCGCCGCTATCATGGACGGAAAGGGAGTTAGTAAAAGGGGAAAGGTTAGTACTGAGATAGTAATAGGCTGACGATTTAACGCATTAACCCAACCAACTTGCTTGTCAGTGAACACTAAGGTCATTTCGGTGCTTTTGGGAAGTGAAGTGATGAGGAGAGGGCTACCCCTTCCTGTCCCATACTCATCTCTCTAAAAGACATTTCAGGCAGCAGCTTCTTCTGCCTTTCTTTCTGATTTCTTTGCAATGTTTTCCTGTTTTTATGTAGCAAAGTAAGCGGTTCGCAATTCACTAAGCTATTATCAACGGTCGATTGCGAATCTACAGAATGCAAAATCTATAATTTATAACATTTATTTCAGAGGAATCTAAAAATCAGTCAATATTCAGGACACACTTATCTCCCTCTAGGCCCATTTATCTCTTAAAAGTTCTACGTCGTCGCCATTTCATCAACAAATAGCAGCAATAACAACAACAAATACGTAGCACACAAACTTTATGTTTTGATGGTCCACTCACATCATTTTTTAAAATATTTACATTGCCAAAAAACAAGGACAGGGTCATTTATACGTTGAATATTTAATAGGGTGTTACTGTTGTGGTATTTTTGCAAGATCTTGTGTCCTCTAGTATACATCCGTGATTTTAATAAAATTTACCGTAAATGAAGAGCACTCTGACATTTTAAATGGATAATGCACAATGCCCGAGATACATCAGCGTTGACGACCAAGAGGTGGGTTGGTTGGAAATGGCATCAAAAAAATATGTCAGAGGCTTGGTAACGGTGACTGTCTCAACACGGACGATCGTAGTGCTTGCGCAAGTCCAGATAACAAGTGAGAGGTTGAAGAGAATAAAAATATATATCGGTGGGTAGTCCTAGTGTCCTGTGCCATTTGTTATTCACGCGAAAGGGATAAGGGACAACTTAAATTTCGAAATTACGCCGATTTAAAGTCATTTCAGTAGGGGAGGGAGACATCTTTTCTGCAGGCATTTCTGAGCGAAACGGAAGGTTGATTGAATTTCTGTCTTTTTAACATCCGATTGTAAGTTCAATCTTATCCTGGTTGAGGTGGATAAGCCCCAACTACGCCATCTGCCGGATGGGGAGAGAGTGGTCCCAAGTGGTGTGTGCTATATAACCCACCCATACCCCCAGATACCCCGCCTAGTGCATGCAAGGCCAAATTTCAGCCAAAATAGCGTGCCTGCCTCTTGAGCCCATAGCTACAAGTTCGTTTCTGGTGTCCGCCACTGTGTTGTGTCTGCAAGTCACCATTGCATGTGACAGAACCCTTTCCATCACCATCATAACACTCTTATCCCACCTGTGGCTGGATCGGGTCTGGGGATTCCGACCCTCCACTCCCACGTATCTCCTACTAAATCCCCATCCACCACACACACTTTTCAAATTTAATTTGGGCTCCATCGATTGGTGAGACAGCCCTGACTGGGGGCTCCCCAGCCAGGAATCTGGAACCGGCAGGAATATTGAACAGGTTGTCTGGGGGATGCGAAAACTTTTCTATCTGCAATAAAATATAAATTTTGCGTAGTACCAGGCCTATTCTACAGAAATTATCACCTATCCCATTACCATAGTTCGCAGGTTCAATTCTCGTCGGGATGTGAATACTGTTTTGTATACAGCATTTCCGTTAGGCCCGCTAAACACCAAATGAATCCGAATCAATCAGACTCAATCCAATTCTCCTTGCTTTCACACCAACTCAATCCGAGTCAAACGTAAAATTTGGCGCATGTGCCTGTCGCTACCTTATGTTTGAATTTTAAGTCAAACGGAGTCGGTAAAGATATAGGTTAAAACACGTCGATTTGTAGGGGACTAGTGGTTTTTTTTAATTAATATAAATTTTTTTTATTAGATGGTAAAATTAATTTTCAGATATTTAGGAATTTGAGCTTGTCCCCAAACAGAAATTTATCAATGATTCAACTGTTTAGAATATGCCAAGAAAACATAGGCTGTCCCTTGTATACTGCTGCACCACGAAGTGCAGGTGTCATGCAGAGCAAACGTGATTGTAGGCGTAATGCTTTATTCGGCAAGTGCCACAGTGTTGCGCACCAGTCTGGCAACACGACGTAAAATTGACATGCCCTAGCTATAGCTACGTAAAACGTAAACGTAAAAAATTTTTAGTATGCTCAGTTTTACATTTACATTTACGTCGTTTGCCCTAACTATCTATTGATTCATGAATGCCTGAAGGTAGAAGATTCTGACCAGCCGAATCACTGTCAATCTTGAATCAAGGTGGATTGAATCAGATTGATCTGGTGTGAAAGGAAAGACTGCATCTGTGTATATTTGAGTGGTGGAGAACCAAGCTGAATCCCAGTGAGTCAGATTCACCTTGATTCGGACTGATTCTGAGTGACCCGGATTCGTTTGGTGTGAAGCGAGCCTTAGTTAGATTCACCTTACCAAGCCAACTGAGCGATTTATAAAACTATAGGTAATTTCCTTAAGGTAAAGTAAATATTGTTATGTAACTGTGGTGCTATTGTTAGTGGTGTCGCCATAGAAACGAGATCACATAAGTTTAATTAGAAATCCTAGGTTGGAAACTGACCATTGACCATGTGTAAATAAAATTATACAAGAATGGGTAGGGTCAATGAAGCATGTTTTGCCACCTAAAGTGCCATTTCGCTGTGGGATACATTCACTCTGAAGCATCCTTCTCATTGATTTTCTTTCACATTTGCATACAAATTGTGGCCTAGGTTCTTTCTGGGAGGGTTATGTAATCTTGCACCTTGAAATGCACAACTGTCATAAAAGGGGTACCGTCCATATACCTCCTGCCTCCCTGTTCATTGATTTTGTTTTAAATTATTGAATTCTCGTACAACATCATTTTGACAGTAAAACCTCTGACTACAGGATCGATTCAGAATGCGAGTGAGCAAGAAACAACTTCAAGTATATCTTGTGTGGAGTAGGGCTTAATAGGATATTCGATCACGTATGGGGTGGGAATGCAATGACGTCACTTATGTACCGGTAAAGCAACTCTTCTACTCTGAGGCAGGATGCAAGGTTCGACGGAATAAATATTTGGATTCATAACAGCTTCAGAAAGGTGGGGCCCTCTCTATCTTATCTATAAATTCATGGGCATTGTGCTTAACATTTGTAACAGGTGTCATCTTTGCTATCCTTCTTCTGGCTGTCAATGATCCCAACTATTTCCGGATTGAGATAACCAGGAATAAAGTAAGTCACCTCGTCAGTGGCTGCCTCAGGACAAAGATCTGACATCTCGTACTTGAGGAAATTCCCATTTCTGGAGTACCACCAATGGTACTGTCAACACCTCTATGGCAGTTGTGCATTTGCATGTTGAACTACTACTTTGAAGTAGTATGTCATTCTACTAAGTTGGTCCTGGGCTCCTCTCCAGCGTGAGGATAACACTTAGGAACAAATTTTTACTTTGGAAAAAATACATTTCTCACTTAGTGCTAGATTTATTGGATAGGTTATGTTGATTATTTATCTGTTCTCCATTTTGCCCTAGGACGTCAGGTTCTCTGGTAATTCATAGAGCTGCATTTCCATTAAAACATTAATTGCGAATGGACATCATACATCAGATATCATACTCTACATAATTTATGTTAATAATATAGGACTTGACACGATATAGGGCATTTATGATAATGACATAGGGCTATCTGCAGATGAACACCTGCATTGCAAGAGTGGTGGATGAAGGGTTATCTTGCTGCACAGAATTGCAACAGGACCTAAACAAGATGCATACCTGGAGCATAAAGTGGGAGTCATTGCCATTAAACCTGCACAAATGTAGCTTTCTTATGATAAGCAGGTCCTGAAGGCGATTTGATCTTGCTTATTGCATAGGTGGTGTGAGGGTTAAGAGGGTTGAAATCCAGAAGTTCCTTGGAATTATTCTAAATACTATGGTCACCTGGAGGGAGCATGCTGACAAATTGATTGGGAATACTGGGCATGCCCTCCGTTTGGTTAGTAGAGTCCTAGGGGACAGCATAAAGGAAAGTTTTTCACTGGTATGGCCAATTGTAGAGTATTGTAGTCCAATTTGGTATCCCTTTTAGGCAAGGTTTATCTTGGAAATTTGAAGTGATTCAAAGGAGGGCAGCAAGAATTGTGTTACATCACTTCTCTCAAAGATTGAGTGTCTCACACATGTTCACAGAACGTCTTTGGCAGCTTATCCCTTGCAGAGTATAGAGGGAGAAATGATCCTGCATTCAAATTGAAGGGGATCAGGGCACAAACAGACTTGTATTACTGGTCTTTTTCCAAGGGTCATTTGGCAATGGAAGGCTCTTGGTGAGGATACTGTGGCGAACTTTCTGCAAGAAAGTGCCATTACAGCAGGTAGGCAATGCATGACAATAGATGCTATGCTTCAGGTGGGTTATAAATTAGGAATGAGAGTCATTCTCTGCACTGCCAATTTGATCTATAAGGGCTGCTTGCAGTGTATTCAATTAAATTATAACGCAATCATGATCCTAGTGGCTCACTAATCTGTCAGGGAAACAAAACTCTACTATCAACTGGTCACTAGCTGTATCCTAAAAGGCCTACCTAGGACTAATAGCTGGCCAGTGACAATAGGTAGGCTAAAGTACAGCCAGATTTCTTTCATACTGTAGGTCATTTACTGCTTTATTGACAACTGTCACTAAAATTTTAAAAAGGGGGAATTACAAAAAAAGAATTGAGGGTCGCACAGTAAAACGAAAGTCATTTTCGTGAACTGCATACAAAAATACATAAAATAGCTCTATTGGTGTTTCCGTATTTTTTGGCTGTTCCACAGTGTAATTAACTAAACCAGTGGCTCTTAACCTGTGTGGTCCGGGGAGGGGCGGTCCTTGAAGGGCTGACATTAGTTTTAGTTAATGCAGTATGTCACAACTAGGAAGACTCACAAGAGAAGCGTCTTAGAAATATCATAAATGGTGCTCTGAAATTATAGTTTAAGAAACAGTCTCGTTTACTAGCAGATTTTCTCTGAAATAGGAGGAGTCCACAACAACGTTTTGTTAGGTTCTGAGGGCCCGCCACAATCTAAAATAATTGGAGCGATCCGTGTTAAATAAAAGGAAAACCACAGAACTAAACTATCAAGTGAAAGTGTGGTGGCAACCCGACACATTCGCATTGAGATTGCGCACAATAGCATCCTTCTGGTGGGAAGTCAACCTAGGGGTGAAAAGGACAGTAGGTTGGTGGGCGCGGTATAAATAAAAGGTCCTGGTGGAGATATTATAGATTTTAAATTCGGAAGTTCTACTCTACTAGAGTGGAAATTTATATAATGGCGAAGAAATGAATTAAATGTTCAAAGTTTATTTACTTTGCTATCTCGAATATAATGCACTGTATTTTTTTCCTTTTGTAATGTTATGTGCCAAGAGGATAATATTATTCAAAAGGTTTGCATTTTACGACCGACAATCAGAACGAAGGTTCGTTACCACTACTCTACTGGGACGTAATATTTTACTTGACCTTAACAACAAAAAAATCGCAAACACTTTTCGCTACGTTATACTTTCTCCTGAAAATTCCTTGCCGGCAAGCCTAACGTTTTTCTTGACTTCTTTGAGGGTGCAACAGTCAGTATCAGTATGGCGCCATTGTCACCACCATGGTGGCGTTCCTGAGCCAGGATCACCTCCAATGCTATCCCCTCGACCGGTAACTTTTATTTATTTCAATTGCTTTTGCTTTTCCTCTGCTGAACTCATGACTATCAAGACCTTCCATAGACGAGACATGAATTTGTACCAATTGCACTAGCAGTATATTACACTGATCTCGTTACCCTCTCCATCTTCCTTCCAAAATTAATTAATTCATTAAATCGCATGAATAAACATTATGCAATTTAATTAACGTAGTCCAGTTTATACCAGCTTGATAGCATTCTTAACTCTAACTGGACCCTAAGCAAGCCATTATCACATACTGCACGGCATAATGCCCTTCAGAGGAAGCCCAAGAGCTGAAAGGGCTGCAGGAATTTTGAGCAGAAAAAATGCTAGGTGGGTCTACAGCTTTTTGAAATTATAATTCACCCTGTACTATCCCGACTTTCGACTGAGGCATCTCCAATTTGCTGTTCGCCAACTGTTTCCAAATGAAATTAGGTTTTAGTTGACTATTATACGCGGTTAATTAAATTTATTTCCTGTTCTGACATTGTTCAACGACATTAAGATTTCAGTTCATTTAAACAGTTTAATATCGTGAACACATTAAGCATAAACGAGGCTAAATACTGCTGATTGCGAGCTCAATGTGCTGACCTGAAAAGGTGTGCTGGTGGCGATGCGCATGCGTACATTGGGAATTTAGAAATGCAGCTGAAAATTGTTCACTTCCTAGAAAAACGGGTTAAGATTCAACAATGTGATTTCCTTCGTTTCCTTGAAAACTTTCTCCCAACGTACGAAAGGAGAGAGATGAAACTTAAGTTAATTTCATTTCATTGATTCTCGGAGTTTCACATTAATTAGTTAATTGAGAATTGTAATTAAAGATCTTTCTCACTATAAGATGGAAAGTTTATCCATTCAAATACAGCATCTCAAATCAAGAAAATACTTTCTCACTGTTATTCTCTTCTTAATTTCACCTCTTAATAGTTCCCGAGTGAGCCACATTTATTTTCAGCAGCAGCATCATCATCATCATTCATTAATCTTAACCCTTTTCACGCTTATGGCAGGAGTGGGTACTTGCTTGCCCCTTGGTACCGGTAGCACACAAGGGTGAAGCGCTAAACCATATTTTTAAATATTTTACGTCGGCCTATCTTTCTTTTGGCGGCAATTTCTTTTAGGTGAACTCCTACATCACGGAAATTTTAGCGTTCTTGTATTTTATTATATGTAAACAAAAAGGGGGGGTTCTTTTATCCTGGCCTTGGCGGAGCAGAGGTAACACACTTGACTTTTGTGTCAGTGATCCTGGACTTCTGCCCGAGCGGGTCACTTCTTTCGGACGAGAGAGAGAGGGCCCAAGTAAACCCGTCGCCCCGTGTGGCAGGTACGATATCACATGCACATAAGGCAGTGTAGGAGGTTGGCCTCCTGGCATTGATGAATGAAATTGCGCCCCCAATCAAAATAGGCTGAAGACGCGTGAAATAAGTTATTAAAGCATTACGTCGGCTACCGACTGTGTAAATACTGAATACCCAGGCCGACCCTGTCATAGGAGGGAAGAAGATTAGGAATGATGACGAGAAAGGTTCTTTGTGACCCCGGGGCTTTCCTTTCGTCGGAACACAAGTGAGGTCAACATCAGTCCCTGGGCCCCAAATGATTTTTGTAGGATGGAAGAAGATGACAATATTAGAGGTAGTATAGTGTACAACATTCCTAGGATCCTTTGGCCCCGGTAAATGATTTTCCAGAACCAACAGACCGATGTTAAATAGCCATATGAGCCAAATTAATCCTTTGAAGAGGATGGTAAGAAAAATCGACATTTTTGATGACTTGTTTCAATCTGCATTTTTTTTTAAAAAATAATTGTTACACCGAATGGCAAGTTTGGAGGGCCTTTTTTGTAGTTAGTTGCCAGGCCAACTAATGTACTCATTACGGACTATTGATGCTCAATTTGATACGTTTGCATTATGTTCCAATGGCATTGTTGTGTTGGGGGGGGGGTCTAAATCAGCATCGCCATAATCGACTTCAATCGAACCCTACCACGAGGGATCAATATATCGATGTATCGACTCGAATTCTATATTCAATCATCGAGTGAATGCATTATCCGCTCAAAAAAGGGCATCCGTGGATGTGACGTCACTAGCAACATGCATATGCACTTCATTGAAATAAAGTGCAATAAACTGAACTCGGGGTTGTTGTTTTTTTGTCTTATACAGGGTGATCATTCTGACAACAACGCTCTACCAAATCAGTTACGGTATCCTAAAGACTTCAAATACCCCAATGTACAATACACCGTTAGTCCCCACTTATCCTCCTCGCGTGATCATAAGAGAATAGAAGAGGTGTTACATCAGATTGGCGGTCCACCATAGCACATCTCTTTTCCTGACTTCACTTCAGGTCCAAAGTCTACTTAAACACAATTTGGTTTGCCTCGGTCGCTTAGTGGTCCTTGACTCTTCATTCAATTACCGCAAGTTCGATCCTGACCCGCCCAGATAGGTTTTTCACGATCTCTTGTGGTCCGATGTCATCACAGCAAGAAAGAAATTACTTTACAGATGTTCCCGGTACCATTCGGACTAATGTGTATTCTGTCATAGGACTCTTCTCCAGAAACCCATGTGAAATACAGGGCCCATAACAGCGATGCAGGGACATCATTGCGTTGGACACACCAGTTCTCGTCTGATAACATAGATGGCCACTTGGGAAAACTGGGTACCGCCAGTACCCAGAAATCGTCGCATTAGTGCAGTGTCTGCAGTCTGTGCATTAGAACTACGCAGTGGACGGGGCTCTAATAACTTTTGTAGTTGAAGGGCCCTAAAACATCGACGAAACAAAAAAACAAAACAGGGTAGAAATAAACTAAGAAAAACGGGACAGGCTCTGTTTAGAGTAGACAGAGGGACGTGGTGGCCCTTTGGGCCCGTGGTGGTCCTAAGAGTATTATGACAATATCGGATCTGGAGAGGTTAGCTGAGTAGACAACGGGGTTGGGTGCTGCGAAGTGTTAAAAAATTGGACCCTTCGAGTTTCTTTTATGCTTTTTGAATGCAACCGAATTGTGGTAAGTGATGAAGCCTGGAATGTCACTGGCTGCACTGTCGTCGACCTCAGCCATAAGCAAGCAAATTCCCCATCATCATCATACCCTTATCCCGCCTGTAGCAGGGTCGGGTCTGCGGGTCCGCTGCGGATTCACCATAAAATACAAAAATATATCATATACAGTAAATTGGACGATTAGAATCAGAGAGCGGGACTTTGAAAAACCCCTTTCTATGCATTAAAGCGAAACCACACACCTCTGAGAATTCACAAATAGAAACCCTTGTTATCAGGAATCGTAATATCAAAAATACTCGCCTAGGTCCTTTGTTAGGTCGGCTTCCTTCCTCGAGAGACTGTTTTGCAATAATTCTAGTAGATAACCCTATTAACTGACATTTGTGAAAGCCTAATTTCATCAACAATTTCAAAAACTATGGCGATGAATCTGCTGTGCTCAGCCTCCATCACTACTAGTAACGTTAGTGCGCAATACCTGATGACGTCACCTTTGTTTTCTGCATATAAGAGCCATTATGAAATTGACCGAAAACTGAAATTTTGGATCATGTATTTCAATCTCTAGGGAAATGACCTTAATTGAGATAAGTGGTTTGAATTACGGCTAGAAGAGGCGGCGGGACCTACACGAGACACAACAGCCACCCCAATAGCGCAGCATTAATTATTAGACAGCGCCTCATCTCGTAGTAGATCGACAAATCATTTTTATATATTAGGTCTGATATTTATATGGCCCTTTTATAGTCCTGAACAAACAGACCAAAGTTGCGAAGAAGAGCCCGATGTCGCCAGAAAAATATTTATGATATCATCCACACTTTGTGTACACACCATGGGACGAACTCTTGAGCACATCAAAATGGTACATCTCTTACCCCATTTCCAAGGCGGATTTCTCGATAAATTTACGATGTCATAGAGCTGAACAACAGTACACTGATGACACAAGCTGTTGAGGAACCTTGATGACAGTGTTTGCCTATGTCGCTAGGGGCAAAACTCCCTGTCCTTTTAAGAAAACAGTCATCATGACACCAATTTCATACCCTTGTCCTAAAGCTGACAAGATTACATCTACAAGATTATATCACGCCCTGTCATCATCATTATGCCTAATCCTATCTTCTACTTCCATCTTTTGGAACCCTTCCTTTGCCTTCTTATGGTAGGGTTGGTGCGCCGGAAATTTGTTGTTTGACGGTATATTTACGCAATCGACTGTGCTATTGCGACTGTGCCGACTGTACCGACTGTGCTAGTGCTTCTTTTGTAGAAAGAACTACATCCGCCCCAGGTATCGTAGAGGTAACATTCTGCACTACTGCATCAGTGGTTCCAGGTTCGGACGAGGGAAAGAGAGAATGGACACCAGTGCACCTTCCATCGAATGAGCAGTAAAATCGTGTCATCACTGCAAGAACCCTTACTACGAGGGCTATTTTTTTTTCAAGGTCCGATCGGTTGCAAAATGAAAACCACATTGAAAATCTAAACTGTTTTATTTGGAACATTTAGGTACACATTCCAGCTATTTCTCTACATAGTCACCTCTCTGACTGAGACATTTGTCATAGCGTGGTACGAACTTTTCTACAGTCTCATCTTAGAAGGCAGCCGCCTGCCTTTTCAACCAATTCTGTACGAGTATACTGGACTGAAGCTCGTTGTCTGAGTCAAATTTCTGTCCTCTTGGCCGGCTTTTCATGTGAGCAAAGAGATGGAAATCGGAGGGAGCCAAGTCTGGGCTATATGGTGGGTGATGAAACACTTACTAGGAGGAGTAATGACATCGTACACACCGCATGAAACCATCCTTTAATTCCCTTCCAAATAACGAGTACTTCAGAGCTTCCTTCTCTTGCGAAAAAATAACCATCGCCTCGATCAGGATTGAACCTTCAACTATGGATTTAGTAGCCAAACACTATTACTAACTAAGCTACCTACACATGCTTTGAACAGTAGGTGCATTCTCGCAGCCGGCTCCCAGTTGATTCTACACGACTTCTTTATATAATAGGTTCCACACTACTGCTGACAGCCCTTCCTTCAGCGTAATTAGATTATCCCCTCCCCTTTCCACACACATTTCAGCACTTTACAAGTCGATGCAACAACATGGCCGTCATTACAAAAAAAAATCTAGCAACAGCAGCCTAAAATATACACGCAATGGTGTGTTCGGCTTAATTAATATTTGGTGGTTTTATATATCTATTGCTTCCAAGCACATTTAATCGATACCACAGGTTCATTTTACCTATCGTAATGAATACAGAAATAAAATTACTATATTACCAATTAGAGAATTAACTTGCCGTCTGCCGACTATGGATGTGTCGGCAGATTTACTTTATGAACCAAAAGGGCGCAGTTTCAATTCTTTGAACTACGGATTCATGATTGAGTACAACAGTGCAGGTCCGACTAGCATCTTTTGAAGTGAAGGGGGAGCGGCTTATTGCGTTGGACACACCAGTTCTCGTCTGATCACTGAAGTTAACCAACGCAACCCCAGCTAGTATTAACATGAGTGGCCGTTAGGGAAAACGGGGTTCTGCTAATACCCAAAAATCGTCGCATCAGCGTAGTGTCTGTGCAGTCTCTGCATTAGAACTACGTAGTGGACGGGGCTCTAATGACCTTTGTAGTTGAAGGGCCTTAAAACACCAATAAAACAAACAATTGAAGTGAAGGGGTAAACTTTGCAGGTGGACCAGCAAACTTCTCATATGTAATAGAAATTATCCTCGTAAAAATGGGTCGAGAACGATTCACCTGTGTTCGCGGTACCGACAGGATCATCCCTGTCATAGACGGAAAAACAGATAAAAATGATAATGATAATCTCCAAGATCGGTGTTGCCCTAGGCATTTGAAAAAGCACTTTTTCAAGCTACAGTATATGCCTGAGCGTAATCCATCCATTAGTGCATCATCCTGATCATACAACTATCTTCCGGTTTATGTTGTTGCCCAGTTGCACTCAAATTTGTCTTTATTACTCTTTCTGATGCCTTTCAGACTACCTCAAACGTCGAAGAGGGATGAAAGAGCAGGTGGAGGAGGAAGAGAAGCGAGCTGCATTTTGCAAGAGCTCCTATGAAAAGACATCACGTGGACACAGGCTGGGTAATGAGGAAAAGGGATGTCTGTGCATAGGGAGGGGCGGGGGTAAGTGGCAAGAGGTCTCTATTATGCAAGAATTCCATCGTAGGAGCATCAATAAACTATTGCATTAATCGAGAATATCATGCTCAGTGAACCCACATATGAACAAATATTGGCAGTTTTAATGGTTGCATAACTGATCGATTGGATAACGATGGGGTTTTTTTCGTTGTTGTTGTCCATTTTCAACTGCTTTATTATTGTGGAGAGAGGAAAAAAATTTACTTATGACAGATATTTCTTTTCAATCAGTCTGTTCACCCCCAATTCCTGCATGTGTCTACAGCCCTAAGCTTTACATTAAGCAACAAAGGAGGAGGAGGGTCAAAGAGAACCTGAATGAGGAGAGCATAAATGAAATGTTTACTAGTGCAGCACACAACCATAATGACACAAATAGTATCTGACAAACGTAAAACGACGTTTTACCAAATGGATAATCACAATGAGAATCCTGGTAGTCGACAATGAGAGAAGAAAATCACAGGCTTTCATTACATTCCTGACCTATGCCCCTTTTCACTTCCCACTCTCCCCCCCCCCCAACCCAACGCGTATGTGCTGTTGTCATCCAAAATGTAGTCTTTTAATGCCATTTATAGATCTGCCATTGTTTTTTCCCTTTCCCTTACCACTCCGAACTCCGAAATAAAAATACAAGACTTCGGAAAAACACTTCCACTAAGCAGCTGGTAATGTTGGCAGTAACTTTTTATTTAATGGATGACATGTCACCGCCAGAAAACTGCTGCGGATGACAGCACTCACTCACTCACACTTCCAATACTGGTTTTGCACGCTCATTCACGTGGTGTTCCCAAGTTACGAATTTCAATCTATATGAAGATGTGTTTCTGCTGGTAATCTGCTTCACAACACTAGAGCACTGAAATTCTGGGCAAAAAAAAAGAATCGGAGTGTATGAGAAACGTCTTGTTTGTTCCACTCAGACCAGTGTTGAATACCCATGAGAGAAGGAAGGGAACGGATAGATATAAAAAGTATTAGATATAAATGCAGGCCGCTAAATCAGAGTTTCTCAATCGTTTCTGATCGCAGCCTACTTGGACATAACATGCATAACTCCGTTACCCACTAGCCCCTAACCTCCCCCTTTGGACTTGGAGTGAAAAGATTTATTTGGTAATAAAATTCGCGGCCCCACTAGTTTGCTGTGGGCCGCGCTTTGCGAAAAACTAGGCCGAGTTAATGGAGAACCTCGGGACATTGTCGGTGAAATGTTATGAGCAACTAACTATCTATAGTTTATTGACTGCCCTACCTGACGTCATAAACTTGTCAGTCGCCTCTTACAATCGTGCTGCACGAATACATCAGGGAGACCGAATATGTATGGGTCCCATATGTATGAACCTTGAGGTCGTTTGCTTGTGAAGTGGTCATGGTTTCTTTCAGACAAAAAGGACTCCTCGCGTGCGTCTGCCAGGCTGTATTGTATGACGTCATCATCATACCCTTATCTCGCTTGTGGCAGAGCCTAGCCTACGAACTCAGGACTTCCATTCCTTTCTGTTCCCCCACCACATCTTTGTCCACCCAACAAAGTATCAGACCCCGTGTGTATCTGCTTTCCGCATTCAGAAGGGTCTTATTAATACGTTAAAACCTGCACTTTAATCCTAATTTATCCTGCAAACATTGTCTAACAATATAGGGCTATGTTATATTACGTTTTACAGGTCCTTGCCTTATTGCTTTAAAAATTAATATTACAGATGATATATTGTTAGACAATGTGGAGTTTTTGTGGTGTTAACCATGTGCAGTATTACCCTTTTTCCACGGTTGAGGTGGTCACCACAGTATAAAGAAGGTGGTCGGTCACCTTTATAAAACTTAATACGGTAGCTCATCGCACCAAATCTCTCTATTTAATGAATATACAATGAGAATCCAGGAATAATTTAATGCTAATGTCTATTTTCAGTTTCTAAAGTCCCATAACGCCACCTCTTGTGAAAGCGGAAGCTAGGATTATTATTATTGGCTTTTATTGACGAAGACTAGTATTTGGACGTCGACGCAGGATTTCAAATTCAGGTTCATTTATTTTTCATGAACACTGATGACTTTTGCAGTCATATTGGACGGGCGTTGTTAGTTTATTCAATGCCGATTGTTGTGAAAAGAGATAACCCTTCCTGTTTGTGTCATTCCAATAGAAGAAACACTTAGAATTAGATGGTCTAAATCATCATTAAAGTAACCGTAACAAGAATTGAACTTATATCAGCTGGTAACTGCGGCCATGAACAGTTAATTTCCAGCAAGAACTTCAAATTCGACTTCCGTTGAGTGAGAAATATAACCGTGGTCTTGTGTGATGTGTAGATAGTATGGCAAATCAAAGATTTCTTTCTACATGGACTGGAAAAGGGTGACTTATTTAGAAGATCGCTTGGTTCAATCCCAGTTGAATCTCCAATTCAGATTAAGCAACTCTCACCTAAGCTCCCCTTAAGTCGGTAAGATGCCTTCAGAGTTTTGAAAGCCACAAGTCCGCGGATTCTTTGAAACAAGAGGGTCATTTCAAGTCAATCTTCCAACCTACGGCACTTTACGGGAACCACAAATTCATTGGGCTCAAGAGCACAAACAGAAGAAGAGAAAGAAAAGTAAAAGAGCTCGAGGTCCACTAGTCGTTAAATGACCAAGCAACCATCAAGCTTTAGTGGAATCCACTAGTAAGCATTACAGGTAACTGGCTTTGGATGACCATTTCCATTCTTAAGGATTGAACGAAATAGCCAATTTCAAAATATAGGAGAATGGAAACAGTCGCCGCCGGTATAAAGTCGTCTTCGTCTTTATGTATAAAATACATACTGTATGTCCTGCATTTTACGGCGTCCTGTTTACAAACAGGAACCGAAATTACAGCACTTCTTGTCACGAATCTAAATGTATCATAACCTACATGTTGCCTTGTTCTTCTATTTTCAGCCTGCGGTTGCTAGGACTAACACTAACGAATAAAAAATTTGCTTTCTTTTGACAAATATGAAAAGTGAAATAATATCACAGGAGAAAGGTAAGAGTAGCAAGATATTCAATGTGTACTAGGGTCTTTAAGGACCCTGCCACAATCGATCATGAACTCTACACGCATCAAAGAAATATCTTATGAAAACAAGACAGGTAATGTATATTTTTAGATTTATACTGTATATATTACTTGAGAACGGTCAATAATTTATCCTCTCCAAAAGAAACAGTTTTTTTGTGAACGAAACCTGCATGAATAGAAAAGAAAATCCCCACCCATTGGAGTTGAAATGGGGTGACATTTATCTGCATTTTATTTCAGTAGAAATATGCGATGATTCAAATTTGCCAAGCGTGCCATACGCTCAATATAGTATTTAACCCACCTTTGATATTCAACGAACAAATATTCGGCACAGATGCACCACACTGCAGCCACTTCAAAATAAGTTGAGAACAAACTTCAGGTATTCGTTTAAATCCCAATCAAATGTTTCATGATTTAAAATCGAGTTCAAATCATTGCAGTAGCGATTAATTTTTTCATACATTCATCATCATCTTTCCTAACCTTTTCCCCATTCTCATTCTGATCCCAGGAGGGCGAAATTCTAGACCAGATAATTTTGCCCACCTACACGTATATTTTGCTTCATGTAGAAAAAGGTTCATTTACGTTCGCTTTACTTCCCATCTGATGAAAGGCCACTTAGGGCTTCCATTTCGATCGAAAAAAGTCATCCACCTCAGCCAGGAATGAACCTGCAACAATGAACCCCGCTACCACAGAGCCATCGACAAAGACTGATTTATACATTCGTGGATCTAATAAAAAAAAGTAGAAGCTGATGCTAATATTATGAAAACCTTTAATATGTTTCTTAACCTTGCGCCCAATGGCGTAGCAAAGTGGATGTGGACCGCCCCGGGCTGCATTTTGAAAATGAATATAAAATTTCGGATGTAATAAACTAATAAACATTGTTATTTATAGCAATAACTCCAAAATAAATAAATAAACAGACCCACACAATAGTAAATTTATACAGTATATAATAGTACGTTTTAAAAGATAATATTTATATATCACATTAAAAAATTGGGGGGGGGGGGGGGAGCGGGAAGATAGAGGACTAGCCCAGACAGCATTAGCCTAGCTGCACCACTGCCTTCGTCCCCTCTCCTTTTTCGTATTTAATACCATATAGGTTGTGCCTAGAATTTCAAATCTTGGTATCGTCAATATTGGAAGAATACAGTGTCTCTGTCTTCTCTTTCTGGCGAAAATGTAAATTCTATCGTCTCTCAGCTCTTCCTCCAACCCAGAAATGTAAATATTATCATAATTAACGTATCAATTATGTGTTAAGTATACCACATTTCCCTTTACGGCTTCTACATTTCTTAATGTAACGACGATTTTATACAGTATATATTTCCTGTAAATCGACGGCGTCTGCCCAATGAATCACCATGCTAACACCCTGCACAATTCACGCAAGGAACAAGCGACTATTGGAAGGTTAACCAGACATTTTGCACTATTTTTAATAACGTGCTAAAGAAATCGAGAACGAGTACGGAATATATAATTCTTGAATTTCTTACCTATAAGAAAAAATACACTGATGCCAGTGTGAAAATGTAGCATTCATAACATTCAGGTAATTACCAACCTATCCCACCTGTGGTCATTTTTGTAAATTCAATCTACCCATATGCCTCTTTTCAAACGATAAAGCAAAATCCAACTCACTTCAAACAATGTTATAATAAAAGAAAACCAAAAGGCCCTTTCCTCCGTCGAAAACTTCTCGACATAGAAATACAAATGCCTGAAGTAAATACCTTTCGCCTACCCAAATTTGGTTAAGAAGGCGTACATTCACTACCCACCTCGTTAAAATCAAATACAGCGGTTTTCACCCCATAGATATATGTCAGAATGGCATTTGGCCACCCTGTCAAATGTTCAGATGTAATGGAGGAAATGTCAGTATTGCTACTGTTTTATTATCAACCTGAATCCATAATATGCATACCTATCAAAAAACTCAATAGTGAATTCACAAGTCTGCTTATAATAAAATTCCGAGTCCTAATTCTTCTTTGTTACCTAAGCCCTTTCTCGCCTATGGCAGTGCCAGGTACGATGAGTGAATAGGTTTCATCGGGGTTACTCAAACCAAAACTGTATATTTGAAATACAAGTTGTTTACTTCGGGAGCTTCCATTTAATAGTTTAGGTCGTGGTAAACACCATCTGCAAGGGTAAAAAATAACCAACCTTCGCCGACTCGAGATGCAAGCACAATCTATCAAATCAGTTATGACAGTCCATCGGAGTCCTGTAATGAAAGAGAGTTTTACCTTCTTATTGACGTTACTTCTAAATATTAAAAATTTAAACCACGTGTATAGTACATGAGCGATATAAATCGGTATTTTGGTGAGGGCTCTCATCAATTCGCACTTTGTAAAGTATTAATTTGAACTTTGATGAAATACTCTCCAGGCTGCTTTCTCTTCCATCCCCTAAAATGGATGTCCCCTTCCATATGCCACTGGAGTCGAGTGATCAAAATATCCTTCGGGTTTTTATACGTCTGCACGTATTTCGCTAGATTGGTCAGGAGTTGCTCGAAGTACTGTATTTGGAGATTACATCAAGAAATTCAATACACGTTTGACAATTTCGGAAATGTTTGCTGTTGTTTTGCCTGAAAAACAGTAAGTGTAACACGCTTGCAATTTATATTCACCCATGGGTACGAATGGAAACTACCAAAGAACTCCTCGACAAAGAAAGTTTGCCATAAGAAAAATATTTGAAGAAATAGCTATGGCATCGATGTTGTTGCAGTGATTTTCAATTTCACTAATATGCACCGCCACAACTCTGGTATCAGAAGACGGACTTCGCCGTGGACAGACTTTCGAAACAATGTTCACGACAATGCCTTTGTATTAGGGACTCATTGCACATAGAGGGTGAGAGAGGAAGCCCTGCAACGTTTTACGAAGGAAATGCACCAAAATTCTTATCTTCTCTACGACTTTATGTAGTAAATATCTCTGATGTATGGAAAGGTGCGAGCATTCAAAGATGTGCTCAAGCAAGGTTTTCCTCTAATGCAAAACGCGTTACAAATCTACTACAGTCGGAAGATTTTCTTGCGTGTCATCCAAAAGATTGCATCAAGCGACCTTCTAAGGCGATCAACGGCATCACTCTCAGTCCAGGTGTTTAAATAAACAAAGCACTTGGCATGGACTGATTTACCTTATTACTTCACATTCGTCTTCATTAAATTTCCGTCTCTAAAGTATAACCAGTGAATTCACCCGAGGACACAGTAGTTCTTTTTCCACTCAATGAAAGTCAAACAAACCGTTCCCTTAGCAGCCGAACACCAACATCCTCATAGTAAGTAGTCATCATTGTACCCCCATCCCCCTCCTTCAAAAAAATTCCCATGGCTTCTATTGGTGATGGCCCATCACCCATATCTACTAGTTTTTCAAATAGGTCTCCTCTTGAAATGGTCCATGTGGTCACATCGACTACTGACAGAATATGACAAGGTCTTGTAAAGAAAAAGTATGTAGTAGTTTCATTCAATTTCGGCTCTTCCCATAGGTCCACAGTTAGGAATTGAACTCTAGTCCTTTGTACACCAACTATCACCCCAAGCTTAGTTAAATGTCTACATTTTCAGGCTGCATCATGTCTTCTAAGTCTACTCGAGGCCAGTGAAAGTATGCACAACGCCATCGATGATAATTATTTCATTTTCCCAGAAAATAAAGTAGTTTTGTTAACCTTCTCTGCTCCATTACCACAACATACCACACACACACACTGTACATAATTTCCAAGAATCTATTATGGGGTACTAATTTCTCCATAACTCAGCATTTGTATTTATCTGTGGGGTCTAATGCCACTTTGTATTCTAACATTATACCGATAGTTAACCTGACCACTTACTGGTTTTCAAAATTATTATTACACAAACTTAGGTCATAACACTGATAACTTTCCATTTTGAGGGACACAAAAAAAGAACGTTATGCAAGTACCTACATTTAAAAGACAGAAGTGAAATATAAATATGACAAACTGCTTCAAGTTAACATGAATGTGAGCTTATGAAACGCCGACAATTGTCCAGCGAAGAAATTCACAAAATATACACACCATATAAACTTTTACACTATGGGTGATACGTAAATGAAATAGAACTCCAAGTTCAAATTGGAACTGGGAATTATGGGGACGTTCGATTGCACACGAACTGAAAAAAAGGCGCTTCTTCCTACCTCTTCACTCTCTTGAGTGACGTTTACAGCCGTCATCATGATACGGAAGAAAGTGTGAGTTAACTGCGGTCCACGAACGCTATGATTGCGGCAGGCACGGCGTTCCTTTTACTGGCCACTTTAAGGCAGCGTACAATTCCGAATGTGAAGGACGGACGTAATGAGTTGTTGTCATTTTGAACGAGGCAGAAGATGACACATTTCATTGTCAAATTAATTTACAAATTGATTGTCCTTTTAAATAAAATTCACATTTGGATGACGATTCGTTGCAGTTCCACATCGAACGGAATGCACTTTCGGGGAATGTTGATAAGAGCTCGTCGAGCATCATCATCACATGGCTAGACTATGAAGATTCTATAGCGCGCGTGCAAACCATTCACCATTGTTCCGAAGAATGATGGAACCTCGAAACGTTCGAATGTCTTTTGTAGCAATGATCACGTGGGATGCTTCTGACGTCATCCGTGCGGGAAATTAATTTTAAAGAATTATCATCAGCTTGCTCCGAAAATTGGAATTTAAACATGTCTGACAATGATGTATTTTCTATCTGCCGTTCACCAACAAGTCATGGTCCTTTAGGTATACCTTTAATTTAATTGTCTGCGTCGAGTTAATTAAAAATAAGGAAAGTGGCCCTTAAATTGCCCAATCAATAGTTTGTTGCCTCAACAACGCAGCTATTCTGCGACTTATCATAATTATCATTTGCTATCCCATTTGGTCTCCTAAGCTTAAATATCTAGAAAATAGAATCTGAGAAAGTTATTGATTGTTTTATTAAAATTGCTGTAATTTCTGTCGCATTAATTGTTACTAGAAAGCATCGTGAAGTCATAAATAATGTCGAATGAAAAGAGATCCACTCCCCACGAGTTACATAGTAGCAGAGGTGTTGCTGAAGGCTATTTCAGGAGTTACAATATAATTTAGTTAATTTTTCTACATTTCCCCACAACTGGTGATTGAACTTGGCTCACCTGCATGCCAAGCCAACAGGTAAGATGTCAGATATTGAGAATCTTGAAGTGAATACAAATTACAGAAAGCATTTACATGTTATTCATTGCCTATCTATATCTTTAGTACAGGACAAGACAAATACTTTAAAGTGAATAAAAATACGGCAGAGCATACTAAGGTAACTTTAGTGACAAGAAGTAAGTTTCTAGAATTCAATACACATTAAGTAATGTAGGTTTTTGTATAATTATAAATATTGTTCCACAACCTCCTCAATTGGTAATAGTTAGCCAAAAGCTTGTTCTACCCCACGACCCAGCCTTACAATTTTTTTGTTGAGCAATGACCTTTATTTTGGAGACTTTCATAGCGATAGAATGTCCATTTACTTTTTGAAGTCGATATAAAAATCTCATTTTATAAATGCAATTGTCAAATATAAAATTATTGATTTCTGCGAGTACGCGATTCCAAATTTTTCGACTTAAGCACATGATGACATTACCTAGGTCATACTTTGATGACTTTTGATAAAATAAATCTAAAAAAATAAAATTCACTACTACAGTCCTCAAAATACAGTTGAATGTTGAGATGGATGCAGGAATTTCCATTAGATTTAAGGGAACATTCATCCTCATGAGGCCAGTTATTCTGCATGGATCAGAGTGCTGTTTAGTGCGAAAAGGGCACAGACAGAGACACAAAGAGAGAGAGAGAGAGTTAGGAATGAGTTCATTAGGAGCAGTATATGAGTGGAAGACATGGAAGAAAAAGAAAAGAGATGGCTTGAGCTTGTTATGAGAACGACAGAAAATGGTTAGTTGCATGACACACGGATGTAGTGCATAGGAACTATCTCTGCTCTTTGATCCCAACAAGGCTTCAGGCTCTACGAAGCCCTTCAGGCTCTTCAAAGTGCTAGTAACACTGGGGAGACACCGGTACTCCCCAAATGCAGGATGGTTTTCATGATAGAATGTTATAAGGCCCATTCTGCTCTGCATTAAACAAGAGACGGTTAAAAGGGCCATTCTGTAGACAGCAATTGGACCTGTTAAAGAAGGATGGAAAAGATTGATTGAACGTATCAGTTGAACGAAACACCAAACATGTGAGCTGCAGCCATTTTTTGCTAGCTTTTGCGTTTAAAAGCAGGGCCGGCGCTATATTTTGCGAGGCCCTGTGCCGAATACTGATGCGGGGCCCTGTGCAAAATAATGATGTGGGGCCTTCTCTTATATGAAAGGTGCTTATAAAAACTGCACCTTAGGGAGGGTCCCGCGCACTCTCTTGCATACGCGGGGCCCTGTGCCGTCGCACAGTTCGCACACCCATCACGCCGGCCCTGTTTAAAAGGCAGCAGGAAAGAAATGTACTATCCTAGCTCTTAAGTACAGTATGTACAGAAGACTTATTAATTTTGATGCTGTCCACATTTTTTTTTCTTTGTGTTGTCTAGTAAAAAATATTGTTACGTTTTCTTCTTCTTCAACAGGTCAATTAGTTTAAAAAATACCACTATGTTGAAATTTACAACTTTGTTGTGTAAAAGTGGTATTACCTCGTTTTTTAGAATAAAAAAAAAGGTAAAATTCCCTGCAGAGGGCGCTGCAGTCTATCACCTGGGATGAATGTCGTAGATCAAAAATATTGAGCTTTTAAAATGGCGGATAAGATGCAGCAGCCTTTGCAGCCTCCGATGGTAAAAATCGGACATTATATATTAGGAGAGACACTCGGAGTAGGAACGTTTGGAAAAGTGAAAAGTAAGACTTTAGTTTTGGGGTTTTTCGTTGTTGTTTTCAACTCTGGAAAATTCGTCAATGAGAGGTTATTTAGATGATGGAGTACGTTATTTTAAGGCTCGTATATTTTCGTTATTGCAGTAGGTGAACATCAGCTGACCAAGCATAAAGTAGCTGTAAAGATATTAAATAGACAGAAAATAAAGAACTTGGATGTGGTGGGGAAGATTCGACGTGAAATTCAAAATCTGAAATTGTTTCGCCATCCGCATATTATTAAATTGTGAGTATTATCGAGTTGAGTTGTTGTCGACCTTGAATTTACTGATAAATGTTGAATACCTTAGCAATTTAAACTTCTAAGAAAGCAACCTATAAGACTAATCTAGTTCTAACCTTGGTTACTATTTAAAAATTGAGCGTTGTCTTGCAGTTCGTAGTAGCGTTCAAATGCAATTTCAATTTCGAAAGACGAATTATACTTGTTCTAGGAAACAGTTGATATACAGTAGTAGTACTGTAATTGATTTGTAAGCCTGTTAGTTGTGTTAAGGCTTGTTAAAAATGTGGAAGAAACGAGTGAAGTTGTTGTTCTCTGATATAAGAATAGCGGACTTGAAGGTGTTTAATCGTAGGGAAACACTTTTAAAGATGCGCAGAGTAAGATACCAGAGTGAATGATTTCCTAACTCGTTCTTTAAGTAACAACTATACTACTGAATTCATGTTTAATTGAAGTGTTGTTAATTGCATACAGTATGTGTGTAATAAAGCCACCATGCAAACTTCACAAATGATAAATGAGTAGTTATTACAGTATATATCCTTATTAAGACTGCTACTTTATCTGCTGTTGGTATTCGATGTTCATAGGGAATTCTCATATTTCGAACTAAAATTTGTAACTGACTATCAGAGTTGAACCGAGAATAGGTATTGGACTATCCAAATTGTCAGTCTCGCATTTTTTTTCCATTTTGATGTGTTTACAAGGAAACTGATTGATGTTCTATTGATCCAGTATGATCCTTGGAAACTATTTCTACGCACTTGTTTTTCAGCACCAGCAAAGTGCTAGTAAATGCTTTTTGAAATAAATAAACATATTTAACTTGATTACTCAATTCAATTTACATGACTTCAAGGGACAAGGTAGCCAATGTCGCTGCGGAGAAAGGCTTGAGTTGTTATGACCAAATTACCGATATCAGACAAATAAACATTTTAAAAAATGTGTTGTACATTACACATAAAGTGCTAATATCTTTTATGAATCGTTGTCATGCCTTTTTTTCATAGGTATCAAGTTATAAGTACTCCAACGGACATATTTATGATAATGGAATACGTTTCTGGTGGAGAATTATTTGATTACATTGTCAAACACGGAAAGGTGAATTTTATCTTTTAGACTTTTAAGTTTTCACTCGAAATTGTTTTCATGCATGTGTGATGTTTTCAGCTGAAGGAACATGAAGCAAGAAGATTTTTTCAGCAGATAATTTCTGGAGTTGATTACTGCCACCGTCATATGGTAGTTCATAGAGATTTGAAACCGGAGAATCTTCTTTTGGATCAGAATCTTCACGTAAAGATTGCAGATTTTGGTTAAGTGAAATTTTAACTCAATTGATGTTTACTTTCTATTACGTATATAGGTAGTATTTTTAATTTAACTTAAGTGCTTCATATTTTATTAAGGCCTTTCTAATATGATGATGGATGGGGAATTTTTGCGAACCAGTTGTGGTTCACCAAATTACGCAGCTCCCGAAGTCATATCTGGAAAGTAAGTACTTAATTTTTTTAACAAATTTTAATGCCGAAATATTTAGTAACTAAATCACGATTTGTAATATACCAATATAGGTTGTATGCTGGACCTGAAGTAGATATTTGGAGCTGCGGAGTTATTCTTTATGCGTTACTGTGTGGAACGGTAGGTGAACTTTCACACTTAACTACCTACAATCAGCATAAATCTCTAGATCAGTCTTTCACAATCTATTTATACCAACGGCACACCTAGGGGCACATGAAAATATCACGGCACACTTTGAATGAAATTCCTCTGTTCAGAGTCCACTCAGTGGACACCATTCACTCAAGTGACAACACGTTACAGTTGCAATCAGAAAGATTATACATGAAGTTTAACTGTTCATAGCATGTAGAATGCAACAACCATACCGCGTTTTCTTATTTTAAAATGCGCCGTGAAATTTTGCCACGGCACACTTGAGCGGATATCCCGGTACACAGTTTGAGAAACACTGCTCTTGATGATTGTGAAATAGATATAATTTTTTAAAATCTTAATCGTTTTGTCAGTGTCATGTTCATCAATTTAGGGGACAGTTCTTGGTTTTTAATTATTATACAATTTTGCCACTAAATTGAATATTGATGTATTTTTGGTTATAGTTTTCAAAAACTGTTTAAATTTTCATGTTGAATTAGCTTCCATTTGATGATGAACATGTGCCATCGTTATTCAGAAAAATTAAATGTAAGGCATAAAATTATATTAAGTTTGAAGTTTCAACTTCTATGCGACAATGTTATTTATTATTGTGTCTTTATTTTGGGGTGATTGTCTGATGCAATATATAGCCGGATTGTTTTCTATCCCTGATTACTTGAATAAATCAGTCGTGAGCCTCTTGTGTCACATGTTACAAGTGGATCCAATGAAAAGAGCGACTATTGAAGATATAAAGTACGTTAGTTAGCTTGTTTTTTTTTTTTTTTTTTTTTTGCTGGTTCAACTTATTACCAGAATTCAAGAATTATTAATTTCCATTCTCTGGAGTCAAAAATTATGATTTATTTTAAAACGAGTCGATAATTGGCATTTCATGTTGAAGAAGCCTGATAACCTGTTTTTAATATCACTTTTTGGTACTGAAGGCATAGTAACAGTTTTGAAAATAATTTTTTTTTAAGAAATCACGAATGGTTTCAAAAAGATCTTCCACAATATTTGTTCCCTCCGGTGGCTGATCAAGATTCATCGTTGATTGATACTGATTCTGTAAAAGAAGTTTGTGACGTATGTTCTTTAAAATATGCTTACCATAGTAATTTTCTGCACCAGCCTTTTAATCATGTCACTGTTGTTTTCAGAAATTTGGAGTAAAAGAAGCAGAAGTTCATGCAGCACTAATGAGTGGCGATCCACACGATCAACTAGCAATTGCCTATCACCTTATCGTTGATAACAAGCGAATTGCAGATGTGTTTGAAATCAAAGATTTCTATTCAGCGGGAAGTCCCCCTCCTGTTTTAAGTGATTTGGTATGAACTTTAATCTGCACTGAGTTAGTAATAGCAGAGTGGCCTTAACTAAAACTGTTTCTGTTTTTAGTCTCCAAGTCCTGTAAAGCCTCATCCAGAACGCATTGCACGTATGTATTTAGTTTTTAGTGTTGCGTTTTTAAAGATCTTAATTGACAATCGATAATTTTACGTGACTAGCGCACCTTGTACCATTACGAGAAAGATGTCTAAGTGGTGGAAACAGTGAGAAGCAAAAAGGAACGCCAATTAAGAAAGCGAAGTGGCATTTAGGTAGGGTAAATGGACAACATGCAGACATCATGCATTCTCAGTATTTTGAACATTTTCGGAATAATTTATTCAATACATTCCCGTTAGGAATAAGATCACAAAGTCGACCTCATGACATAATGAATGAAGTCTTTCGAGCTATGAAGTGGCTTGGATTTGTAAGTCATTTCTGAATACTGACGCAGTTTGCTTTAACACCTGACAAGTTTAAACCTGTAATGTCACTAATATTTACTGTTTTGTTAAGGAATGGAAGGTGGTTAATGCTTATCAAGTAGTCGTCCGAAGAAAAAATCCTGTAACAGAGAAATATGTAAGTGAAATAATTGTTGTTTAACTTTCGTCTTCTGTGGTACTAACGTCTGTGGAATTTATTACAGGTTAAAATGAGTCTTCAACTGTATCAAGTCGACTTCAAAAGTTTTTTGTTAGATTTTAAAAGTCTTAATAGCGACTCCAAGGATTATAATCGTAAGAATTTTTGACATCTTCCATATATGTAGTTGGTGAGAGTTGTA
>JAAFCE010006949.1:16177842-16361602 GCA_013389805.1 Trigoniulus corallinus | reverse complement strand
GGGGGGGGGGGGGGGGGGGGGGGGGGGGGGTAGGACAGAATATCCATATACAGTAGGTTGGTAAGATTTCCATGCGTAGGAGTTCGCCCCTTGGCGTCCGTAATTGACCGCATGGGTTGGCAGACTGACCTTAAAAATCAAATAAGCCAAACCCGGAACGCACATGGGGAGTCGCGTTATATTACAGTGTTTCGTAAATTTTAAATTAAAAGTGGACAAGATTTGAATTACCCTAGTATAGATGTTTCTATTGTTTGAATTGTATGCGTGTGGTGGTTTAGTCTGTTCGTGGTATGTAAATCAGGAATGTGGTTGGTTGTTTTTACATTCAAGTGGCAACATGCCGCGAAAGGGGTATTGCTGTTGGCCGTTGTTCTCCACTAAGTTATTTATTTACTATAATTTAATTGTATATTTTGTAATAGAGGAATAATTTCACCTTCAGGAAATAAAATTTTTACTTCCTAAGCGCATACTTTCATTTGCATCTTGTTCCTGTTTGCCAGACGGAATTTTGGGGTGTTTTAAGCTCAGTCGCTGACTCGCGATGGGATCTAGTGGGTTTTTTTTCGACTTTTATTTGTTTTTCTATTGTTTATTCATGACATTCTTGGAATGGAAGGATATACTGATACTTCTTTTTGAGTCTTATAAATAGTATCTTTTTTAAAGGTATATGTTTGAAACTGAAGTGCTCACTAAAAGACTGATTATTCGATGTTTTAGGTGGTTCTCAAGTTGGAGTCAATCCAAAGATAAACAATATGCAACCAGGGTATGAAGCAGCGAAATATGATCTTGTGTTAGTGTCGGACAGCGGCTTAAGAAGTAAGTATATCATGTAAGCTCTGATGGTTGGTAAATGTTATTAATACGGTGTATTTTTTAGTGTTTGGAAGCGTGGTAGTTTGTAACTGTTCAGTGAAGTTTTATGTCCCAGATTATTTTAGTGTTATCTACTATTATATACACTTTCTCTGTTTGGGCATCATCATTGCAGTCAGAGAACTATATTTATACGGGACTCAAGTTGTATAACACAATAAACTAACATGGTTGTTTTGTAGCACTCCTCTGGCTCTTTTCCCACATCTCACTAAATCGACCTGAGCTAATGGCCACCGAAATTTTAAAACTTTTTTTCTCCCCTTCAGCAATGTGAGAAAATATAATTTGGACTTTTTCGACTCAAAATTAAATGAGTTTTAGTGACTTGAAACCTATTTCTTCTTACTTGTCATGTTCTCATTTTTACTTGCCTCTTCTCATATGATGTTAGAAAGTATTCATTTAAAGGGGTCATTGTCATCATTGATTTACAATAATAGGCTTATCAGAACTATGTGTGTGTGTGTGTGTGTTAATTTTTTTTATTAGGACACATTTGCGTAAATTGCAAACAGATTAGCTGAACAAATACTTCCTAACACGACTGTTGTTTGATTCACTCTAATTAGGCAGTAGTAAGATAAAAATTAGACTTCTGAGTTTGCATTTTATCGATTCCTTGAGAAAAAAATACTTGTGAATAAATGTGCAATCAGAACCTAACTTGTAAGTTGTATTTCCAATGTTGTTTGGAGCGGCGAATTGCGTTGGACACACCAGTTCTCGTCTGATCACTGAAGTTAAGCAGCGCAACCCCAGCTAGTACTGACATGGATGGCAGCTTGGGAACACTGGGTACTGCTAATACCCAAAAATCGTCGTATTAGTGTAGTTTCTGTGCAGTGTCTGCATCAGAACTATGCTGTGGACTGGGCTCTAATGACCTAAAACGCCAGCAACAACAACGACACACCAGTTCTCGTCTGATCACTGAAGTTAAGCAACGCAACCCCAGCTAGTACTAACATGGATGGCCGCTTGGGAAAACTGGGTACCACTAATACCCAAAAATCGTTGCATTAGCGTAGTGTCTGCGCATTAGAACTCTGCAATGACCTAGTAGTTGAACGGCCCTAAAACACCAGCATAACAAACAAAAGATCCAATGTTGTTGCCGACATTTAAACACAAGCCATCAACAGCATATAAGATTTAACAAGTACGTACCTAACAGGGTCTTTCACTCTTCACCCTTTCTTACACTTCTATTTTTCAGATTTCTGCCTGCAGCTTTCTTAGATTAAGGGTCACCTCGTATTAAATGAGGCCGATGTACTCTGTTATTGCATTATAACCTTTACTTGCTGAACTGCTAACTTACAACGTTCCCCAAAACAATAACACACGGGGCTGTAACCTCATAACTTGGATTTCGGGTAGTGGCAGAACTCCTTAACGAGTTTTTTTTAGAAGGGAAAAGCGAGAAATAAAAGCTTAGATTCTCCAAATGAGTTTTGTAGCCCTAAGGGGGTTCCTGTGTGGTAAAAATGAGGTTAAGGCTCTCTGTCGCTAACCTTTCTCCATTTATCTCTCACAATGCACCTTTCTATCACGTTTACCACTTCGCAGATGCTATATGATGCAGGAGAATAATAAGCAAGCTGTTCATTTTTGATACGACCCTGAGAAAAGCAGTAAAATCTACCTCTAGAAAGTTTATTTTGAATTTCGTTGTTCACCAGCGCATAGTCTTGGTTATGACCTCTCAGTAAGTCAAGGACATCTTCTTATCCTCGGACTGTAATGTTGAGTTATAATTTTAGGCTGGTTTTGCTAAATATTTTAAAAACCTCATGCTGGTTAAGCTTCTAATGTATGATTTTAGATGATGACATAGTTTAATTCTGAACCTTAAAAGGTTTTGCCTTAATGTCTAATTTTATTCTTCAGAATTGTCTGATTATGCAAGGTTCGAATGTCAGGTATATGAGGCAGAGGATCTCAATTTGATAACTCTGCTGCTTGGCCATTTTCATCTTCTTGTCGGTATTCCCACCCCCTTGTTAACAACCAAAGCATGTTGTCTCCAACATTACCTACCTGTTGGACTCCCAATTGTGTGAGATGTTGCATTAACACTGTAACCGCCTCAACGTCTAAAGAATATTGTTCTTGACTCCTTTCTTCCTTTTTCGCTAAGTGCCACACCACCGAAAGAACTATGTAACCTAGACTAATTAACTTTGGCATCATAATGTAGTATCTCAATGATAGCGTATGGGAACGGGTTCTACCCTCGAATTAAAGCGATGATAGTTATGTAGAGTGTTATTTGTAAGAAAGCGTCCACTTTTCAAATTTCATAGGTACAGTAGAGTGCTAAAATTTTAAAACTTAGCGAGTCCACGCTGGATCAAGTAACGGATACGGAAATGGGTTGTTTGCTTATTAAACTTATTTGCTTTATTTCAAATTATTATTATTACTGTCATCATTAACTTTATTTCAAACTTCTGCCAAGTGCAGGCTGACTCTTGAATCACATGAATGGCGTTCGTTCGGTCAAAGCAGTCAGTCAAGAGAATAATTTTGTTTTTGCAAGTCTAGCACTGTCGTTTTTAAGATGAGGCCATGACAGATTGTTATTCAGAAGTATTTTCAATTTGATTTTTGAAATTGCCTGAAGGAATTAGCTAAGAACATCAGTTGCACTTGATGGTGGTTTTATTTTTTTCCCCTAAAAATAAATTAATTTATTCCCCCGAAGGACTTTTTTTGGGCAATTTTCGCATACATATTCCCTACTTACAATATTATCATGTGGGACATAATGGTTTAAGGAAATACACTGTCATTATATCAAGCAAGACGAGAATAATTCAGTAGAAAATGGAAATGAGCCGAATTAAAATTCATATTTAACATTATCTAACTGTTAGCTTGACAAGCATGGCCTGACTAGGTCACACTGATTGAGGACTTCCATAAATCAATTACGGAACTAATAAAATATGCAAAATTTATCATTTGTTTGCAGTGAAAGAAGATACTTTGTTAGACATGGTTAATCACATGACTGACGATGTGGGACTCGTCCATCAGATGCCATTCGTTTGTGATCGTAAAGGATTTGCAGCTACATTAGAAAAGGTAAGAATTTTAAGTTTGGCGTCAGTAGTCACATAAGCTGTGTATAATTCAGTGGTAAAGGCACACACTGGTAGTAAAAAATAAAAAAAAAATTGATAATGTGTATATTTTCTTTGCAGGTTTACTTTGGAACTAACCATGCGAGGATCTATTTAGTGGCTGATCTACTGAGGATTAATTGTCCAACGGGTATGTCGGCCCTTATGAGGAAAAACTTGTTAGATGAAGCTGGAGGAATCAAAGCTTTTGCACATTACTTAGCAGAAGATTTTTTTTTCGCAAAGTCCATGACGGATCGGTAATGAATCTACTTTACAGTTTGAATTCTGTATGCAAGGATGTTAAAATTAATGGCGATTTCTCTGCGCAATTAATCAGGGGCTGGAGAATCAGTATATCTTCTCAACCAGCGTGGCAGAATTCGGGTACTTGTGATATATCGTCATTCCAAACGAGAATAACAAGGTAATTAGTGTCCCTCCAACTAACTTACAGTTATGTGAGTGTTACAATCATGTTTAAAAATAAAATTTGATTGAATTCTTGTTAGGTGGACCAAGTTAAGATACGCCATGGTTCCACATGTGACTGTTCTTGAACCGTTTTCTGAATGTATGTTAATGTGTGTGCTGTCTGCGTGGAGCGCCAATTTTCTTATTCATTGGGACCCATTCGTGTTTTCCTTCGTACACATTCTGGTGTGGTTCTTACTGGATTGGATACTTTTAGGCATCGTACAGGTAACTTTTCATAGTTGAACTCAAAACCGTTTTTGATTTGTGGTGCACAATATTGAAGATTGTGTCACCAAAAGAGAGCGGCTGTAAAATAACCGCTGATAACTTCACTTATATAGTGGCTTTTATATTCTTATCTTAAAAATTATTCATCATTTTGAGTTTGTTGACGCTGATGTTTTTATGCTTTCAGAATGGACCCATGCCATTTAGTAAATTCGATTTTGTTATAGCGTGGATGGTTCGTGAATGTACAGCAATTCTACTGTTTTTTAAAGCTATTTTTGAACCAAATGTGAATTGGCGGACAGGAACCTACAGACTTAATTGGGGAGGAAAAGCCGAACTGATCAAACCAAAATTATAACTGACCTTTTTTGTGATTACACGACATTTTCTCGTGGATCATTGTCTGCCACTTTGTGCTGCAAGCGTGCATTTGTGCATGTCACTAAGTTTTCTTGTGATGCGCACAAGCACTTGCGATATATAAAAAAAAACTTGCCATTTGGAGTGTGTGAGACGTCTCCATGATGGTGGTGTGTTGCTTGTTGTGATTGATCAAAGGCGTCCTGTGACCAGCAGATGCATTGAATAGGAATGCAACGACGTGATGGTGATGTACCAATGTGTGCGTGCGTGTGTGTAATAATTCTTGACTTTTAACAAGGTGAATGCATTTCGAATTTTGATGAACCAGCTGTGGAGAAACCTGAGAAGCTAATAGAAAAAGAGAAATAAGTGTTTCAAGATTGGCGTCGTTACTTGGTCACTCGTAATTTTTACTGTGTTAAAAGTTCACCTCAAACCATACGTGCTCATCCCATCTGTTCTTTTTTTTAAAAAAAAAGTTTCACATCCAAATACAATAACTAACCTGCTTAATCCATCCATCTTTAGTTCCTCCTTGGTCAGTTTTCGACCTAGTCCCGCATTTATATTTTTTAAGACATACCCTGGAATGAGTAAACGCATATTAAAACAGAAAGACTACCTCATTCATCTCTTCTTTATGCTCTTTGTTTTTGGTCTTTTGATCTTTATGCCCTCTTTCTTTTTTTTCTCTTTCTCTCTCTGTAAACTGCAAAATGTAGGTGATTGTGGAACCTCACACAGGGTACAACAACTCAAGAACATTTACACGATTTTGATTATAATATTAAGCCGTTATTTAGATATAAATAGTGAAAGATAAAAAAATTATAGTTCTAGTTAATAGATATTTGTGCGTTTAGGAGCCACTTTCAAATTTTCAGATACGTTCTTCAGGTTTAACATTCCTTATTAAGGGACAATGCCTTTTTTTAAAAAAAAACTCACGAAGCAGTAATTCATCACACCTTGACCACTTAATTCTTTTCAGTCATCACATTGAATCTTCCGGACATCACAGATTTTAATAAGCTGTTGGTGTATCTCTTATACTATGAATTTAAATAGATATTTTTGTTAGCAAGATATTTTTTGGTCCTCATGCTTATTTTTTACTTTTTAAGTATTTTTTGACAGAATTTTCGTAATGTTTTGTTGATTTTTTCCTTGGTAAATATTGGGATTCTTAACCCAAAAAAAATGTTTTTGTGAATATAGTATAATAATTATGATATTTCTCACCGTATTGTTCCAACTCTTTTCAAATTCCTTTCCTACGTTTATTTTGAACATTTTGACGTTACTTTTCTTTAAAGTACGTTGGCAAACAAGATACAAAATTCCCCTTTCCCTTTTCTCTCCTATCTCGTTACTATACACTTTATTTTCCACGTTGCCAATCCGGTACTGAGGCCTTAATTACTGATGTTAGTGTGACATGGTTGCAAATTGAATCATTGTTTAATAGCTCTTGAGCCTCTGTTGCAAAAGGAAAGAAACAAAATGCACAGGATTTCGTTGAGTTAATGTTTTTAGCAGCTTGTGGAAGATTCGAGCAACTTGATGGAAGATAATAATCGGTTTGTCCATTACTCTTATATTCCATTGCTTTATAAGCAAAGTTTGTTTTAAGACTTGTAGTCGCATTGGCGATTAATTGAGATTCATAATTTCCTTTTTTTGCCAGTCTGGTTTAATTGTAATTTGTAAATATTCACACGCGATTGATGATTTTAACACTTCCCCGTCTGTCAACTTGTAACATCACGTCATAAATGGTTTGTAATTATTCTTTCATTTGCATCAGAGGCGTTCCATTGGCTTTTTTAATAACATACGAACTTTGAATGCTAATTTATATAAATATGTAAGATTCATTTATAAGTCATCATTTTAATTTGATGTCGTGAATTTGTAAGGTAAGGGCCCAAAGATACTTTCGATTGCCTTTTTTACATCTTCTCTCTCAGCTATTGCCAATTTTCATTGTTTTAGCTCACATAATGTGATCTTCATTGGGCTCAAATAAAATTTTCCCCCTCTTCCTCTAACCAACCTGCGCATCAAAATGATTTCTTAAACCATTTTTTTAAGTGGTGGTGGAGGTCTGAGGTGAATGTTAAGGCTCAAAACGAGGGAAGAAGGGGGTAATGGAGGGCTGTGGAAGGACAACTAACAAAGTAGGGTTGGGATAATTGTCATTGACGAATTGATGTTTGGTGGGTGACATTTGACGACAATATTTTCTTATATTTTCTTTTCCTATCTCCCGGTCTTGGTGACTTTGTTGGACCAACAAAATTGTTTTTTCCCCTAGAGTCTAATATATATTATAAAATGTATATTTTTCCCCCCTTTAACACAATTTTTTTTCAACATTGATTCGTCAAAAAATTAATTTTACGCTGCCCATGTTTGTACGAAGTAATGTGTGAATGTGTGTACACATTTGCTTAAAAATGTAATTTTTGTTATATTTACCCATTGTGGGTTTAAACTTTGATATGATGTTAAAATCTCTAACAACTCCAAAAATAGGTTAATGTTACCGTTTTTCTATGGTGATGCCGGTTTTTAAACTAACAGTGAAATATGGGCCGCTACAAAAACCCACCAGTGTGATTTTTAGCCATTTTAGACTTCTGAAGTTTTTTTTCTTACTGAAGGTAAATAAATATTAGATTAATTGACCTGATCACCCACACTGGGATCTTGCGGTCCAAATGTTGGTTGTGAGTGTGAGAACGAAAATGAGCTCGTATTGTTAATGTTTTAAAACGTAAGTTTGTAAATGCCTGCTGCCGACTGTGACCAACTAATTTTGGGGTTATAGCCTGCTAACTGTTGTTGTTTTTATGTGTTTGGCTGGTAGCATATCGCTCCAAAAATACATGTTTGCAAGTTCAAGCAGTAGCGTGTGGGATGGGATGAAGATGGAGATTACTCTTTATCTTTCTACTTGTCCTTTGTTATTGATAAATTTACTCTGAATCAAAGATTCTTCTCCGTACTCGTTATTTAGTTTTGTTTACTTGCTTGAACTCGTGAATGTTCACGAGTGATATGAGACCATCCTTAGCTGCCGAAAAATCGAATTCAATCAGACGTATTAGTAGCTCATAATTAAATCAAACTCTTCATTGATTGATTGAACAAATATCGACACGTTTTCATTCCTAATAAACATAACATTTTACTAGTCTTTTTTTAGTTTGAAGAGATTGCCAGTTGCTGAAAATAACTTGAATTCAATTATTTTAGCGTCTGGAGAATGTACTTCAGCCACTAATTGTTTATTTGGAATAAAAATCGTCAGGTGGCGATTTTCGCCAGCCATTATAATCACTAAACTGCTTCCATCATCATCATGGTCGGGTCTGCTGGTTCTTATCCTCCATCCTGCCTATCTTCCATTACCATATCCTTATGCACAACCTGCTCCCACGTCTGCTTTGGTTTTCCCTTACACCGGGTGCTTCCAACCACCTGCATTCTCAGTTCCTCCTCCCCACTTTTCATTACATGTCCATATCATCTCAGTATAGTCTCCCTCGTTTTTCTCGCAATGTCCTAATTCTGCCGCTGATTCGGAGTTTCAAATATGGTACTTTGGAATCAATTGAGAAATCCTGTCCAGACATGCATTTTCAATTAATTCTAAATTAAATCCACCTTTTCGATGTAGGATGGAGTTACATAGAAGATTCTCGTAATCCATCAGACTGTGGATTCAGCACAAGCTGTTTCAAAAAATTCGGTCAGGTAATACTGTGTTGCATTATTCATCATTAGTAATTATTATTCAACGTGTTGGTAAGGTTTATACGTAGTTTTATTTCCTATTATCTCCAGTTTTTTCTCAAGCCTACGATTATTTAACTGTCAAATCCGACAGACTCGGTAAAGTATTATTGGTACAAGTTATTTTTACTCTGACATTGACGTAGTACACTATCCATGTCCTTGCTGTCTATAGCACATCAACGAATCTTGAAATAATGTGGTGTATTGGCAATGAACAAAAATAATTTGTTGCCCAACCACCTGATGATTGAGTTGGGAGGTGTAGTTGTTATTTTTATCAGACATGACTTACTCTGATGTGATAACTTTTTGAGGTTAAATGTATGAGGTCTACTTTAAACTACCAGCAATTTTAGAGCGGAACTTAAAGTAGAAAAATTAGAGAATATATTTGAAAGTGATATTCATAAGTGTTACATTTTATGTCTTTTTTTTTAATTTTAAAAGTATTAATATTGGTAATTTCTTAAAAAGACATAAACATAATTTACATGTTATACAAATTGAAAAAAATAAGAGGAACGCTAGAGTTGCATTATTTAAAAGACTAAGGTGGTTGTTTTTCTTCCACAACATTAAATCAGAAATCAAACTCTTCAATAACCACTTCTTCATCTGCTTCACTAATTAAATGAACTTCGGAGTAAGTAGAATTTTCTATTACTCCAGAAAATGAACCAACATTGTTTAAAATTTTATCAGATGCAGCTTCTTCAATTGTCTCTTTTTCTGTAAGAATTTCTACTTGATTCCTGCAATGATAACCACAAATGCTGTAGCCTAAACATTATTTAATGTTTTCTCTTGGATAATATAAATATATCTAAATTATAAAATATCAATTTAGGAAGAACTTTTTCCGTTTTTAATCGAATAAAATATTTCACACCTTACGGCAGGATTTTTCTTCCAGTTTATCCTTCCTACATCATTAATGAAAGTATTCTGTTCTGTAATGACAATAATTTCATAATGAAAAAGAAATTATTACTTTAAGACTATTTAATATTTCCTGATTTATCAACATACTAACCAGAACTTAAAGTGTGAAGACCGACTTTACTCATGTATGGAATTAATTGGGAAAATAAATCTTCATTCGTTAAATGAAAATGTTTCGCTAAGAAAAATTAACGAGAAAAGGCGTAAGGTTTGATATATATTAGACATGATAAAATGATATGCACTCTCTCACCATGAAATAAACTTCTTCCCAAATCTATATTTTCCTTGACCTACAAAAAATTCATTCAAATTACCATTTCATACAAAAATAGAGTACTAAACTCGCAAGATACCGTAACAACGTTTTGTGTATTGAAGCAGTCTAATCGTGAGCTTATTAGATGTCACCAAAGTGTCTAATATTTAATTCTGCATCCTTCATTTTTTGTTTAATAATACCAACCTTTTTATCAACTGCAAATACAGCAGGTTTATGAAGGGGTTTCCATCCTACACTCCGCTTCTCTTTACTACAGTACATTAATCCTCTTGTCGAGACAGACAAAATGTACGGCTCTAATAAAGCAGTTCCCTTTAAACAGATATTACATCAAGAAATTATAATTCAGCGTTTAACAAGAGTCAATCTAATAGATACTATTCTTAGAATGTGGCAATATGATTTATGATCCCAAACTCCTATGATTTTTCATAAATAAAGGATTATGAGAATGATTACCGTCCATTCATTGTTAAAGCAGTCAGCTTCACTTAGATAATTTGACGCCTTCTCAATAGTCTCTATCTCCGTAAAGAAATCTACATAATTTTCTTGCAGGAATGAATTGAAGTTATTCGCAGATACTGCCGTCCTTTGCCACATTTCCTAAAAATTAAAATTACTTTTCAGGCTTGCAAAAAAAAATTTCATAGTAAATTCGTAAGTAGTTGATGCTTATTAAAACATAATCAACCTCAGGATCAAAAACTAATGAATGCCTTTCCATATCTTGAAGTGATGGGTGTAGCCGATGTCTAATCTGAGAATTCCAATCACCTAAAATAATGCAAGGCAGAATTGTAATTCTCAAAATATTAAGCGAATAATATCAATTCTTGATATGTCTATTTACGTTTGCAATGTAACACCTTTCCTAAAGCATGAAATAAAAATAAGGACTCATCTCTAGCACCAAATAATGAAGATGAAGAACAAATATCCTGGCTTTTTTCATTAACTGGCCTTTTACTTCTTTTTAATTTCGCATTAGGTTTAAAAGCGGGTTTCACATTTTCTGCTTTAGCATCTAGAATTCAGATAGAAAGTAATTCAAAGATATGGACATGCTCATACTCCTCCAAGGTTAGTTATTTTTAATGTAGCTTACCTTGAGAATATGCAAACTGTAATCCATTGATGGCAGCTCGTATATCACCATGTGAATTATTCGCTAAAGAATCGAGTACTTCCTTTGACAAATTTAGTCCTTCTTCATAGGCTATCCTCAAAATTGCACGATTTAAACTTGTAGGTGACATGGGATTAAATCTAAAAATAAATACAAAGTATACCTAAGGTCATCACATATATAATAACTTCTTTTTCTGTAAATGACACCTACGATATGTTGAAAATATTAATATCGTGTTGAATATCTTTGGGAAATAAGTGTCGTTCGATTTTATTATCTTTAACACTGTCGGTAATGATAAACACAATTGGGAATCCTCCGACGTTGCGGTAATGTCTGCAGTGTTAATGAAAAATAGCATAATTTAACCTTTAGTCGAATTTCCCTACTAGATATGATTTTAAAATATCGCACAACCTTAATATGTTGTGAAACTCCATTACGTCTCGTAAAACAGCTGTTGGGAATTCCTATTGAAACAAATATTGCGATAGGTTTAGCAGTCGTAGTTTTACAAAATGTGACTGTAAAACATCACATTATAAAGACATAAAACGACCTGTGAAATGAGGTAATGCGAGGACCTCAATTACGACCACTAACCCTATTTTTAACGGTAATTTTTCAGTAATAAATTCGAGCATACACTGTATGATATGTTGATGATGTTACCTCAATAAGTATAATTTTCTTATCAACACTTGCTCCCCCAAATATCTGATTTGATGAATACTTTGTAGCCATTTTTATAAAATTGTGGAAGGTCGATATCTGCGATTCACTACATACGGTATTATCTGACAAAGAAAATTACTCTTAAATCAGTAAATCCAAATGTTAACAGTCATAATTTGCATCTATATGTATATTAACCATGTATGAATGATATTCCCGTCTTATTGGTCCATTCTTGAATCCTAAAGTCTAACTCATTAGAAAGACAATATAGGGTGGCTGTTTTTCCAGCTCCTGCTGGTCCAGTGATCAATAACATTGGACAACATTTATGATTGAAACCCAAATTCGCTAGCAACCATCTCCTCACATCTTCAACTTTCTTTTTGTTTACTGCTAATTCTTCCTAAAATTAAAAAAATATGTAAGAGTGGAATACTGGCCATTAGAAAGTTTAGCATCAAAATTTCCATTTAACAATGTAGTTCACCACAGAAGGCGAAAGAGAATTAAATGTTTCAGTCTTACCTGAGTTTTTGGACGATGTTTATCAACCCATAGCTGTCCTTGCGTTGCTCGAGAATATGTATTAGTTTTCTTACAAGGACCTAATAGCTTTTTACTTTGCTGCTTGTCATCCACTGTAGGGACCCGAAATGAATCAAAAGACGGCACAATCCAACTTTTCTAAATTGATATAAAACGAGTGCTTGCAATAACAGTCACTCTGCATAACGTTACAGAAATGGAAAGAGGCATTACCAATGTAACTTTACGAGACATTTTCACTCTTTCTTTAATCCATCATTGACACCTTCATACATAACTTTCCTGACTAGATTACATTTCAGAAATCAAACTTCATGTATCAATTCTACCACACATTCTTCTATCAATTCAAAAATGTCGAAACAACTTGTTGAAAAAAAAACTAAGTCTAGTCAAGGCGCTCTACCTTGCAGCCGTTTCGAACACCATCTCCCGTCATTCTTGTGAGTGGCGTCAATTCAAATGGTTGCACTACCTTTAAAGTGGCGGTGTTGTTCAATATAGGATTACACAATAGATAAGTAAATTATTATCTAATCTCCTAAGTTGACAATCACTTACTTATATCGCAAATTTACCATAAGTCTTGAAGCCGCATTTCCACTACTATGTAAAGCCATGTCCAAAAGGAGCAAGATAGATGGCAGACAGAACAGGTCACCTCGTGACACGGTATGAGTCTGCTTTATTTATGAATGGCGTTTGGGGTTTACTTCTTTTTGAACTCAAAGTTTGCCACTGGTCCTAAGTGGTTTTCCGTCTGATAAAGAGAGAACATAAAAGTGCACTTCCTGATGGGAAAAATTTAAATCCGTGGTACTGCATGTATGAGGTTACAGTATTTACCCGAATTGGGTAGACCAGGCGTCCCCAACATTCGGCCCGCCAGTCGATTTAATCCGGCCCGCGGAAGGATTCTACAAATGTATTTAAATTTACTGAATTTCCAAACTCAATGGTGAAGCGTGGGTATAAAACAGAAATGAGCCGTCGAGCAAGAACAAATGCCAATCGCGTCAAAATGTCCTTGTTAGTCTCTGTGGAGCACCTTCAGACGGTCTGGTTGTAGGAGCGGCTTATTGCGTTGGACCCACCAGTTCTCGTCTGATCACCGAAGTTAAGCAACGCAACCCCAGCTAGTACTGACATGGGTGGCCGCTTGGGAAAATTGGGTACCGCTAATACCCTACAATCGTCGCATTAGTGCAGTGTCTGTGCAGTCTCTGCATTAGAACTACGTAGTGGACGGGGCTCTAATGGCCTTGTAGTTGAAGGGCCCTAAAACACCAACAAACCACACCAAACGGTCTGGTTGTGGCCCCCCGACCTTCGCAAAATTCCTAATCTGGACCGCCGACCAAAACTGTTGGAGACCTCTGGGGTACACCTACAGTAGGCCTTATATAATTGGGATGCGATGATCAATGAATAAAAACTTAAATTACAAGTTATTTATATTTATTTACAAATTAGGAACACTTTTTCTTTATCTATTTGAAGTACGACAACATGCAAGAGTATTTAAAATGACCACAGAATAAAATTTACAAATAGTACAATTCGGAATAATATAGCAATAGAAATAATATTTACATGTATTTAAAATGTTTGAATGGCAGTGAGTTTTTCATCCCAAAATTTATTTACACTGACGTTAAAGCTGTTGTTCTAAATAATTGTTTCGAAATGTGCAAAATGAAAATTTGCTCATACGTATACCTCGTTGTGGAGATTTGAAAATGTAAATTATGTAATTGGACACGTCAATGTAAATTATGTAATTGGATTCGATATTGACCGAGTGAACTCGTACCATACTCCTGGTCAGGGCTTCATTAACGTCACCAGAGGGACATTAAACCACGCTTACCCCAACACCTCGCTTATTTTCTTGCAACTTTTTAATTTAAGATATTTTCTTGAAGTTATCAATTTATTATATAAATCTTCGTTGGGTCCTTAGCGTATTTATTATAATTTAAAAACAAAGAGAGAAAAAAAGCGTAAAAAAGTTGGCGTTTTTAGACTTTCGAGAGTCTCTTGCCGTCATATTCAGAACAATGTTCCTCAAGTATTTTTAAACGGAAGACTTGAAGTAGGCCGACTTTAAAATTAAAGTTCATAGAAATAAGCAACCAGCTTAAAGATGATCAGTTATTAGGTTGAGGGTGGCCATTATGCACCATCCTTTGTAAGTTATGCAGAAGTGACCGTAGTCCACCTCACTTGTGTTCCAATGTTATAAAGCCAAACTAAGAGGGAAGTGACACTGAAACCGAGAGTAATCAACATCGTTGAAAACTGATAGGGTGCTGGACCACCGCCACTTGGAAGACCATACCAAACTCGTAAGGATCTCTGGATGGCAAGAGCATCTTCACTTAATTTCTCTTTTTGAGTGTGTGTATTTTTGGGAGCTCTAATAATTAGACAAAAAAGATCAAAGATTTAATAGATCTGCGTGATCCCGAATATTCTAACGAATCTGTGAAGCAGCACTAACGAGCCTTACCTAGTTGAACGGTTGTCTAGCCTTACCCAGAGATCATTGAAATTACGATGCTTTGCAGAAAATGTGGATGATGGACCTGACTGCAAGGACATTGCTTTCGTTTTTGCTTTCTGCTTAGAGTGATGTCGTCCTTGTTCCGCTGCCAACCGATGGGCAAATACATTGGCATCATCATCACCATTTCGGACGTCGTCTTGATCCAAAGTGTTGGAAGATGGAGAGAAATCTCTTAGTAGACTGAACTCTGGAATGGTTGGAGGACGGATACGAGGTCGTTTCTTGTGTCTGAAATGTAATAATTTGAAAACATACAGTAATCTGTAATTGCTAGTTAGCTCTGAAGGAGCAGGACTCTGCTAATTCAACATTCTGGAACGCAAGATTGTAAACTGAATTCATTAAACAATTTTTTTACCCCTCCTGGCAGGCTTGGCGCCACTTAAACGTCAGAGGGTTATGGCTTCTTCCAGGCAAGGCGGAATTAACCTACTTAGTTCTCCGACCTTTTTTCTATGAATAGTAGTGTACGGTCTCCTCAAATTACGACCCAGTTCCGTTCCGACTAATAGGTCATAAGTCGGATTTGTATTTTTCACCACTACGGTTCCAGACAGCCTGCCATACGCAGAGGGAGCGGCGAGTTGCGTTGGACACACCAGTTCTCGTCTGATCACTGAAGTTAAGCAACGCAAGCCCAGTTAGTACTGACATGGGTGGTCGCTCGGGAAAGCTGGGTACTGCTAATACCCAATAATCGTCACATTGGTGTAGTGTCTGTGCAGCATATGCATTAGAACTACGCAGTGGATGGGTCTCTAATGACCTTGTAGTTGACGGGACCTTAAACACCAACAAAACAAAAGCCATACGCAGAAGAGCCAAACGGAATCTGATGTCCAGATTCTGCTAAGTTTTAGGCATAACCATACCAATTTAGTTATTGTTTATTTACTATTTTGATCAATATTTATTTTTTTGTGGTCGTAAGTCGAGGGGAAAGTATATGGTGTTAGTTCAGGATCTGGCAAGATGAAAGATGCGGTTGCAAGATCTAATTCATGGTCTTTTCTATACGGAGAGTGATAATGCTAAGAACTGTCATGACCCCTTGGGAATGTGACCTCACCTCTACAGAACTTTAGTGGTAAGATGAACACTTGACATCCTTTTACTAACACTTCACATTCTAACCTTGGAAAATAATTTATAAACGCTCTGGAGAAGGATTGTTCTGTAGATAACTTATGTTTAATGTCCACTAAAAATGGGTCGCCTTGTGTGGGTTACTACTAGCATGTCCAACTTAAGATCGTTAAGGCCTTTACATTTATTCAAGTATCTTAATGCCAGTAACGTTTGAATTAGGATGACATTCAACTTGCCCCAATTTCACCCCTTCCCCACCGCAAAATTAAGTATCCACAAGAGTTTATGGATAGTTACTTCAGTCGGCAGGAATCAGGGTCCGTCTGTCGTGGATCATACGTGAAACATTTTACTCGTGAGTCCTTGGTTGTAAACAGTGGCGTCACTACGTGGGTGCGGGGCGCACCGTGTGACACCACTCACACCATGAGAAATGGGGTGACACCAAAGCAGAAGAAGCAGCTTTTTTCGGGAGAGGGGGGGGGTGACGCCAAGCCTAGCGACGCCACTGGTTGTAAGTTCAATCCTGGTCGAGACTGTGGACCTGATGCCATAAACCCCCTTTTTAGTCTTTGATTAGCATGCAAAAATACAACCGGTCTGAATATTCTACCCAGTATCTCACATTTCGTTCTCCTTGCCTTAAACTTTCTGTCTATCTATTTCTACAAAATTTCTTTTTCTGGATGTCTGGAATCCATGTTTATTCAACCATGGCATATTCGGAGATAATGGATTGGTGGCATTAGGTTCTGTAGTATTGTGTGCAGTGATGAAAGGAAATACTTCTATCATTTGGTAACTTAACGATCTCACTAGAAGTGGTGAATGTTGAAGAAATAACCTGTCAGCGCTGTTAATTTGATTGATTTTTCTCTGTGTTGGTCGTATCTCATTTGGTATAGCAAAGTGTTATTCTGAAATGTAGCTGTCAGCCTTTGAAAGGGGTTTTATGAAGGGAAATGATGGGTCTGTTTCAAGTGACAAAGAACGTTTCTTATTATTATTAGGATTTGCTTTTGAAGGGGAAGGGGGAAAACAATTATTAGTTGCACAGTATTGTGATGAGTGGGGCATAATAAACTTAATTTTGTCAGTCACATAACCGTAAGTTTACATTTCCTTTAGGGTGGATGCAAAAGGTGTAAGTTGAAACTGACCATTATTCTCTTCCAAATGTCCATATCAAAATAAGAGAAGGTCGGAAGGGTTTTAAACTTTTTCAGTTTGGCATCTGCTATTTTCAGTGTGAATCTGTGAAGGTGGACGAGATTTTATCATGTACTTACGGTTTTATCTTCTGATAAATGGATATATGTTCCACTTCAAAGCCCAGGTTCTGAATGACGTCCAAAACAGTGTGGTTTCCCAGAAAGTGTCCTGCAGGGGGAAAAATGGCTGTCCTTTATTAAATTTAGTTAAATGGATGGAAGTGAGTATGCAGTGACCGGTGCAATTCTTATAAGCTTGTGTAGTATAGTAGCTAAATTCAATCAAGAAAAATTACGAGTTCAAAATAGCTTGACGTAGGACAGAATTCTCTAAACTTCTCTCAAATGTCCTTTTAGATATGAAGCAGTTCGCGCTCGAAGGAAAGGGGGAATGTGAATTGGGACATTACTCTTTTGCTTTACAACCAACTACTAGACGAGAATGACATTTTTATTTGATGGAAGAAGGAACTTCAGGCTTCTTCGCTGATGGATTGCCACATTTTTACTACGGGTATTATTTTTTTTTCTATTCCCCCCTTCTCTCTTTATCCCTGGCCTTCAGAAGTGTCAACGATTAGCAAATCTTCAAAAACATGGTCAGCTTCCATCAACACATTTTCTTGTCCAATAAATCCTGAAATAGGGTTTGAATTCGTTTTTATCGCATTTCTAACCGTGCCAATGTTAGAGCCACGGATGACAGAGATATATAGAGCAAGAATTTAGTGACAAATGTTTGTTTTGGGCTAGAAAAGAAAATTCCTTGTTTTTTTTTAGAAATACTGTACACCTTAACAATATTTTTTTGAAGATTTTATTGACCTTGTCTGTGTCACCAGAATTGCTCTCGGAGGCAGGCGGCTGCTATAGTCAAAAGCAGAAAGAGGCCCACTTTACAGGCCTTTGACAATTTCGACAAACTAAAGCTAAGAGCGCATGGGATTGAAATATCGGTTTGGGCAATTTTTTTTGCCGATGCCAGGGATACTGCATATACTGTATTTTACTCCACGTAGCAAGAATGTTGTGGTGACATCACGGTTTACTTCCTATCTGACAAAAAAAACGTACTTCGCGCTATCCTTCTTTCTTTGGTCCGAAAGAATTACCTAATTCGTCTCTGCCAGGTTCATACCTGCAACAGTTGCTATTCTGTAATGCGGATAGGAATCCAATTTGGAATAGGGTTGGTAAACAGTAACTACTCGTGAGAAGAGAGGAGTAACTTATCCTGCTGCGAATGCAATGCTTTCAAGGTTGCAAATGATCAAATGGTGTACTTATGCTGGGTCTAACCCCTTACATGTGTTAAATAAACCTGTGCACCAGTTCTTACCTGCTCCGAATGCGAAGAAGAAACTTTTGTCAGGATGTGCCAAGAGTAATTCTGTAACCCGTTCAGCCATGCGATTGTTTCGTCTACAGATGAGTTCTTCTCGAAAGTAGTTATCAATTTTACGCGCCGTTCCAATATCTACTGGAGGAACTGATGCATTGACTAATGTGGGCACCTATAAAGTGAAAAAAATTCAACAAACTAAATTAAAGACTACGTTTTTTTTGGAACGATGCCCTGTAATAACACAAAGAAAATGCATAAAGGGGATCTAGAAGAGTTAAAAATAGATTTAGCAGTAAAACTATTGTTTATTCGTTGTAAGATTACTGAAGTAGTTTTTGAAAGCATTTGAGTTGTGTGTGTGAGAGAGAAACTTTACTAAGATGTGGAATATGCAAGCTGTTTAAAAACTCAATTCTTGGCAAACGAACCCCTCTCCCAACTTATGGTGAGTAACACCAAATGATACAAAATACATGTTACCTGAGTAGTGTCCTGATTAAAAATGACAGTATTCAAATCACCGCAGTTATAATGTTTGATGAGGTCATCAGTGGTATAGTGAGGATGAACGCCACCATCTCTGATGCGTTCGTGTTGATGCAACGTCTGATTGAGTGCAAAAAGAACCTACAAATAAAATTAATATAAAATTACAGTAATTCGGTCCTAACCCTTTTGCAAATCACGCCACTGATCCACTACTGGATAGATTATGTTGGCAGGACAAAGAATCGGGCGGCTTGTGTCGCCAAAGATATTCATTACAAACTACAAAAAAGTCTTGGACAATAACAACGGGCTTAAGCGGTTGATGGAGTGATGCAGGTCTCCACCCAGTATTGCATCTGCTTACCTGGATGGGGATTGTATGCATTAGGAAACAAATAGTTGCAAACCATTCATACGCAACGTTATCACGATAAAAGGTATGCCTTGAGGATTAGCATTCAGTTCTTGTAAATCAGATGTCATGGATGACTACCTACTGATAAGGGAAGACCAAGTCCTCGACACAGTTGTTACATGTTATTGCAGCAGATGGACTGATATAAGATGGGATCGCAAGGGTTTGGGTCGAAAAGATGGAAACAGACTTAGAAGATATTAGAGATGGAGGATAGGGCGCAAGAGCTCAATAACCTGTGGTCGTTGGGTCACTCATTAATTATCGGATCCTGATTGTACTCAATTGGAGTATCCAGTGTTCGTGGTTCATCAGAAAGAAAAACGCAGCCGACCAGATGTAAACTTGCATACTTTGTGCTCGAGATGTAAGCGCTTCCACCTACTGAGATATAGTGGTTATTGATAGACCGAAATGGGGGATGTGGCACACGGGACCAAAGGAGGACTGGATGGAATCGAGGTCAATGGGTGCTTGGCGATTATTGATAGAACTACTGGGAAATTTTCATAGGTCAGTAGTGTGCTCAAATGGGCACACGACATTGTAGGCAGCCTAAAAGTAAATGTTGCGTTGAGGGTCTTGTAGATGTCCACCCCCACATGATATTGTCTGAAGAATTTGTAGGAAGTTAAGAATAGTCTGGGTTAGCTTTAGACTGTATACTGTACTTGTTTCTATCCGAGTTCGATTCCCAGACGTGGAAATGTACAATTTTAATCTGCTAGCATGCTGAAGGCTCTTGTACTGCCCTAAGAATAAAGCGCCTACTAATAACAGTAGGAAATGACCAACAGCAGGTTGTCCACAAAACCACGACAATAAATCAATACTTAAACGGAACAAGCTTCCTGCGCCTTGCGAAATGCGTGTTAGAAACGTATATAAGGGTCCGTGGGAGTACAGTACTGTGTGTCAAATGGTCATCCAGACCCCCTTGATTTACAATTGTTTCATTGCCCCCCCCCCCCATTTATACCGCCAACTATTACAACCCAATTCATACCACTGGATGGGAGAAAGACTAGGAGGAGCAGAGAAGATTTAATGGCAATGCATCAATCAAGTGAAAAATTTAAGTAAGGGTAAGGACCGAAATGTCGGCATCTATGATTTTTTTGGCCACCAACCATTTATCATTTTACCCGTCACCGTTTTTCTGCTTTCCTGTCCCCTCCTCTCTCTCTCACGCACCTATTTTCATACTCTCAGGTATCTATTGAATAATAGTCATTTTTGTTTTCTTTCCCATCGCAGTTCTCCAGCTACTTCTTACTTTAACATGATTTCAGCGGTGCCAGTACCTCTCCAATGTCACATCGGCCCTTTGTATCCATTCCATTGACCATTTCGACAATGCAGTATAGCAAATACTTTCAGCAAAACATTAGTGATATAAATCTTCGCTTGCACCTGGGTTCGGGCTGTTTGGACACTGTCCACTAGTCGGCAAGCTATTCAGAATAAATCCTTTATTTAAAAAAACATGGAATTGAGAAGGACCATTGGTCCTCCTAATATGATCCAGGTGGCTCTTAACAATAGCATTCCGAATGCACAAAACAAAATATTCGTTATTTATCTCTACAATGACCTCGGCAATATGGTCCTAACCTTCTTCCGCCTTTTTCTCGAAAAAAAAAAATTAAGTTTAAGGCTACTAGTTAATGGTTCTCTCTCTCTCTCGGCCCTGCTATCCTGTCTAAAACACGTGGCGAGCAACGAGAGGACTGTCTCAATGGGGATGTCGTCTTTCATCCCGTCCATTCACTTTTTTTTCAAGGACTCACAACCTATATGTATTTTTTTTACGTTTTACAACTTTAGCTCTGTAATGAGGCGGTGAATTTCTAGGTCTTATAACAATAATCATGGATTAAACCTAACAAGATTGTTAATCTGATAAATAGATTAAAGAGGGTAGACATTGACTGCTACTTATTATTTCTGATCCCTAAGGAAAAGGGCCAATTAAAGAATTTTTCTTGACTTTTTTGTTACATGTCGCAAAAGGACCTCTGGCAAGGCTGTTCGACAGCTGGCTTTGTTAAAATGGTTACATGTGGATTTCATCAGTGTACAGGTTCGAGTCTTGCCGAAGACTATAGTTTCTTTCACGTTCTGGTTATTTAACGTCGGCCTGTCAAATCTAAAGACCATTTACCGACGTCCGGAGACCACACTTGGGAATTTTTAATTCATTGAAACGGAGATGAATTGCCGCATCGGCACACTAAGCGCGCGTTTAAGGACCTCCAACAATTAAGAGAACGGCCCTTCTTAAACTATAGGGGGGGATGTAACTGCTAGTAAGATAAATTCTAATGAACTGCTTTTTTTACGGGACAAAGAAATATGTCCGATGGTTACTTACAGGTGAGAAATGGAGGAAGGGGGTTTAGCCCAATTGGTAGCGTGATTGTCTTTTCAACTCATGATCATAGGTTAAGTCCTGGTCGAAGAAGGGTGTTTCTAAGTAGGAAAGGGCCTTTCTGTCGGAAAAGATGTAAACGGTGGTCCCAATGTTATCACTTAGAGAAAGAACCCTTTCCACACTTGAGAAAATTAGACGTGTAAAATCGGTAAGTTTTCCCAGTGGATGAGTCGATGTTAAATAGACCTAGAACCCAAACTAAATCTGTCTGTGGCTGTTTTATTTGTTCCACAATTTACTCCAGGTACGACAGTGTTCCAACGAACTTCAGAACGGCACCATCACCATTGGGGAAATGTCTTCCCAAATGGGGAACTGAGTTTTGATTTGCCTGTAGACGGCCCATCTGAGGCGTAAGAATCTTTCATTCCTTATTTTATCCTGGTTAACCCACGATAAAATATCTGAAAATGCTGGTGGCCATTCCAAGGTGGGATATCAGTGAAGGTGACCCTAACAGGTGAATTTTTGTCCTATCAGTACGTTTTATCTATGAAAAAAGGCGACTTCTTAATGTCCAAGCGTAAGAAAAGGACTTTGCCTCCCTCAGCAAGCCTCGGTCAGAATCGATCTTCCAATCATACACTCCAGTAAAAAAGTTTGCAATTCGAGATATTTGGTTAACAATATAGGATCCGAAAACTATCGTTTGAGTGGGTACGTCTCATTATTATTTCAGCCTGCATAGGATTCCTGCTGGAGGGGGATTGTCTTTCAAGAGAATCTTCGATGAATTTCAGCAAAGTAGTGTACTCAAGCTTCCCCCATTCTTCTCTTCAATGTGGCTTCTTGCTGTTTTTCCCTCCTTTAAAAAATCTCAAGTCAGGTATACACTTAATCGGGTACTAAAAAAGTTGAGGAAAACACCTTGTTTAACGTCAAAAACTTGAGTATTTATGTATTTTATTTGAAGCCCTGTCACCTGTAACGAAATTCAGGTGGGCGTGATCAATGTGTGTACTCTTGCTCCATTTTTTGGTGGTTTGTCTGCCCAAAGACGCCAGGCCTCCCATGGTGTTAACATGTCGCTGCCTTTGATGTTATTTAGCCTTGGAAAAGAGTGAGCAGACTCCAGGCTTTCGATGGGAGGGAGAGAAGAACAGGGTGTGTGTGGAGGGATTGCAAACTGAGATAAGATAGGTTTCTTAAAAAAAAAGAAAATTAAGGGAGAGTAAAAGCGCCCCGTAGTGAGTGTTTGAAAATGTGAGGGTTCCGTTCCAGAGTTTTAGTTTTACTTTGGAAGTTTTAGTTGATCCTCCATAATCGCTGTGTTGTGCACACGTGAAACCCCTTTTATTTACAAGAAAGGCCATGTGTAGCTCGGCAGACTTCCAGGTGTAAAAGCCTTGCCTCCCTGCCACCGATAAATGGCCTCATAAACAGATTGATGTTGAATAACCAAAGTAAACCACGCCAAACCAGTGCTAGTTAAAATGCTTTTACCAACTGATAGAAATATACCGCCGCTAGTAAATACAATTAAGTGAACATGTCTGTTTTCAGGGTGAATTGTGTCGAAAAAGGGTAGCCCATATTTCAATAGATTTATCTTTCTTTCTGAAAGATAAAATATATCAACTTTGGGTGAATGTGCACTTAGATTTTGTTTGTGACTGCCTAAAAAAAGATGCCGACTTTTCTTCTTTCAAAAAATCAAGTTTAAAAGAAGATAGTTTTATTTAAAAAAAAAAAAAAAACAGCTGCCCCAAACAAAGTAATTTTAAGTTAGAAGAGGGCGCCACCGTCGTAACGTGACAGGTGACATACGTTAAATTATTTGAAAACATACCAAAAATTCAAGTGCTTTTCAATATGCCTGTTGATTTGAGACACATTGTTCTTTGATAAACAACCGTGCTTGTATCAGCATTCACCGATCTGACCCTGCCACAGACAGGACAAAGGTATGATAATAATGCTAAAGAAGCGCCACACAGATCTTCCTAAGTGGTGTGATCCACCCGCTCTGAAGGAGGCGAGGTAAACTCCTGCACCTGGGATGAAGACAGTGGGATTCGCTGTTTTCCCCCGCTCAAAATACAACCGCTGATATCGGCCGGGATTGAATCTGATAAAATTAGCTCGAGTCAAGCACATTATCTGTTGGGCTACATGGACATAAGGCAAGTGCCTACAAGGGAGGGGAAAGCTCACCCTTCTCTCTCGGAACGGGTTGTTCGGTTGAATATTCTTTTAGCAATTGTCTCAGGCCATGAGCACCAAACGGAGTATTCGCCGAATATTGTCAAAGCAGTTTACAGTCCTAGTTTGTATTACCATGCAACTCTCCTCCCTACACCCGAGAGAGGGGGTGGGGTGTATGATGATACACTGCTGCTGTAAAAAGCAGCTTATAAGCTCATTAAGCCAGTTCTGTCTTTCCCCTCGCGAAATAGTCAACGTCATTATGACTGATGCTCACTAGGCTCAGCATGTGCTTCGTAAGGGTGTCGGTGCCCCAAAAAGACCACCCAAGAGGTTATGACATTGACTTTTTCGGTGAGGTGGGTTTCCTCTTTCGCTTTTTCCTTCAACCTGCTTTTTTATGCGTGCATCTTATCTCTGTCTTTCTGTCTAACATTCACAGTGGTGAAGGTGGAGTAGACTTGGAGGCCAAGTTAAAAAAACGAAATTTACGCCAATGAATCCCCTTAAATATCCCGAAAAGGGAAAATGCAGACAATTTTTTTTAAACATAGGAGTAGAGAGGAACAAATCGCCATGTTTGTCATATCTAATACATTTTTTGGAGTTGGGAGGGGTTCAAATTGTCTGTCGTAAATCGGATTTGTCCTGAATCATGAGATGTAGGACTTAAATGTAGAATAGAGGGCTGCTGTGTTATTTCAAGAGTACGGCTTTGATTCCGGTTGGTGCCAAGGATTTCATTGAGGTGAGAAGGAACCATTCAGGCGACCTATGACTTAAGACAGAAGAGGTCACTGGATAGATTTTGCATTCCCTCTCCCCCAATAGAAAAAGGGTACCCAAGAGACATCCAAAGGGCCATGTTGAAGGCCCATTATAAAAGGGGAGGCGAGTAAATAACATTACATGTGTAAATATAAAAAGTTTCTGCTGTAGAATCCGGAAAAAATATTTTTGGTAATCCTGATGTGGTCTAGAATTAAATCCAAATGAAGGTAGGACCTAAACGTGGCTGGTCTGGGATTATAGAATTATAATCCATCCCACTCCAAATGGATTTTTGTTCTGCTGGAGAGGCCTATGACGCAAGTGAGGCCCTGTGATATCGGAGGGTCCCAATAACGTTAAAGCGGAAGTTCTACAGGGCAGTGGTTAGGATCAGAGTGTTGGACACTGCGAAAGAGTCACGACAATAGAATAAGGGTAGCCGAAAGCGAATGCTGAAGTACAAGAGATGGGGTGTCGAGAGCAGACAGAATTCGGAATGAGTATGTTAGGGGTAGTTTGGGTGGGGGACATCATGGAAAAAAATAAGAGAATAATTCGATGTGGTATGCAGCGTGTGATGGGAAGAGGGGAGCAGGAGCTCGTTAGGGTTCATACAGGGATGCAGGTTGGTGGAAGCACCCGGGGCAGAGGAAGGCCAAAGCGGACATAGGAGCAGGTTGGACAAAGGGATACGATAATGTGGGTGGATGGAAACCTCCTGGGTGATAGGCGGGAGTCGAGGGCCAGACCCCACAGACTGGACCCTGCCGCAGGTGGGATAAGGATATGATGATGGGGAGGCCTATGATTCCAGTGATTTGTCAATGGACCTCTCATAACGTTGCGATATTTGTTTGAGGCGTCTTTCTGCGTTTTATGAATGGTCCTTCTTTCCGGAATCTGAGACGTATGGCGAGTGGACAAATGCATTCCATTATTCACAACCATCATTGTTAGTATTTGACTTAAAAATTGTAGTAACCCATTTATTCCTCATCTATCTTCTTTATGGTTGTGCCATATTTTATCTTTGTTATTCCCTTTCTTGTCGTGGCTTTTTTTTTTTACTATAGTTAAAAGAAATTCATCCATACTTGTTTTTCTTTGACTGGTTTGCCGCCGTCTTCAACAAAATATATTAAAGTCGTCTGAAAACGTGACATTCACTCTTTTTTTGTTCGGTTTTCAGTGATGATGATAAAATCCCAAGTTACCCCATCATTCAATAGCGTTAAAATTCACTATTGATCGATAGGAAAGGGAGAAGGAAACATCTCAAGAAATATTTGCTGTCTTACGTATCTTCTCGTCCTTCTACATTCCTCTTCCAAGTCATCTTCTGACAACTGAATAAACTTCCTCTCAAAAAAAAGATAGCATCATCAAAATGGTCGTCTTTTTTATCCGTAGTTTAAAAATAACAGGATATTTTTTTTCTCTCTTAAGGCTGAATTCAAATGATGATAATAAATTTTCAACTGTATTTAATTATTGAACATCGCGCTTCTTGTCTACGTACTTATTATGATAACATCTCTTCTTCCCTTCCTCCCTCTCGCTTCTTCAAAATATCGTTTTTAACTTCAGGAATGTACAAAGAGGTCAGTCGGCAGTTCGGACATGCAGATGAAATAGCTCAGTATGCCTCACTCCCTAAAAGAGTTTTATGACAATATTAGGCCTCTGATTCTGCCCCGAAATCCCGAACTCATGCATACCGGTATACGACCCTGCCATAGGTAGGAAATGGATCAAATAGGAAATAAGGCATAGTTGAAAATGGAAAAGAGAGGGATCTAATTTGCTCTTCCTCCTCCTAAAACCAAATTCTTCCAAAATGCGACCTAAAAGGCACAATGACGATATCCACTTAATAGATGCCAATCCAAAGTTCCCAAATTGCTTTTATCTCACCCTGTATGAAGAATGGGGGCTGGGAAGAACGAAGCGGAAGGGAGACTGCGCATGCGCAGCTGTTAGTGGCCCTCTCCCACTTGGTGGCGTTAATCACGCAAAGTTCTATTTGAATGGCGCTGATTTCTATTTAACAGTCATTTTTATTTGCAATTTCTACGTAGTAAGAAAACTAATTAATATACAAATTCAACGAACTTCAGTGCACTTTTCATCGACCTATATTGCAAGATATAAATAGCTCTACATATTTTCAGAGTGCTACGAAAATAATGGTGCGTATATACATTATTATAACGCGCTTGACTCGAAATAGGAACCCTAACATTCGAGTTACCCTAAATCCTTTCTATCCAGAAAAACAAATTGGCACCATTATTAAAGCGTTACGAGATCAATTTGTCAAAAAAAGTGGGAAGCGATTTTATAAATGAAAATTGGTATACGACATGAGCTCTACTTTAATCAGTATGTCGAACGGTTCATTTCGTAACCATAATGTTATTCTACTACATGACGAAAGTAAGCCTATGATGTACGTATTTGAGAATTCAATCTCTATTATTAAGTCTTGCTTTTTTTTTCTTTGACTCCTTACGTCCCTAAAAAACCAATAACTTGCCAGAAATACCGTACGGTACTTATTCAAGTCTTTCGCACTCTCTTTTTTCTCTCTCTGAAATCTGTCATCACAATTTCACCGTGTCAAATAATAAGTGAGAATATAATTATCGCATCAAGATGGTAAATATGGAGAATACAAGCAACGACAGAAAATGGAATCTCTATTCAATGTGAGCATGAATTAAGTGCACGCACACATTTCTCATTTTGATATATAACTCCCCACATGTCAGTCAAACATGTTAGTGTTATGTGATGACCAAAATTAATGTCGTGTTCATTACGCAAGCTAATAACTGTTTAACACACATACACAAGGGGGAAACATCACCTCAATTACTAAAATGCTCATATTTCATTCAAGCTCTGGTTGGGTACGTTTGAGTTTTCTCCTCTTCTTTCTCATGTCTCTGGTTCTATTTCTCCTAACAAATGCATTTTCAAATAGAATCATCAACTATAATGTCTCATAAACGATCTCAAATGTCATTTTTGCAGCAGCTGTGCAAGTGTATGTTTAGTGCTGTTGCTGCTGTTTCCGCCCAGGAATTTATGGCAGAGAATGCGGCCCAACCAAAGTGGGCGTCGGCCTATGGTTGAACAGCTGGGTGGATGGATTTGGAGCATTGTGGGCTTATGTTTCTTCAACTATATATGTACTTACTTCTTACCGTAATTCTGGTAAGAACATAGCTGAATATAGTGCAAGAACCTAAGTAAGAACGATAAAATTAGGTCTGATCTTACGGCGTAGGTTGGAATGGAATTGACAGATTCCTCCTGTGATATGTAATGTAAGGGATCTAAAACAGTCCTTCACATTATGATACCTAGAGAGGGACCTAGGAGTATCTCATTCCAGTCTTCAATTGTAAGAGCTGATTAAATTTTGAAATGATGGTCGTAACAACGACGTTCATATGAACCCAAGCATAAGACCTCAATAGCTCAATTTGTAACGTGCACTTGCTTTTTGAGTTCACAGGCGAAGGTTCGCCCATGGCAGAGGCAGATGGTTCACCATATAACAAAGACGGGGTTTAATACAGTAGTACGCATTCTATACAAGTTACGTGGTTCCATGAGTGGGTGTGAGATATCACCTGCCTCTCCACGAACTCTGAATGTCACGAATTGGTTGATGAATGGATTTATATGAGCCGGGAACTCACGTGCGCTAGCGAAGATACCCACAGTTCATGGTGCGTAGGTTCGTTGTAGACCAGTGAGAGAAGGAAACGAAGAGAGAGTCTTCTAACTGATTTTAGCAGAGCTGTGTTTATCCACCCAACTCTCCACACGACCGAGTCCAGCAGCGACCCTTGGTTACCCCTCAAGCTAGTGTCTAAGATTCTAACTACATGAAATGTTCAAGAATGTACGTGGTGACTGATGAGTTTTGTATATACCAGCATTAACTTTCCTTCTTAAATGTCTTCTCTGTCATCTTCCTTGAAGACTGGTCGTTTACATGGGCTTTAAAGGTAATATCGCATATGGTATTTCTGAAATATTGACACTTACAAAAAAATTTGTGCCGACCTCAGAAGTTCAAATTGTAAAGCCCGCTCAGCCAAGGTTGATAGCTGGGTGGTTTCCTCTGTGATGAGAGGAGTCTAAAGGGTGCCTTCCATCTTATAGTTGTCGTAGTCTCACGGGTGGCAGCTCGACATCACGTGCCGGTCGACCGTCCCAGCACACCCGCGTAGAGATGAATCAGAATATGTTGAAATCACAAACTCGATATTACAAAAACTAAGCGACTGACTTTCAGTAGTACTTAGAAGAGCGATTAGACAGATGAGTGGGTGGCGATGGTGTCCACGTGAGAGAAGAGAAACGGTTGTCACACAAGTCCACATTTTATGATATCAATAAAACATACATCGGGTCTTTCCGCAAAGGACATTTTTCTTCTACAATGTTGAAAGCAATACGGTAACCATAAATTTATACGATCAAATTTAATGAAACACTAAAACTTTTATGGCTTAAAATATGTCGTGGTCGAATTAGACTTTACAAGAGTATTATTTGTCTCGTATCATATAAACTTTCGCGATAGCAGTGGCAGTATTATTTATTCTTAAACTTTTTCCGTCTTATCTACTGTCCAGTCGTTTGCTCGCATTTCAGAAAAACGATCCAAAAGTGTTCAGGTCAAAAGAGGCCACTTATACATTGAAGAAGGGTGTACCGATAAATACAGAATATTTTAACGCTTAAAACCCAACTATAACAAAGCATAGGGGTTACAGCTTAGATGGGCAGCCGGCTGCGTAAAAATATTGACCAACAGATCTCCCATGTGTCCATCCAGAAGAACAAAGATGGGTGCCCGACCCTGCCATAAGCTGGAAAAGGGTTAGTAGTGTGTTGCTTGCCCGGTCCTAACGAAGCTAGATCTCAAAATAAGACATTATAAGCTAGCTCTTATTATCGATCTCAGGTTTTAAGGCTAGCAACGGAGTGGTTAGGAAGAGAGGTCAGAGGGCTAGTGGCATAGAAATGTAAAAGATTTCAAAAGACAATACATATCGTTACATGATAAAGGCAGGTCACAAAACAACTTGAGTTAAGGGTACGTAGGTTCAATCCTCGCAGAATTCGCGGGTGATTTCTCGGGGAGCAACAGGAAAACCTGTGTTGGTTATTTTACCATTTACTAATGTCCGGGAGCGGTCTACGTGTTGCGTATATTTTCTCCCTTGTAGAAATCGTTCCTTTGCGGAGGTGATGTATATACAGGCACCACAAGGTACCACAGTTTCGCTTCATACCCGGTGGATAGTAGGTGCTCTCTCTCGCCCGGAAGACACCGCCGGCTTCCGGTAGGATCAAACCCAAAATCAATCATGAATTGTGGTATCTAGGATGGTGGGATGTCGACTGCAGATAGAATTAGTATGTAGGGAGTAGCTTGGAGGTGGGGAACATCGTGGAAAAGATGAGAGAATAGATTGAGGTGGTATGGCCATGCAATAAGGAGAGGGGAGGAGGAGCTGGTTAGCTCCATCATAGGGATGCAGGTTATTGGAAGCACCCGGTACAAGAGAACGGCGAAAACAGACGTGGGAACAGCTTGTACGAAGGGACATATTAGTAGTATGTGGGGTGGGTGAGAACCTGGCGAGTGGAGGGCCAGAACTCGCAGACCTGACCCTGCCATAGGCGGAATAAGGGCATGATGATGATGAATTGTTCCATGTACGATGTCACACGTGCAACCCTTGTATGAGGAACAATAATAAAATGCAGTTTTTTTAAGGGTGGATGCCTCTATGACGTCATAAGTGTATGAAAATGACACCGAGTTTACAACTATGGATGGCTTAATGCATAACGTTATAATGCTGATATCTCGGATCATTTTTTACGATGTATAATATTTTTAAACTTCTTCTGTTATGCATATTGTATATTCTCCCCCATTTTTATGAGTTGTGATAAGCGCTTTAGTTATCACATTGTGAAGTTTTTAAACTGGATGACTAATTGCTAAAGAGCCCCATCTACTTTTTCCCTATTTAGCTATGTAACAGTATTTAACATTACAAATGGCCGTTTTGGGAATAATTCATACACAAAACATAATAATATTTCTCTCCCCCTTCGCAAAAAATAAGGCACTAATGTGATCCGAGATAAATTACTGCTGATAAATAAGTCATCCGTACAATGCGAGGATGATATTTCTAGGTGTAAGGGAGGAGAAAAGAAGTGAGATACTGTACTTGGTTTTACGTCTTTATAGTATCCTGCCCTCTGCCAGCAACATATTACATAATTAGATAAAATACAATTTCTTGTCTATTCTCTTTATAAATCTCGTTATATATATATTCTCGTCTATCTTTAAAGCTATAAAATTAATTCTTATCTACTGGCGATCAACTTTTATAGCAATGGATCGTTCTCCGTGCTACTATTATTGCAACATTTATTTATTTTCCAGAGTAGAACCCTTGAGGCTCCAGAATAGAACGTACAGACAGGACAAGGGAATACGGGACGACTCCCTCTCCCTCATTCAGTTAATGGCCTTCAGATTGGCAGGCCAGCATTAAATAAGCACATAAAGCATGCTCTGTATGATTGTTAGATGTCTCTTAAAATCAGTGTTAAACATGATTTTTTTTGTTCGACACATGATACGTAGGTTCGCTTCTGGTAGAGGCAGAGGTCACCCTCGGAAGTCACTTTCCATTCTGATGACAGAGTAAAGGGCGGAGTGTGACTTCCGTCGGACGAGTATTGGAAACCGCTGCTGCCATTCTGAAATGTGTCCATGATGTCAAATGGCATACAAGAACCCTTTTTAAGCGGAAAGGAAATGCTTACTTAGACTAAATTCCCACGTGTAGATAACATATTTAATAAAATGAAATTAAACCTTTTTTTTTAATCAAAAATATGCGATAGATAATCCTGATTGGAGATTTATGACTCGTGGGTATCCAACCGTTTCATAGACAGGAGTCAAAAGTGGCACTTTACTAGAAGTAAAACGATCTGAGGGACAAGCAAACCCCACTTTTTTGTCCCCCTCTTGACACTTGCTTTCTGTGTAGGCGGGTAACGTGGAACCTCTGAGCAATTTCTTGTGTGACCCATTCAGTGTAAAATTTTTAATGCGGTATAATGAGAAGGCAGGACGCCAGAATTCACTGCGGTTCGAGTTTCTTATCTTCCTACAAAGAATTTACATTTGAGAAGGGCTCCAGTTTCGTATTTCAATGTCAAGCATTTTAAAACTTTTAGTTTTAAATTTCGGTCATGTGGACCACCCAATTTTTTATTCATATAGACAAATGCTTCGCTACGAATTATTGCTTTATGATTAGAAAATCTCTCGTTAAAATCTCTTTTTCCCCATTTTCTTCTGAGGGACCTTAACCTATCGTCTCGTGAGTATTCATCATAAAGCCCTAGTGCTGACAGCCTTAAAGTTTGAAGTCAATAAGACCTTTATTAATTTACTTTAGCTGACTGCAATAATTGTTTATTATGCTAGGCTCAGGCTGTTTATCAACCCCAGAGTTTGAAATAAAATATCTGGAAATGTTGCTGATGTGTGGAAATGTTGCTGATTTCTGTGTAGAACGGGTGCACCTTTTACGCGAAAGTGACATCATACATAAGGACTGATTGGGAAGAAATCCCTGAACTAGGTCTGAAAACGAACCCCTGAAAAGGTTGACATGAAAAACCTCTGATAGGCTTGTGAATTTCCTGACTAGTCATAGCAGACTGCGATGGCACAGAGGTAGGGTGCTCGACTGCTGTGTCGGTGATTCCAGGTTCGATACTGGATCGAGGTGGGTTTGCTTCTCTCGGGCGAGAAAAAGAGAACTTCCGTCGAATGGGAGGTAAAGCCGTGGCTCCGTGTGGTGTGTACGATGTCACTTGTACGCAAAAGAACCCTTTTCACATCCATCGTGTAGATCGGCAAAATTCCCATGTGTAGGAGCTTCGGCAGAGTGCCCCAACGAACACCAGGCCGACGAAGTAAGCATAGGGGTTGCAGCGTAAAAATGTAGTCCAGCAGATCGTTCATGTGTCACAGAGAGACAACAATGAGTATCGACCCTGACCACAGGCGAGAAAAGGGTTATTGTTGAACGTGTGACTTTACCATCTGAGGTTTGCCTGACAAAGCCTTTATTGCATTGAACTAAATGTGTATCCAGCGTAAAAATTCTCATATTATGTGGTGTCTGTGCCACCATCCCTTTGCGGTGGTGAACTTTATTGGATAACCGAGATATACCAACAGCAAAATATTTTAAGATACCAACTAGCAGTGCAGTCGAATAGCTTGCCGGCGGCGCTCTGAAACTAACAAAGCGCCGTACTGAGACTGACTTTCCCAATTTCCTCGTCAGATATGATGCACAGTGTGATGTAACAGCAAATCCCCTTCTCCTCCGTCATCTCCCCTTATCTCTCTCTGCTTGGATTTGTATTGGAAATGACAATAATTCCCCCTCTCTATCGCTCTTTGCCATTTCCTTCAGTCGTCCCTCCCTTCACCCCTTACCCTTCTTCTTGGGACTGAGTGATGTATGAATAATGCTCCCAAAGTGAATTGAGGGTAAAGCGGATAGGAGTTGGTAGGGGGTATTGACAACGTTATGAAGGCGGAGAAAAGAGGATAAGAGAAATTGAGATTTGGATTGACGGGAGAAAAAAAAGAAGGGATTTGATGATGAGGGATGACTGCAGGAGGAGGGGATGAAGGAAAAGTCTTAGTAAAAACATGGAGGGGTTTTTATACGAACGGGAAAATAACATTTTCGCAGGTGTGGGCAATCCAAAAATAAAGTGATAAAATGATGATGAAGTGAGGGTGGAGAAAGACCCAAGAGGAAAGAGAAGGGATGGGGACAGCCAATGGAGACTAAAAAAAGCAAGATGACAGACTCTGAAGAATAAGATGATGATGACGATGAGGGTAGAGACAAAACCATTTTGTTCCATTCGATTTGATTTCTCCCTCCATATGCATTTACCCCTCTTTTCTACCATGAGTGAATGTGTGTATGTCTTTCACTCTCTTTCTCTGTAATTCACTTTGCCATTTGTTCAACTTCATAAAATCATACAAAAGCAATAACGAACGAGAAGAGAACCTACAAGAACGGATATTAGGACCATGTTGTCATTTCCTTAATTTCGATGTGTGTGTGTGTGCCTCTACTCTCTACAGGCCAAACTACTGACATCATTATCTTCTTTGGAATCCGTTGAAGTCAAACTGGGACTTGGCCTCGATTCCCCCCCCCCTCTCCCAAGAAAAAGTCAGGCGATTGGACTGGCAGAAAGCGGGCCATCGACAGTGGGTTCATTTCCAAAAATGTATACCACACTCCACTATTTTGCAACCTAGTTACAATTTATTCAGTTTACCACCTTCCCTTACAAGTGATCTTGAAATACTTTTTAAAAGTTAACCCCCTTAACATTCACAGGCTGGCTTCCATTGACAGCTGGGGGCGTTTCAAAATTGGTACCCGGCCCTACCATGGGCGGGGAAAAGATTAGCAATTTCTGGTACAGACGTAAGGTGACATCGTCATGTTGGTAGAGAACGTTGGGTGCTGCAAATTTCCCCTATCCTACACCCCTACACCTACTTGCTCCTCTCTCACGAGCAGCCTCCTAAGGGTTCGGCCTGTTATGGCTGCTGGGCTTAATCCCCAAACCATTACTGTAGTGTTGTGTAGCACACATTTTTGGAAGACTAAGGACCCCTAGAACCACTAGAACGCCTAGAACCACTCACATGGCTTTGCTCTTGTTAAACGCAGTTCTCTACCGACTGACTGATGGATAATAACAGTAGCGGCAGGTGCAGCCGGTGACACTGTTCATGGATCACGCTTGTTATAGCAAAAACACCACAAATTTGGGAAATGTTGTCAAGTGAGAAACTCAAAAACAACTAAGTAATAAATTCACTTGTAAAAGTATTTCTTTCTTCCAGCTTCGTCTGGAGATAATATTTCTTAAGCAATCATAGTTATCCTAAATTACATGCCAAACTGAGGTGTACTATAATTTTTGACAAAAAGTGACATCTGGTGTCAGTCTCCGATCGGTCCCCTTCACATGTCTTTTTTTTAAATTATCGTCTTTCTATCCATGTACACCCGCCACGGTGGCGCAGTGGGTAGCATGCTCGGTAACTGCGTCAGTAGTTCTAGGGTTCGACACTGGACCGAGGTGGGTTGGCTTATTTCGGCCGAGAGAGAAGCCCCGAGTGTGCCTTCTTTCGGATGAGAAGTAAACCGAGGACATAAATGAACCCTCTCTGCAATGCAACGGGTAGATGAGGCAAAACTTCCAGGTGTAGGAGCTCGCCCCTGGCGCCCGTGGAATGCCTCCTCGAACAGTAGACGGACGATAAATAAGCATAGGGGTTGCTGCTTTGGTTGATAACCGGCTGTGGAAAAACACTGTCCAATATATCGCCTTTGTGTCCATTCAGAGGGACAAGATGGGTACCCGACCCTGCCATAGGCGGGACAAGGGCTAGGAGTTGCTTTTGCTTGCGTCTTTATTTCCATAGTTTTATTTATCGCTCTGCCGCGAATAATGATGATGGGCCATCATGTCTAACGTCAGAAGAAAGGAGGAGGAGGACTATTCATCCAAAACTGAGGCACTGTTGCATTGGGGAGGAGGGAGAGAAGAGAGAGAGAAAAAAAAACAGGGTGATCCTCATGATAGTCACTCACTCATCTCTCTACTGTCCATAATTGTTTTAACTATTTAAAAAAATAAACGAGCGAGGTGAATAACATCTATCCTGTCTTGTGCGACTAACATTTAAAGACTATAATAACTTGAAGGCAACAACAGCACCATGGCTTCATTCCACAACTTTTCACACGCACTACTCCCCTCACCTACTCCACCTTTAAATTTTTACAATTTTTTTTAAAGATGGCACTCATTAAAACAGTTGGAAACCTAACATAAGTTATCTAGTGATATTTATCCTAGCCAATACGTATTTTTTATTAGAAGCAGTCATGAAACTACCATCAACGAAAAGGGTGTGGTAGCTACAGGTAAAAACTCAGGATTTACCTTGAACTTGCTTGCCTCTATAGTTGTGATCTGTGAGAACTTCTTGAGTTCACCATTTGTTGACTCGATTCCGATCGAGATGGGGACTTTCCTTGGGGTAACAGGGGTACCCTAAGTGCGTCTTCTACGTCACCATCACTCCTAACATTTTTCTTGTCTATAGCAGGATTTCGTATCCATTAGTCTCGTTGGTGCCAGGAACATAAAGAACGAACTGACAGACTCGAAGGGCAGTAATCGAAAATTGTTTCCAAGAACGCCATCAGATCTTTCCACGGCGTCTAATGATGATATGGCGGTCAAAAGGCCCTTCCTACTCACCATGTACCCTTCTCACCATTAATGCAATAATTCAGAAGCCTAAACATGTAAAATAATAGTGACAATAGAACCTCTTACCTGAGAGAAATTCAATCCATTGAGAGGGATGCACTGTTCTTCGACCCGTTCCACAGCACCGGTGACTTTATTGAGTTTCTCGGCTTCCTGAGCCAAATAAAGATCCAAAACAGGGATTCCTCGAGATTTAATGTCGCTCTCCGTCAATGAATTCACCATGAGCATCACCCAGATAGGTCTCTTGCGTTCCCAGTTGCCAGTGATTGCATTAAAAAGATAATCTGCGTACAGCCCCCGACCTCGTTGATCCTCGGTCAACCAAGATGGCATCATCAATTTCACGTAATCCAGGTGGCGTTTCAAACGACGATACAGGTCCCGAGGTAGAATTTCTGACAGATTTTTCCCATTGGGAATAAGTTGACAATTAGTTAAGGCCGATATCGTGTAGGGATCTGTGAGATCCAATTCAAAAAACACATGTTCCGAAAATTCGAAGGCTTTCTTGGTGTTTTCCGGGATGTAATCCCAAACCCGCGTATAAGGAACATGGATGGTGCCAAAGAAATACGATGGCGGCTCTCTCTTGATCACCCATAGAAAGGACATTGGATTGCGGTCAAACTGAAAAACAAAAATATTTAAATAATTAGTCAATATGTGGGGAAACTTACTACCCTTGACAGGACATTTCTTGAACAATTAATGATTCTTGGAACATACTGTCTCACTAACTGAGCTCCTGGAGGCCTTTCCTATCAACTTCTGCAATCCATTTTCCAGACACAGTACTGCTTCCCCCATTCCGTTTCTACTTTATTGGGCCAATTCAGTGCAGACCAGCAGTTCCCAACTTTTTCTACACCCCAGAGCCGAACATTGAGGTATTATCAAGTATAAGGAGGATGAAAAGTAAGCAGATTTACGACCGGTAAACTAATTTCATGGACCGCTGCCAATATATGCATGGTTGGGAACTGCTAGTATAGGCCACACCAGAATTTATACGTTTCCCGGCCTTTGTTGCCAAATGTATGAGGTGATGTTTAGGCCCCAAAGGATAATGATGTCAATGTGTCAGGGCTGTGGAAAACATGTAAATCCAATTTCGAATAATTATGACACAGACAGGGATGGTATCCATCAAATATTTTGAATGCGGTAGATCCCTTCCTCCTATTCCAATTTCACCATCCTCGTTTTGACGTGACAGTATTGTTAAATTACATTTGACACCTCGGTCCAACTGGTGGAGGACACTGCCAAGTTGAGGAAATGATGGCGACAGCACGCCGGTGCCCCATCCAAATGGACAACAAACAAACAACCCCCAAAAGTGCGGTACAACACACACATTGACTAACAAATGGGACGTATCATTTTGCAATTTCCTGTTCTGTGAAGCTGTCACCAGAGTGGAAACGGATAGGAAGTTGGGGGTACCAAAGCCAATATTTACCTTCCCCTTTTTTCTCTTCCTTCACTGTTTCGCCTAAAACCACCACCACCTCATTTCCGTCGCCACTACTCCATTCAAGAGAGATGGCATCGTCTTTTGTCACTCAACAAAAATGACATATTAAATCGAGTCTTATGACAACATTAAAATAACAAGAATGTAGTGATAAGGGCATCATCTTAGGTCTTTTTCGGTGATGGGCATTACTAAACCGTCCCTAGCATTAAGGGATTCAGCAAACAAACATAATGTCTGTCATCTGTGTGGAGAGGGGTGTTGTAAGAGATAAAAAAAATAGTTTTTTCTTTGAATTAGTGAAGGTAATATATGAAGGACCAATGATGCATCGACAGTGGCCCTTTTATTTGAATATGAGAGGGGAGAGGAAAGTGGTCACTTAAAGACGTCCTAAGGAGAGGAAGAGCTAGGTTAGAGGTTCTTTGGAGTGGGGAAACAGTGCAAAAATATGACGAAGACAGTAGACTGAGGTAGTATGGGCATGTTATAAAGAAGAGAAAAAAAGTTGGTTAGGACCATAATGAGGATGCAGGTTAATGGGCACAGTTACTGGTGTGTCATCGGATACATCAAATATATATCCCCGCGTTTTCTTTCTGTTCCTGAATATGTTTGTGCTTGTCTGTACGCAACTTAATGCGCATTTGCTAGCAGTTAAAAATAACGTCTGTCAAGAGGAGAGGTTAGATGCTGCCAATAGCTGTGTTATTTTTTTTCTTCTTTATCGTTTCCGGCCTATGGTAGGGTTGGGAATCAATCCATGAACTGGAGGAATCTGGAAGATGACAGAACTGGGCATGATAGAAACACAAAGATGGAGAGTTGAGAGGAAAGGAAAACACCGAAAAATTCAGGGGGCGAAGTGTTGGACGTTTACATAAATCAAGATATTTTTAGTTTTGTTATTGTTAACAATACACGTACTCAGAAATCAACTTTTCAAAATTCCGGGTACCTGTTTCGGCTGTTATTTTGGTACCGTATCTTTGTTTAGATTTTATTATTTGTGTTTAAGCTTCAGAACCGGCGACTTAAAGGAAAGTGTTGCCTTATTTTGGAGGAAAAAAATAATAAGATCTTGCATACAATGATTCTTTTCATCCTGTATTAAAATTTACCCAAAAATACATTTACATATCATAAATAAAAATGCTGATTGGCAACAACTACACTGCTCCCCTCGTATTAAAAAAGGACCTTTTAGGACAGTCGTCATTCACCTTATGTCATCACCAAAAGGCCCATGTTAATACCATTAGAACGGTCATCCTCTGTACACATCCAACACCTATGTGAACGGATACAATTTTCTTTTCAATTTCTTTTTACTGACCGACTTTGGCAGGTATTGAGAGATGACAAGAGAGAGGGAAGGAAGGGTCTTTAAAAAGCCACATTTTTTGTAGGAGGGGTTAAACGAAATAAACTAAGCGAGAGAATGGAAAACCAACACAAGACTTGGGAAAAGGATCAAAACTGTCACAGTCAGTTAAAGAAGGGTCCCTCTAACTCTGGGAGATTTCTTTTGTGGACTCTTCAACCTTAACGCTAAACGACAGGTGACAATCTGACAGCACCAAACTGATTGAGGAGAAGAAATCTTCTTTTCATATACACATATCTCCCTTGTCGTAACTTGTAATCTTTAGGTTAACTGAAAAATGCTCAATTTCGCACACTTCTTCATGAGGGGAATAGGAAGAGGGGAGAGGGAGCGAGTGCCCAAAAGACATACAGTTTCCATTTGGATTGCACAAAGAATGTGGTACTTTTTTTATTTAACAACGTGTAGTAAATGGCATGGAATTAGTGCAGCACATTTCAGATGCTGTTATTATCAATAATAATTACATTAACAAATATGCACTTGTATTTACAAAGTGTGTACAAATTCACGTTTGTTTAGTATATTTATTTATCCAGACGGCCACCATTTGGTCTGGTCGATCTTCTCTAAACGGCTTTCCGCATTCCGTTTTAGTTATTTCTTACATGACGTTCATGGCCCACTCGATTTGAGTGTTTAAGATTCGTGGATAGACAGGTGACATCGTTCAACAGCACACAAGCCCAAGCTTATGCAATCTAACGGACAAACGGCCGCCCACTTTAGGATCTCTTCTCGGTCAAACAGCAAGCTGCTGATGTCGGGCAGGTACAAACCTATCTAAGTACATCTGAAAACGACAGGCAAGCATGTGCAGTCAATTGAGTTATCGAGGTCTGTCCCTTCTTTAAAGGAGTAGGGATGCACCGATATCTCGGCCAGTTTTTAGCCGATAATTTAATAATTTCACAAGAAAGTGGGTATTTGAACAAAAGGACCCATGCATACATCAAATAAAAAGGCCCAAAGGAAAACTTGCAATCTGGCAACACTGTATGCTCGGCTTAGACAATAACACTCAGTACAGTAAATAAGGTCCCCATTCATAAGTATCCATGCAGTGCAACCTGCATTTCCAAAACAAAAGATCATGAGGCATTGACTGCAAAACCGGACTGCAATATCGGTAGGAGGTTCTGGTAAGAGTCGATCTTGGAATTTAGAACTGTTTTATACCTTAGACATAATAAGATATGATCCGAAGTGAGTGGTGCTGAAATGTCACTTGCAATTTAAAGAAAACTCTGTCTTCTTCTGCCTCCCTCCCTCTCTCTCTCTTTCTCTGCCTCTGTCTGTCTCTCTCACGAATTACCTTGGATCGCATCTCACTCGACTGCTTCCAAGGGTTGTAACTAACCCTAGCAGCATATGCAGGCCAATGTTAACGTCACTGATAAAATTTAAAGTGAAAAATGCCAACTACGCGGAGAATTAAAATAACCTTCTGGCAGACATATTTGCAGACCTTAAAGCTTCAATATACAGTGGTGTTACACGCACGCTTAAGTATGAAAAAGAATTAGATCGAACTATGAAAAAAAGACACATTATCAACCCCCAGAGTAACAGCTGTTTTATAGTGAGAATCATTAGATTTTTTAAGGGAGAGGCGCTGCAATAGTCAAAGAGGGATAAAAAGGTTTTGGCATGAGGCGCAACGTAATGTGAAGCTCAAGTCACATGTCACTTGAGTGATGTAAAATTTATTAGCTTCTAAATGAAAAGTGAAACTGCTTTTTCTCCATTTACCAACTAGCAGCCTATAGTGCCAAGAAGAGCATTCATCACTTTCAAATTCCAAACTTTGTGTTACGAGAAGTGCCGCTTCTAAGGGTCACCCCCCTTGTGGTTGCTCCGAACTGACCTCCCATGAAACGTCACTCTTGCAACATAAAAAGAGACCCTTCTACTCCAAAACTTTTAAATTACCAAAGCATTATTACTTTTGCTTCAACCCAATCGTGCCAATTTCCCGCTTGAGTTCCGGTATGTACTACTGTATCACACTGCTTGTCGTTATAGGTGACTTAAAAGGGTTGTGGCGTTTGGCGGACAGCCAGCATCTATATAAAATACCGTCCAACAACTCGTCCATCATTTCTCGGTATCATTCCTTCCTCTCTTCTTCCAACTTTATACTGATTGAGCGAACTCTTTTGAAGAGTCCACTACTAATCAACCCTTGCTCGACTTTCACGACTAAGTTTTCGCAATTGACCACCACTTAGGAAATGTCATCGATGAAGGGACAGGACGGGCAATCTATAATAGACTGCGGTGAAATATTTCAGGTGGCAGACCGACGCCAGCGGGAGAGGGTGACCTTCTTCACCTAGAAATTTGTCAAGTGTACATTTTTTGCTTCATGTATAAAGAGCTAATTTAAATCTAGAGATGACATCGTACACACACCGGCGGGCTGTGATTGGCATTACTTGATATCAATCCGTTAGTCCCAGGACGTTTGCTGAAAGACAACTGTGCCTTTTTATTTCAAATTCAAAAGCAACTGGGGCTAACTGAAGTGTGATAATGGTCTTGTGCTGGTAAAAATTCAAGTAACTGAACATTAACAAAATTTCTCGTTTTAAATCAGAAATAAGGGAGACATAACAAAAAAAAGCATATTTTACAGAGCTCCTGCATTTTGTTATCACTAAGACAAAAATAACGTAATTCAATCCTGTAAAACATGCGTGTTTATATGTCTAGGTAAAATTTTACATTATTGAAAGTTAAAATCCCGAAAAGACGTTACAACCAAGTCGTAAATAAGTCCAAACTGTTGTTTTCAAACATAAACTAACTTTAGCCCTTTAACTCTAATAACACTATTTTTGTTTTCCCTTCTTGTACATTTACGACTAGGGAAATAAGGCTTAGTTAAAAGACCATATCAGTTTGAATGAGTATCTTTCTCTCTCTTCCTTACCATAATTTATTTTTAGAGTAACTTTTTTCTTCTTCTTCATCATCATCTTACATTTCTGTAACAGAAATTGAGAAAAAGCAGGACAAGATTTTCGCAGTAGGCGAAAAAATGAGCAGGTGTTCAGTCAAATAACTTTTTTTTTTTAGAAAAAAAAGACACGGCAGCTACAACAGCATCGTAGCCACAGAAAGGTCAATGGTTTTCAAATAATTTGAGATGAAAAACCGTGTAGGCATTTAACTTTAAAAACTCTCTCTTTTTCTTTCTCTGACTGGCAGCTGTAGGTTAACATGGCCAAGAGAAACAAAATGACCAAATGCAGGATTTCAACTGCCAGTCGTCGCCTGCTGTTAGGATTTCTAAACGAGACAGGAAAAAATTTCCCTTCAAATAACATAAACTAAACAAAGAACCAGATGACAGTCGAGATTCTAGAAAAATATTAGCGAGGAGTTCAGAGTCATTTCATTTTAGAAATAGGATGTTGATTCACCAATGCAATATTGATTGGAATTCAATTTACACATTTTAGGAGAAGGGAGGAGGAAGAAAAAGAATTGAAGCAAAGGAATCATCTTTCATGTTAAATATCCCTTTCAAGCTATAAAAAAATAGATAAAAATCTGTCATCATTGGAGTCTTCCTACTACTCCTCTGCACTCACCCCCTTACTTACCCCTAACCTGTTTCCCCCGCCTGCGGGATGGGTCGGGTAGCCATGAGACCGAGATACGGTTCAGATGTTCAATGGATAAAACATGAGTCTGGGGACCTTGAGGATGTTAGGTCCAGACAGGATCCCAATCCAAGTGTGGTGCTCACGGGACTCAGGTGGTTAGGAAAACTCTTTAATAAGATAGGTGATAGGGAAGGAATGCCAGCTGCATGATGAGGGAGAGAGTCGGGTGATACCACTCTTCAAGGGCAAAGGGGATGTCCAAGAGTGTGGTAACTACAAAGAGGTTAAACTGATGAGTCAAACCTTGAGATTTTGGAAGACAATTATAGAACATTGGTTTTGGACCAGTGCGGATGTCATGTTAGGCAGGCTCACATTCAGCATGTCTTTATTACGAAGCAGGTTATATAGAAAGATGAAGGGACTCTATGCCACCATCATAAATTTGGAGAATGCTTATGACAGGAATACATAACAGCATAACAGATGCTGTAGGGTGTATTAAGGGAAATGGCGTTAGCAAATAGCTCCTAAGGCAAAATCGGGATATGTATGATTGGCCATTGCCAGGCTTACAACCATATTTAGGAATACTGATGGTTCGTCAGAGTTCAATCTCCAGTTATCTCATCATTCTGGCGATCCTGTTGATCTGGTGATCAGTTGTGGTCTGGTGTTTGGGAATTAGTGGCTCTAAGGGGAGCGTGGAGAAGTGACACGCTCAGCAAGGAGAGGGGGCTTGTTAAAAGGTATAAAAGTTCATATATTAAGATCAGTTGCCCAAAGCAGGGTGGGATGCTCTCAATTCCCGTTAAGGGAATTTCCGCAAATTTATATTAATATAGCCTAATCACATGTGCAATTCCTGCTTTATATGTAAATGAAGATGCATTTTCGTTACTACAATAATAGTCCAATATCTCAGTCAGAAAAAGTTAACGTCAAATTTGAAGGATAATTTTCTCTTTGAGCCAATTTTCTGGTACGTTAACATCGCCCACCCATTATGAAGATAACTTCAACAGAAGTTACCTAATGAATCAGGACTAATCAGGCAACAGCTACTTTACTTGAATTATTTCTTTACAATGCAATTTTCAAACAAGTGCTTAAGTTTGTTTGTTTGTGTTTAAGGTCCCGTCAACTACAAGGTCATTAGAGACCCGTCCACTGCGTAGTTCTAATGCATATGCTGCACAGATACTACACCAATGCGACGATTATTGGGTATTAGCAGTACCCAGCTTTCCCGAGCGACCACCCATGTCAGTACTAACTGGGCTTGCGTTGCTTAACTTCAGTGATCAGACGAGAACTGGTGTGTCCAACGCAACTCGCCGCTCCCAACAAGTGCTTAAAAGGTTTAATGTTTTCATACAATGTTTTCCTTATATCTACAGCAAGGAGCAGTGTATTTGCATCTTTTTTTTTTTACTGAAAAATACCTTAGCGTTCACCAGGTCAGGCCTTTTCCGAGGTCGGTAGTTTTTCTTCTGATCTGGGAAACACTAAAGTGCACCGTCCGAAAAAAACAGGAGATAATACTGTATTTAATTTTGGCTTTCCTCCCAATTCATGTAGTGTTCTTGTCAAGTCTGTTTTCATAGGTCCTAGGACCAAGGCACTGTGTCTATATGTGCCTAATGGATATGGCGGCCCTCCCTGGACCATACAAAGTCTGAGGTAGGCAGGCAGTCGCTAGTAATGACAGGGAGTAATAGATGCATATCCGGTTTTGTTGTATGATTTGGTGTTCGTAAACACACTACCGTGTCTGTTTGTCTCTCTTTCCCTCTCTATCTCTCCCTTTATGAATTACAGAAACATTTTTCCAGTGATGGTCGTCGTTTGGGAGAACAAATATTTAGTTATACGTGCATCTGCACAAAACAGTGACAATGACTAAAATTCCTGGTTTGAGTAGTCATTATTTTAAAGACAAACATCCTCCAGATCATAAATCCAACTAGGATGAAAACATCCAGCAACGGCAGTAGACATGGAACATAAATTGACTGTCACATAAAATCTGCGACAGGACAAACGTTCTTCAAGTCTGAAGTCCTCCAACTTTGGTAACTAGTGACCTCACGGATAGTGGCAAACGCTCTAAATGTTGAACTAAGAAGTGGGACTCTTAGGGTAATTCCACTATATTTTCGAGTTGGGTAACAACACTCCAGGATTAGATAAAACGCAATTAAGAGTATAACCAATAGGGCAACATGACAAATGTACACTCTTGTTCAAAGTTAAAAGAATAAACTAACTGACAGAAATTTAGTAAAATTTGGTATGCAGCAAATTTGGCCCTACAACAGGGATATGTCATTGCAATTTCATGAGTAACTCACATGACAGCACGAATGTTCAAAACCGAGGCTAATAGGGGGTATAGTAACCTCTGAGAGACAGACAGTCATCATACTTTTTATGAGACTGTTAATGAATCCATGAGTCAACTGCACCCACTCCTGCACCAAAACAGTTCTTAGCTCCTGGATGGATCTGGGATGTGGTTGGCGAATTGCAATTGCCCTCTGCAAGTCTATCCCAGACAAGTTGTTCAATAGGATTGAGGTCTGGAGATCTCTGGTCAATCAGTCCGTTGATAGTCCTCAATCGAAGATATTCATCTATCAATTGGGTCTTCTGTGGACGAGCATTGTCATTCAAAATTGTGTGGCCACTGAAGTTAAGCAATGCAAACCCGCGTTAGTACCATCATGGGTGGTTGGTAGAAAACAATGGGTGCTGCAAATTTTCCCTATCGCACGTGCCCTACACCTACTTCCTCCACTCCCGCGAGCAGCCTCCTAAGGGTTCAGCCTGTTATGGCTGCTTGACTTAATCTCCAAACCGTGCACACTCATTATTATTTATTATTAAATAGGAATTGAGAGCCAACTGCACCCCTATGAAGTCGCACAAAGGCTCTGAGCAGCCTGGGAGCTTGCGTCGAACACATGGATTTTTTTGTTTTGTTGGTGTTTTAGGGCCTTTCAACTACAACGGTCATTAGAGCCCTGTCCACTGCGTAGTTCTAATGCAGAGACTGCACTGACGCTATGATGTGACGATCTTTGGGTATTAGTGGTACCCAGTGTTACCCAGTGTTCCCAAGCGGTCACCCATGTTAGTATTAGCTTGGGTTGCGTTGCTTAACTTCAGTGATCAGACGAGAATTGGTGTGTCCAACGCAACGGACGAGTTGTCTGTGGGGGATTCCGGCCTACCCCACAGAAGACACTCGATGCATTATCTGCCACGGGGCCCGGGATCTGCACTCCTGTGAATTGCGGACGCACGATAACGACGATCCGGGGCCCGCTCGCTCACCCGTGACGGCCGCCGGCACTGAGGTTTTAATCCCCTGCACAGTAGGTTGAAAGTTTTTGGAATTTTGCATCATTTGGGTGCAAATTTTGAATTCCCCGTCCGCAGTCCCCTCCCACAGGTAACCGTTAGATAGCCATGACCCCCGAGTACCAGGACCAATAGGCATCGGGGACTGACCATGTCATCTCCGAAAGTAACCCAAAGGGCGAAAACGCCCCTCCAGCCAAATGATCAGACCGGGTATCCGTCTGACCGCCCGTTTTCCACTGGTGCCCGTGGCCAAAGTGGAGTGTAGGAGACTTAGGGTCGTAACACTACCTCTCGACGTGTCGGAGCTGTCCCGTCAGTGCAGAGCGGCCCAGAGACGTCGTAGGGGATTCGCATCTCCACCCACGGCAAACACATGGGTAGGCCAATTACGATGCGCCATGTTGGCCTTCCCTGGGTCTGTCCTGTTTAGTCGCCTTTAACGGTATGCACTGGGGGAAAGTGCCGTGTGCCTATTCTACCCCGGGTACACAAGGTATATTTTTGCACACTTGCTATTAGAACTTAATTAAATATGTATCTTTTCGACTGAACTCCGCTTTCGTTTATTGGTTGTCCCTATACCTGACTCCAAACAGAAGGAAAATCACTCAAGTTTTGATCGCACAACTCTTGTCCTCTCCAGTTATCAATAGGTGTGGGACTTTTAACACTGAAATGTGGAAGTCGCTTGCTCCATCGATGAATCTAGAGTTAATCCCCTTAACCAGTTTTTATGGATCCAAGACTGAGAGGATAAAAAGGGCCCCTAAAGAAAGGACCTGAAATACCAAAACAGTAAGTTTTATGGAAAAGAGGGCCTTACGATTATATGTGATGGAATGATATCCCAACTTTGGATATGCGAATATAAAAATAGAGAAAAGTCTCTTTTCCAACAATAAGGTCAGTTTGAGGTCCTAGTTCCGGGCTTATTTGACTCCGTACGTAAATACGACAATGCTTTGTCATACTACTTTAACCTCTGAAGCAGTAGCCATGCAAAACAAGGATTCAAATCTATTTCAAGTTGGTCCTTGTTTGGAGAGGAGTGGCGAGGGATGCCACAATGTTAACCAGATGGAATTTTTTAGAAAGAATCTGTGAAACAATATATTATCCAGTCTAGTAATGGCTAGACAACAGCAACAGAACTACAATAAAATTTCTTTAAAGTAACCATTCATAGAATCGACCACCCAGAAGCTATCTGCGATCACTAATCACCTTCGGTTTTACTCGATTCATATTTCGGAGGAGGGGAAAAGTTAATAACGTGCGGTCAGTAGTCAGAAATGGTCAGTCACGAAATGTTAGTACAATGAATAATTTAAACTCCAAGATTTGCCGCCAAAGAAATGACTTCTATTTCGGCTTGTTCCTCCTGCCCTGACGAACAACCCTATCCTGACGTTGGTGGGGAATTGGATTGTTAAATAAAAATCCAGACCAAATGCCTGGTGTGTAGCTTTCCAACATTTCTTTCAAACTATTACAATATGCAACCTTTTTCAGTGTTTTATTAATGCGATGCAAAACAAACGAAAACAATAACAACTACTAACCCTTTTCCCGCCTATGACAGAATCGGGTACCCATTCTTGTCTCATTGGGACACATGGACGATCTGTTGGCATTAAACGAATGACTTCTATAACTTAGTTTTCTCCATAGTCCCGATCTAAGCTGCTCTGTCAAAAATGGGGGCGCCAGAATAACCCGTGGGTCATTAATCTGAAAGATTATTTTCCAACGGGTACATCAACCCATCATCTGGTGTACTGACTTTCCATAGATATGAACCCGCCTCGGTGACGCAGATGCAGCGCGCTCGACTATTGCTGTCATAGCGTGCGTCTTCCGTCGGATTGGAAACCGTGACCCCGTGTGGTGTGCGATATCACTTGCGCACGTAAAAGAACCCTCTCTAAGAAACGAGTGGATCAGGCAAAATTCCCAGGTGTAGGAGATTGTTACCCAGCGCTGGTGGAGTACTCCAACGAACAGTAGGCCGACGATAAATAAGCATAGGGGTTGCAGTTTAGGTTGGCAGTCGGCTGTGTAAAAATACCATCCAACACATCGCCCAGGCAGGAAAAGGGTTAGTAGTTGCTTTTGTTGATTTCCCATAAATATGGAATATCTGTACTTTATAGTCCTTGTATTTCCAATCCCAAAGCTAGCAGGGGCAAAAATATACTGCCTAATTTCATGAATTCTCCAGAGAAATCAACTTTGGGATTTCTTTACAACGGCCAACCCGCTCAGCTTGTAACCTAATGTATATTTCATTTAGCTATTTAAGTTTGGCTTTAGGACTACGTTTGAGTATAATTACCATTTTGAAAGAAAAATTCAAATGAATGTCACAAGAATAAGATCTTGAAGATAAATATGTCGATGACCTTCACTTATTCAGTGTCTGGAGTCGAACGTGGTTAGTGAGGTCTAAAGACAAGCTCATAAACGAACTGTATATTAGTAATATGAGGATATAGTTTGCAAGTATATACTGTACGTATAGTGTTCATCGTAAGGTTAGCATCAGATAATAAACAGGCATGTTCAAACTACAAGGGTTGTGGTGTTTTACGGTCATCGTTAAATTTCAACAAATTGACCTCACCCTTACCCTACATCTAACCAAGTTTATTTTCTGCAACACCACACACACACATCATAAAGATTACGATTGCAGAATGCGTGCCCTAGTTTGACCATAACATTTTATAAGATCACTGGAAAGAAACGAAAATCATATACACAGTACTTACATCATCTGATGCGTCTTTTTCACAAAAATAGGGCCTTTTATAATATCGTCCAGCACACATGCTGCTTAAAACCCACAGCATCTAAATAAAACGAAACACACTATTATTTAAAAACTACTGAAGAATATAGCGTGTACCCTGTTACCCTAGTATTAAAATTCCTTACCGAAATTAATACATATTGCTGTACCTCATCATACCAAACGATCCATATACAAAGGTCAATTTTTAAATGAAATTTGAGTTACCAACCTCAATGAGATATTTTTTTTCAAATGATATAAATGTTGAGAGGCATGCGGCTTTAAAATAATAACAACCTTTACTGTTTCTATATAGTGAGAAACCTTTACGGTTTTTTGATTGGAAATGGGCCAAAATTGAAACAAGTTCTCTACTGAAACAAAACTAAAATAGTTGAATGATGTTATAATTTTTAATTACTTTTACCGTGGATTTTCTGCATCGATATTTTTATTTTCGGCTCGTTTCAAAAGCTGAGATTAAAAATACGCTGTTGACCTTTGATAATATTCATATGTATTTACATTTCTAAAAGGGATTTTTTTTTAATATTTAAATATACTAAAATTGAGGAAATCTAAAAGTAATACCACATGGTTAAATGAAGGTTGAAAACACTATACATCTTGCATCGCCGCCGTTTTCAAAGATAGCATTGTCAAGATATTCAGATGCTAATTAGTTAAAGAATGTTGCATTTGTCTCGTTTGTCACTGATATACTATAAATTATATGAAGAAAAACAAGGAGTAATCTTCTTATCTTTCAATTGCATATGACAACTCGAGGTCTTTTCAAAAGCTAAAAGTCTAAGAAAAATGATAGCAGAACTCTAAAAAAAAACAGGTCTGATTATTTGGGGGGAAACACCACACTTACCAGCAATAGGTTGGAAATGCTAACTGCTGTCAATTGAAGCCTTTCGGCCATCGTCTTTGAACGTCAGTTGTTGAATATTAATTCGTACTGATTCGGACATCAGGCTTTTGTAAATGATATAATTTTTCCTTCCGCAATGATATACAATTCGTTATCAACATTATTGTTGCGATGAGAGACACGTCCAAAACACGACTGTTACACGTCGTTGAATTGTCAGTTTCCGACCGATGTTTCGTGGGTTTCACTCTACCCGTTTACACTGTGTTATTACCCCGCAACATCAACCCCAACATCACCCTGACCTGCACAACACGCACTAAGTCGGCAACGATCGTCAAAACTTAGCTAACGAACCCGCCTACTTAAAAGACGATATTTCATTGGATAGATTTTTTTTCCTTTCTTTTTCTGTCGACATTTTCTGTGACTCCATTTCGGAACTCTTGGCACCAATTGTAAGAGTTGTAGCAATGTCAGCCATCGTTCTATAGACAAAAAAGAAATTGAATTTTTCTCATTTTTTGCCTTCATAACTAAAAACTATTTCATTAATTTTATTGTTTTCACTCATCATCTGTCACACAATTTCTTAACTGGAAAAGAAACTGATATTACACCACTTAATAGGAAATATCAGGTTGCTGCAACGAACACCTTCGACGTGTAGATGTCGTAATACAACGAACGTTATATAATGATATATTGTATATTTACATATTTCTTAACTTTTAAGAAAAACTGTCTATTACCTGGGTACTGTGTTATGCCTCCAGATAATCAAGGATGTTATTCTGATGTGATGAAGGACAAATTTTCTATCATCTCATTACTACAACTTCAACTTTCTTAGTGTTATCAACCCGCCATTTTTTTTAAGAATGGACCTATGATGACGTCACATAATGGCAGCTTGCGTTACGTAAATAAGGTCACGTCGGGTCAAATTATGGCAAAAGTCGACCTGACAAAAAAAACGACGATGGACAATTCAATTGATTAATTGCTGTTAGTCCACTATCATTTTTTTTATCATTACCTTACTATAGTAGTGCAACTTTTTGTTTAAAAAAAAGAAGAGATATGATAATAGAGTAATGTTTTTTTTTTTGGAGGGCTAGTTTTTTGGCACCAATTGTAATAGTTCGAATCCGATCGACGCCGAGAAAGCCTTTCATACCCCTCTCCCAGTCTGCCTCCCCCTTTCTTTCCTTGAATTCCTTATTGTCACCTTCTAAGATTTGTTGGGAGTGAAGTAAAACATTGCGCATCTTTATGGGTGTAACGCCATTATTTTTATCTGTGTAGTTCTAGATTTTAGACACATCACTTAGCCCCTGCCTATGGCAGGGTCGGGTACCCATATTTGTCCCTCTGAATGGACACATGGGTGATCGATTTATGCACTCGGCTGCCGGTCAAACCCTATGTTTGTTTATCATTTGGTTTATTGATCGTTGGGGCGCTCCACCGACTCCAGGGGTTGAGCTCCTACACTTGGAAATTTTGCCTCATCTACCCGTTGCATAGTAAAGAGGGTTCTTTTACGTGCACATAACATTGTACATCACACGGGACCACGGTTTTACTTCTCATCCGACGGAAGGTGCCCTCGGGACCTCTCTCGCCCGAAAGAAGCCAACGGGAGCCGAGAACCAATGATGCAGTATGCGAGCACACTACCTCCTGTGCCACCGAGGCGAGTCACCATCCATCCCGTGAGTACAAAATTTAACATTTTAAATGTAATTTAGAACTTTAACATGCCGAAATATAATTCCTTGCATATTTTACGTGTGATTGAAAGGGTTGTGGCGTTAGGTTGGCAACCAATTATTTTATTTCATCGTGAAACAGTTCGGCCCATGAGTTCCCGGAATTTTTCTGTCTTCTTAACTCTTTCTATCTTGTCATTTTCCGGCTACATCCATTCACTCTTCGGTTCCCTTCTAAATTTCCAACCTGCAGTGTCTGAAAAATGTAGGAGTAAACAAATAGGCCTGCAAGTGTCGTACACAAAACATTGACAGTAATCGCAAAAAGGTGAGCGTATTGTAAAGTACATCTTTCGGGGGTTATCTCTCAGGAATTAACACATTAGGAGACTTTTATACTTTGTCTGGTACCTGACCTTAGCACAAGACAAATACATTCTGGACGTCTTTGACTTACATTAGGATCGAACCTTAAATCGACGACTAATCACCCATCGTACTTCAGAACCAGATGCTTTCCGTTTTGACTGTTAGGCCCATTACCAGTCCATTTCCATCCCCGATAAGGCAGACCCCCGAGGGAGCCACCATAAGTCTCTTCATGAACCGAATGTTTTCATTATCCAGAATGTTCAATCTTAGGTCTAATTGGTGCTCATTTGTCCAGGACCTACCTCAACTGTCTTCATTTGAGGGACAATTACATTATCTGGGGTTGGACTGGAATAGGCAGAGTGAGTATAGATTATACAATGGGACATGACGTTGTGTTGGAGTGAACAGAATCTTGTTGGGAAGAGAAGGAGATGGAGGACTAGAACTCGAAGATAGCACTCTATACAGACTCCTCCCAGCAGTCATTGCCGCCCACTTGGTAAAAGCATATGACTCACTGGTCCACTAGCTCCTACCCAATCCAGCGAATAGCATGAAGAAACCAAATCAGATATTTATTTAGCTATAAATTTCGCGGCCCAGTGGTGGGCCCAGATCTCCTTTTACGAAACGTTGCTCTACAGTTCACATACTTCGTGCAATACTTAGTTGGAATTATGAATTTTTGGGGAGGAGTTTGTAGGAAGTGTGAAGTCCCTTAAATAGCCTTTGGTTAAGCACTTTAATTAAAACACCCTCCATTAAAGCTTCTCTTTCCAATCCATTTTCTCCCATTGGCAGACATCCCACATTGAGACAGGGCCCACGCCGAGATTTAGATGAAAAAGAAATGGAATTAGTGATGCAGAAGTGGACTAGGACAGAATCATGACGGATGAAGTGGAGCTGGCAATTGGAGGAGGGGGCCCTGCTGTCAGGTCAGTAGTGAAATCAGTATGGACAATATCAGTGAACCAGAAAAGTAGAATTAACGTTTCAGACAAATGGCCAAAGAAAGGGAGAGGTACTAGTTAAAGCAGTATTCTACCCGGTGAATTTGACTGATTTCCGGATTAATCAATAAATTTTAATTAATTTCATTTCAGAGCTAAGAAGAAGCAAGTTAACAAGAAATCGTTTGTGACCACCAACAGCCCAACTGTGTTAAAATGTGTCAAAACCACTGTTTTCAAGGGATGTAGTTGAGAAGTAGTGGTGGGGATAAATAGAGCAAACAGTTTGGGAAACCGAATTATCCCTCTCGCCCTTTGATTCAGAGTTTTAAAATTTTTGCCAAATTATTAGCGTTGGTTAACAGCGGGAAGCCTTTCCTAATGCCGATAACCCGCCTTAGTAGTTCAATTGATAGCGCACTTGAATCGTGAGTTCTTAACTACAGGTTTTACCCCGGCCCAGGCTGATGATCTTCTTTTCGACAATATATAGTGAGCTGTCCGTGCCTCCATGAGATGTGCTCGATGCTTCTCTGGGAGTGAGGAGGGGTCTACACAATTTTCACATACTGGACCGAATATTTGACATGAGCTAATAAGCATTATTGATTTTTGGGAAATCGAGTGATTATTGAAATACCTCGGTGGCGCAGTGGGTAGCGTGCTCGGTAACTGCGTCAGTGATTCCAGGTTTGGTACCGGACCGAGGTGGGTTGGCTCCTTTCGGGTGAGGAGGCCCCGAGTACGCCTTCATTCGGATGAGAAGTAAAACCGAAGTCCCGTGTGGTGTACGATGGCATTTGCAGGTAAAAGAACCCTCTCTACTATGCAACGAGTAGATGAGGCAAAATTTCTAGGTGTAGGAGATCATCCCCTGGCGTCGGTGGAGTGCCCCAACGAACAGTAGACCGACGATAAATAAACATAGGGGTTGCAGCTTTAGTAGGCAGCCGGCTGCGGAAAAACTTTAATTTGTAACTAATCTCGGTAGCTCAAATGGTAAAGGCTGGTAAGAGCTCAACTTACAAAGATTTAAAGAGACTAAAAGGGGGAAGACCTAGATCTCGCCTCGGTGGCGCAGTGGGTAGCCTGCGCGGTAACTGCGTCAGTAGTTCTAGGTCCAATACTGGACCGAGGGGGGGTTGGCTTCTTCGGGCGGGAGAGAGAGGCCTCGGGTGCGCTTCACTTAAGAGAAGTAAAACCGAGGTCCCGTGTGGTATACTGATGGCATTTGCACGTAAAAGAACCTTCTTCTACTATGCAACGAATAGATAAGGCAAAATTTCCAGGTGTAGGAGCTCGCCCCCTGGCATCGGTGGAATGCCCCAATGATCAGTAAACCGATGACGATTAAAGTAAGCGTAGGGGTTGCAGCTTTGGTCGGCAACCGGCTGTGGAAAACACTATGACGAATATATCGCCCTTATGTCCATTCAGAGGGACATGATGGGTACGTTGCCATAGGCGGGAAAAGGGTTAGGAGTTGCTTTTGCTAAAAAAAAAGGAGACCTAATCGTGCACTTTTCAGCACATTGAAAATAAACCCTGTGGTGCTGCATGTTGATGCAGGGTCGACTCCGGGTACCTTGGGAGTCACCGCCAGCTAGTTTTTGGGCCCTTTTGATTTAAAAAAACATACAGTGGCCTAGACACACCCAGCCAATTGCACTGTAAATACTGGGCTGGGGTCCCCCTCCATTGAGGCCTTGCAGGGTACTTAAGGCCAGCCCTGTGTAGACGTGTGATGTCACCTGCCGATTACGAACTCTGAAAATCGGATTCGAGTATCCGGAACCCCTATGTCAATAGCAAATAGCAGGCATTCAATGACTTTTTACAATTACATCGCCGCCATCTAGTGGGAAAATTATGAACCTCACTATTCGTATCATCTGTTTCGAATACCATGTTTGGAAGTGCGATGTAGTTATGATAGATTCGTAGTATGCTGCACGAAATCACTTTATTTAACATTTGTAAATTATTTTAGCATTGCTTCCTTGATGTTATTTGGAACTAGACCATTTTAATAAGAAGTGGTCCCAACATTATGCGTACACGAAAAACTATCACTTTATGCTTGCGAAAGTTTGCAAAAGAATACCGGTAATAATTAGGGTTAATGCATGATGGAACATAAAATATTGTAATCATGTATTCGTATTGCCGAGTCCCGTTTAACCGCATCCCTCCCTTTGTCTTATCTTTGCTAGACCTACCTCTTCGGGAATTGAGTCTCAGCAATATTTTTCCTATCTTCGAAAACTCATATCATTGCTTGGAAGTTTTTGACATCTCAGACGTGTCCCAAATAGCTAGTATGGAATGCCCCAAATAACGGCAATTCGGATTAACCAATGTCCCAAATCAATCGGACACTGCTTTATTTAAACTTTTCTAGCAATTGATCCTATTGCACTTTTAGCAATAAATTATTTTTAGTACTCTTTTCAGAACTTTTTTTGCATGATCATTCGGTCACGAAAACCGGCCTTACTTCCGTTCTCCCGTCCACAGTTGTGAAAATACTGTGCACGCTACATTTATTGATTGGCTGGTCAGCCCACCCAGGAAAAGGGATGAGGAGGATACAGATTTTAATACACGAATTACTGTTTATTATCACTGTCATTAAAGCAATTGTTGGCACCCTACGACACCCAGTTTCTAATAAAATATACTGTAGTATTTACTCGGGCCTACAGTATGCCGCATATGTGTGCATTGGATTGCTTATTATTCAATAGGCCAGACACCATGCAATATTATAACCAGCAAAGCATAAATTTGCCTGCCAAAGTTTCTATTTGGGTTGTATAATGTGATGTTGGAACAAGTGGGGTAGGCCGGCTTCTCCCACAGACAACCCAGCCAATATTCCTGCGGGTTCCAGACACCTGGCTGGGGAGCCCCCTATCAGAGCATGCTCAGTGGACCAGGAGACCCGACCCTGTCTACAGGCACAGTTTATCGCGTATTACAAGCGTTGCATTGGTCAGGCCGTAAAGAAATACTGTTCCTTACGATACCCTGGTGAGTGTAACCGTTACAACCCTATTGTTTTTTTTTTCAAAAACTAAATAACATAATAATAAGATTTCTCTCTAACTGATCTGGTAGATAGTAGTATTAGCTCTACATCTTTAAAACTTCGTAGTTGTTTACGAAATCTGGTCAGATACTTTCGGAAAACTGAATTTCATGCTCGCATGTCACAAGGTTAGTGACTGGTAATGGAAGATAATCTCAGAAGTTATGATGATCCAGCAACTTGTCAAGGACGAAATTCTTTAAATTTCAAACTCATATACAGTATCAGAATTTACAGATTCAGTTCAACTTGAATGATTTTACAAAAAAAAATGCCACCATATTGAATGGCACGATGCAACTAAACGTTAACCCGTTTCAACAGTCTTAATTTCTGCGTTATGTTTATTTTTTTACATTTTTCATAAATAAAACAAAAAAACTTCAATGCAGCATAGGTTTTTTGCCGCCTCTTCCTCCTGGGCCTCCACCACGTCCACCTGTGGTTCCCCTACCTCGACCTCCAAAGCCACCTGTTAAAAAATAACCATTTTAATTAGTACTTAATACCAAGATTTCTTAGCATTCTGCGTATAGTAATAACTAAGAGCACAGAACTGTCTATCGTTTAATATGACCAGAAATAATATTGACTTCAATTTAGACTTAGATGGAAATGATTTCAAAGAACGGAATAAATTGATACTTCAACAATGCCAGTCATTTAAATTCTCAGAAATCTGTCTACAATAGACGATCATATCCGTCGGGGCTCTGTGTCATAACATTTATGAAAATCAGACTTGGGCACTCCACGCACTGTAAATGGCATGGATGGAGGAGCAACTATTTCTCAGAATTTCAAGACATGACAACCAACATGAAATCGTACGTAATTCCTGTAAATGATAGTGACGAGGAACAATGAGATACGAATCGTTTACTATAGTTTCTCTAGCAACAGTGTAATTTACACCTCTTAATGTTCAGGACACGTTATATACGTAGATGGGACATTACTTCTACGAAAAACTTTGTGTATTATTATAGCAGACCACATAAGTTAATTACATTTCATGTGATAGTAATTTGTGAAACCTTATTGTTGTTAAAAAGAAGGCAGATCACAGAGGGGAAAAGCCAGAAAAGGGTTTGGACACTTGATTTAGCACTTTTTATGAGTTCTCCCTCTCTGCTCTTTCCTATTTTCAGTCCCCCCCCCCTCACTGTAGGATCTTTCGTGCTGAGTTGTCACCATCTAACTAGTTGCACTTAGACCTCCCACCTACAGTATTTAAACAAAAACCATATGGAAACCAAAAAACAGTATAGGTAACACCAAGTGCCACCCGATTAAGGAGGGAAAAGGTATGTTAAAGTTATAAAAGGTGCCATTCTGAATTTTAGTGTGGTCCTGTGAAAGCTTCTTTTAAGAATAAATGCAAAGTCTATTCAGAAAGGAAGACTGTTCACAACCACGCCTTACAAATAAATTTTTTTGTGACACATTGACTGACCACTGCAATAAGTCACGTTGCGAATTAGTCTAATGAAAACGACCATCTCACAGCATTGGATATTATTATTCTATTAATAGGGAAGGCTTTTAGTCTCGCCTCACTCCGTAATTCATAACTGTCGGTGAGCCATTGAAGAAGTCCAACAACGACCTCAAAAAGCATAAATCTAAATTCAGTGCCACACCACCCAATTCACTTCTATTAAAACTGCGTCCGAAAGAAGGGAGTAGGATAAAATGGGGGTTGAGAGAGGTTGTCCAGGGGATCATAAATCCATTACCCAAGATCTCTACTTTGGTGATCGTAAAACGTACTACATCATATCTCAACTTGGGGTTATATGTGTGGTAGGGCGGAGGTCCCGCAAAAAGAAAGAAAAACAATTCAATCAAAACACACCGCACACATTCATTCACTCAAGAGTTTATACACGCCACACCAGCCTCTATCATATTTTCTGGCAATGGTCCATAGTTGTACTACTAACAAACACATCGTTAGCCCCTCACGGAAATTTCGACCTTTGCAGCACACATTAACAACTTTCAAAACACTTCTCGTTACAAGGGACTAGCAAAAAGTGCTCATATATCAAGACAGACAGGGGAATTTATGTGAATTCCACAAGATGCATATGGTATCCAAAGTAAATATACTTTAACTGCTTTTATTTGCATTTACGTCCTTGTTCGGCTGCCCACGAACCAATTTTGAGGTCACAGTTACTAAAATGTAACACCACAGTAATAAGAGAATTCCCACTCTCGGTGCCCAAGAAGTGACAACGAACAACACCCAAGACCAATAAGCAACATCAATAGTGGGTAAAAAGAAAAACATCACGCAGCGTAACCTCCGGCCAATTAACTCCATTGGTCATTCCTTGGGGTTCCTAGAGCACATTTAAACTTACATGGAATTCAACATTGACTACTATTACATTTGTCTTCTGACCCTTACACTCATCTACGGGACAAATGTTAGTTATCCAAAAGAAATGGGGTTTGAACCAGTAAGAATTTCAAAAGAAATGGTTTCTATAGTAAAAATCTAAAAATTCTACAACGGTCTAACACCTTATCTCTGGTCAGCACTGTTAAATTAACAAGACAGCCTCTTTTGTAGTATCTTATTACGCTATTTAGTGAATGAGAAATCCTAAGAAGTTGGACGTTAATTAATTATTAATGCAAAGATTGCGTGTACTATCGGAACCTGCTGATTTTCCAAATGATTTGGCACGCACAAGAAGTAGTCTACTGACGCGTTCTTCTGGGCTGGCCTAACAGCCCAGGAAATAAATAAATCCATCTTTTTCCAGAACTCAGAAGGAACATTTTAAGGAACATTTTGAGGAATACACTGGAGTCAATTCGCAGATAAGCAATGGACGATGATGATCAGTCTCGCTCTTTGCCAAATGTCCAGTTAAGAATGACACAAGAAAAATATTAATTGAAATGACGATTGAAGTTTGTAATGCAAAATTTCATGTATTTTGCTCTGCCTGGATATCAAATTATAATCGAAATGTCACTTCTTATAGCAAATGAAAAATTATTGTAATTATCTTGCAGTTTCCAGTCTGACCTGCCTCGGTGGCGCAATAGGTAGCGTGCTCGATTTATTGCGCCAGTGGTTCCAGTTGAATACTGGATCGAGGTGAGTTGGCTTCTTTCGAACCATCTTTAGGAAGAGAAGTAAAGCTGAGGTATCGTGTGGTGTACGATGGCATTTGCACGTAAAATCCTCTCTACTATACAACGGGTAAATAAGGCAAGAGGCAAAATATCCAGGTGTAGGATCGCGCTCCCCCTGGCGTTGGTGGAGTGCCCCAACGAACAGTACACCGACGATAAATAAGCATAGGGATTGCAGCTTTGGTCGGCAGCCGGCTGCGGAAAACACCGTCCAATATATCACCCTTGTGTCCATTCAGAGGGACAAAATGGGTACCCGACCCTGCCACAGGCGGGAAAAGGGCTAGGAGTTGCTTTTTGCTTGTACTTTTCAGTCTTGAACCATTTATTAACCACCAGGCTAATGCTGACGAGCCCATGGTTCCTGGATCAATCTTGGGCGTGACAGATGACTTCTTTTGGGCAAGAGAGAAGTCCAATGTGCAGCTGACGGAAAGTGGTGGCCTGGTGTAGTGTATACGATGTCACCCCCAACGAAGAAAATAAACCGTTCGCCCGTGCTCTTCTGGTTGCAAGGCGGCAAATGGGTACCCAACCTTGCCAGTAGCGGAGAAAAGGAGTTGGAATGATGTGTTTAGTAAAGCTCAACCAAATAACTGCAGCACGTCACTAGCATTTCTAAGTAACCGTCAGTACGGTTTTCATTAAATTTCCTAAGACGGCGTTTTTCGGCAACTTTTAGATGTTTGATTTCTCAATCATTAATTTTTGGTATGTGACATTTTCAACGTTTTGTAAAGAACTAAAATATTACCTGGCAACGGGAGATATTTTCTGCCGTTGCCAAGTAATATCAGTTGCTAATGTCAGCGTGCTTCAAAATGTAGAAAATCTATGAAATCAGCCTCAAGTATTTTATTATAAAAGAAGTGGAAAATTTCATACTAGTGAGCTGACGTTTGTACTGTAATGGTACACAAAAACTGGTCGATTTCCTCGTCACAACACCGAGTGCATATCCTATTCAACGTTACTTCTCTGTTTCAGTAGCAAATTTATATATACACCAAAACTAAAAAAAACTACGTACCCCTTCCTCCAGTACCTCCTCGGCTACCACGGCCTCCTCCACCTTGACGAGGATCTCCTCTTCCTCTGCCTTTGCTCACAACTTCCTCCCGAACCATATCGATAACTTCGTCTGGTATTCGAAGATATTTAATGGTGCTGCCACGAATATAACATTCTGGCATTTTCCAAAACTTATCACCGTCCTGTTGAGAAAACGCGGAAAGTTATCAAAATAATGGCAATTGCCGGTTAATGCCAATTTAAAATAGTTTTTACAAATTCTATTATTACCCTTGATGTACAAATAACTTCTCTCAAGTTGATGTTCATCCAGCTGTCACAGTTCACCAAATGTCCGTTAAAGGTTTCGCCATTTTTCAACTCAACCAACTAAAGAGAAGATCAAATCAATTCGCCAATCTTCAGTTGTTACTAAAAATTTAGTAATAAAAATGCTTTACTCCTAAACTTACCATGGGATGATTTTGTGCAGTACGAAGCAAAGATAATGGCAACTGCGAAAATAATTATTTTAGTTGCATTAATGCCGGCAATAATTTGCATCAAAATCAGAGTTTGCTAGGAATATGAGGAATTAATTTGCAGAAAAATTCTAAACTATCTTTAATAACCTTACCATTTATTCGCTATTTTTTTGAAATTATTAACCAAATGCGACTTGAATTCAAACTACCGCTCTTTAGGTGGTGCACGAGAAACGTACAATATTCAGTTAACAGATGACAAACTAACCAACTATGGTGCACTGATATGAAGTACATTATGGCACGCCTTACGTGACACTAGTAAGTAATCACGCACTTGAAACATTTATTAATTTGAATGAAATACGATAGACTTAATAAATGGAGAGTCAGTAAGACTGGATAACTTCAATTTTTTATCAAGTAAAAAACGGACGAGTGCACTAACTGCATAAAAATCACTTAATGCCGCACAATACTAGCTATGTATATATATAGGATTCCGTACTGTATCAGGGGGAGAACAAGAAAAATTTCAGATGTAATGCCTAACAAACTTTTCTTTCGCTTGTATTCCCATGTTATGTGACACAAATGCTTGATAGTAAATACAGCGTTCTTTCAAAGCATTTGATAAATACAAAATTTCCGACTTGGACAATGATTATTTGTATAAATAATTTATCAAGGAATTTATGACTTGCGCTTTGGCAAACTGCCGTTCGGTGGCGGTCTACGGAATTTCGGAACGTGATGATGGCTCGTGTAAAATGAATATGGAGGCGGTTATTTTGTAATTTTGAATAATTGTGTTATTTTATTGTTAGAATAATGAGTAGCGAAAGCACGAAATCTAATTTTAGCCATAAGTCGGTTCCTGTTATTAAGCTTAACAAGATATATGAGGAGAGCAGTTTGAAGCAGAAGTTACAAGATGCTTATGTGCAACGTGCATCATTTACAGAAAGTATGTACTGTACATAGGCCTACGTAAATAAATGGACTTTTTTTATTTCATGGATCGTTTTATTTCACATACTTACAGCATATTAAATAATTAATATATTACAATAGGTACTGGACCGATTGTTTCAAATAAACCATTTATGTGTTGTCACATGCCACATTTCCTGGAAAATGAGCTGTTACTAGCAGATTTGAAAGATGAACTTTTGGACTTGCAATTTTTTGAAAAAAATAATGATCTCTATAAATTTCACCAAGTAAGAATGGCTAATATACGTTATTATTGTCAGACTATCTACAGGAAGCACGAACAATTGGGTGTCATCAGGTAACACAAATCTATCGTTGATGACTACATCAAAATTCTACCTGTAATTACATTTTGAATGGTAATTTACGATTAAACACTCAAATTACCTTCTAATTACCTCAACTTGACTATGCTGGCACTTCGGTTTTCTTGCTTTGAAAAATATGTAAACACAATGCGCTATTCATGATCACTTGCCATAACAGTTCATTTCATTATTGAAATTAATTTTGTTTCTATTTAGTCAGATGACTTGAAGGATTCGAAAGCATTGTATATTTCTGCGTTAAGGTTAGACAATTATTTAATTATATATATCGTTTCATCCTTATGATTAAGCTATAAGGAGTTTTCACTTATCCTTTCATTAGGACATTTTTATATGGGGATTTTCGAAAATGGATTCAAGAAATAACCGGCTTTAATTTGACTGCTACTGTTGACATGAACTGCGCACGATATGATTACACAGGTAATTAAGTTATGCAATGTTAAACACATACAATTTGAACTGTTGTTCATGGTAAAATTAAAACGAATACTTTCTCATATTTTATTAAATTATGCACTTTTCTATGCGATTTTTGCATTTATAGATATTCTTCTATGCCATGACGATATGCTAGAAGGACGTAAAATTGCATATATTCTGTATTTGGTTCCCACTTGGAAGAAAGACGATGGAGGGTTACTTGATTTATTTGGTTGTGATGGTGCGTTATTAAATATAACTTCAAAATAATGCCATATCAAGGCAAAGTGCAAATTTCTATATAATATGGCACACATTTGAGGTCTATTGACTTTTTAATGTAAATTATTCATTGATACTTGCCGTATATGATGTAATTAAGATTGTAATATCTCTTTAGACAATGGCGAGCCTTCTACGATTGTTCCAGTACATTCTATAATACCTGAGTGGAATAGCTTAATTTTCTTTGAAGTGAGTCCTTCGTCTTTTCATCAGGTAAATATTTACTTTTATATAATTCAAAATAGTAGAGATGTGTAGTTCATAGTCACACTATCTTTGTAGTACAATGCTCTATTATGAAATTGTGTCTTGATTGAAATTCTTTCTAATTTAAAGGTCTCTGAAGTGTTGACAGAAGATAAGACAAGATTGTCTATAAGTGGTTGGTTCTACGGTGATGCCATTGAAAGCCCTCCTAAAGTCATAAAGCCTGCTCTTTCCCTCTTTCCGCCAATATCTGTTGGAGAGCTGTCCATTTTAGATTGGATCAATTCATCATATTTAAATCCTGAAACCCAAATCGAAATTCGTCAGAAATTTGAAGCTGACTCAGAAGTGGAATTATTGGGATTTTTAAATGTTATTAATCATTTTTCAATAGTAGACCTTTTGAAATTAAATTATGTGACGTCATAACCATTCTTTGAAAAATCTTAGGAAGAAAAGTACAAAGCTGTTGCTGCCGCTTTACAAGAATGTGCATTAGGATGGCAGACTCGAGGACCAATAAATAAAAGGCAATACTTTTGAAACTTTTTAGTTTAAATTAATAGCAGTGATCATCATAAAACTATAAAAACATTTATTATAGGCATTTTGATGCATTGGACTCCTCAGCATATCCTCCTGTCATTAAAGAGTGTTTGGATATATTGCATTCAGAAGCACTGTTCTTGATTTTGTCGAACATCACGGGACTAACGCTTCATAAATTGGCAATAGAAGATGATGACGACGACGATGATGAGGATGATGACGATGACGACGACGACGATGAAGATTGTGATGGGAAGAGTGAACCGTCTAGTAAGCGACGTAAAAGAGATAACAGTGGAACAACAGGCGATTGCGGAAAGAAAGCAGAAGGTAACAAAAAATATATTATACGAAATAGTTATTTCTTCTCATAGCCATGTCACAATGCATACTAAGTATTAGCATCGCCAATTATCTATCAGTCCGAAATTAACGCTGTCACTTTCGGAAATTTTAGAAAAAGAAGTTAATGCAAAATGTTTTTCCGAGATAAGGCTTTGGAAGCATGGCTCCTACACCTTAATACATGATGATTGCAACGAAGAATCCGAATTTGCTTTGGATGCCATTTTATTTCTTAATTGTAAAGGTCACTACACTGAATTTTTTCTCTAACTATAGGGCATTTAGGTTACTCTTTCCATTTTACCCGGTTAGGGGTAAACCTAAACGGAAAACCTAACCGGGTAAAATGGAAAGCGTAGCCGGCATTTCTCTTTTATCTACAGTGGAGAATGTGTAAGTTTTAATTTTATAGATTGGACTACTGATTTGGGTGGATATATTTCCTATTTAGCAAAAGATGAAGATGAAGAGGTAAGATCTTTTATCATGAAGATGCTTTTAAACATGGTACAAATGCTTACGTAGATCTATTTCAGTTGCTGTCGGTTAACCCTCAAGAAAATGCTCTAGCATTAGTTTTCAGAGACAAAGAAACTTTAAGTTTTATTAAACATATAAATCATCGAACGACGTCACGAGGAAATTCTTCTCATTTTCATACAATCACATCTGTATATTATGAGTAATGGTAATGGCTCTTCCATGTCTTAATACTTAGGATGACTTAGGATGACTTAGGATACTGTTCTCAAAACAGTAAATAGAATTTAAATTATTAAAAACATCGAATTTGTCTGAGAAACTGTTAAAAACAACATGTAATCAAAGACATCCAATCTTCAGTATTCATCATTTCTATTCAAATAAAAGAACATGATGGTATGCAGTTCGTCCAAATACTGGAGAGTTGAGCAACCAATTGACCATTGTTGGCGTCATTTTTAAAGCTGTGATTAGATCGTCAGGAAAATGGGTGAAGGGCGACCAGCTGTCTGGCTATCCAAGTCAATGCAGATCTAACCACGTGAACTTAATATTTGCTTTTTATAATTATTCGTTCTACAAATTGAGCTAGTCTGTCTAAATGATTATCGGGGATAGGCGGGAGTGGAGGATTAGAACCCTACAACTCGACCCTGCCATAGGTGGTATAAGGGTGTGATGATGGTGATGTCTGAATGATTATCGTGCTTGAGATGTTGAGGCAATGGTAGAAGGGTCGCGCCTGGCTATCGCAAATAGCACTTTCGGGCGAGAGGCAATTCCTAAAGAAGAAAAGCTGTTGCTTCATCACGTGTGTGCAATATCACCCACACATTGGCGAAATTCCCATGTGCAAGATGTCCCAAGATTGAGTACTCAAGGGGCTGTAGTATTAGGTCTATAGCTGTTACCAGTTTCGATAGGACAAATATGCAGCCGACCCTTCTTTACTCGGGAATAAGTTTATGAATGATGTAATTAATGCAAAATAAGGTAGTGAGATCGATTAAATGATTAAAATAACAAATCGTGCATTCCTAATGCTAACCTAAGGTACAATCTAGAACGGAAATAGGCAAGATGTCATCTGTCACACGAAGCACTAAACTTGAGTGCAATCATATGATTTTGGCTAATTGTTAGTGAGTCCGACACAACTTTTTGGCGGGTCATTTAATCGGGATTTCCAGTTAAAATGCAACGTTCTTTACGTATGAATAAAGAACTTCAACTATTTGAGTTATCGCCACCTCCTGGTATTTCATGTTGGATGAAAGATGGTCAATTCAATAGTTTAGAAGCAAGTAAGCCAACCTCTTAATTTTTCTGTACTACACCTACGCAGCTAAGAGTATACAGTAGCCAGGGTAACGAATGTTGTTTCTGTTGCATTTAAAGAAATTTTTGCATAAATTGATAGCTATTATTGGACCCCAAAGTACTCCGTATGAAGGCGGTGTATTCAAATTAAATATTCATATTCCAGAAAGGTTTGTTTCATCCTAACTCAATTTTAATGAATTTCTTTCTGCACACTTGAGATATACAGTACTGTAAAAATGTCCATTGTTATTTCTGTATTTAGGTATCCTTTTGAACCTCCTCAAATAAATTTCATTACTCCTATCTATCACCCTAATATTGACAATGCGGGGAGAATTTGTTTGGATCTGTTAAAAATGCCACCCAATGTAAGGACTACATTCCACTTGGCGCTGTTGTAACATTAATTATAAATATAAGTTTTTTATGTTAGGGTGGCTGGAAGCCCAGTCTAAATTTACCGACATTATTGACGTCAATCCAGTTATTAATGGCGGAACCAAACATCGAAGATCCATTAATGCTAGAAGTGGTATTTTTACATCATATTAGATTCCTTTCATTCATTAGTATATAATTACTAGCTAGCATCTTAATTCTTTCATCCAATTTGCAGCTAATCTTCCGGTATTTTAATTTTCCTAGGCCGAGGAACTAAAATATAATGAAATGTTATTCACAAGGAAGGCGAAGGAGTTTACTGATTTACACGCAAAAACCAAACATTAATGAAAAGTTCGGACTGCACAATTTAAAAACTGTCAAATGCAGGTAACCTAATGAGACTCTCAAATCATGGATATATAACGAACTGTATGAAAGCTTTAACACTAGTAACTAAATATTAGAGAATTACATACAACAACGCTTATTAAGTATGAAGAAATTTTTAATTCTGAGTTAAAGATAGAGCATTAGTGATGGTATAATGCACAACGACAAATGCAAGTGCAATAAGTGTACAACGACAAATGTGTTTTTAATCCATATTTTCTTTGATGTTAAAATATTACACAAAAAAGCTTTCACCACCTTAAACTTCTGTTAAGTGCAGGTCAGTAAAAAAAGTTGTCCTGTAATTATTCTAAGGTGGTTAACATTTTCGCAATATCCAAAACACTGATACTGCGTTGCATATGACGTTAAGTTTCAATGGCATATGCACATACATAAGTAGAATATTGAAAGGTCGTTTTATGATGTCCGTTTGTAAATCTGATTCAAACAAAAAGTAAATATATCGGAAGGCAGCTGCGCATGTGGTAAATTGACGAGAGACATGATGCGATTTTTGGTTTCCTTTTCATAATCTTGATATAATTCCGGCAGCTTCAGGTCATTGAAAACTTTTATGACGCTTGCTTTGCTGTCAGCAGTTTCTTGTCCATAGTTATTCTAGGAACAAAAGCATTATTACTATTTGCTTTATTGAATCGTTTACAACAAAGTTGGCATTAAAATTCACAACAAGGACTAATGTATGTGATTATCGTGAGTGGCGCAACAATATTCTCATCTCAAATTTTGTATTAAATTTTTTTTTGCAGGGTGGTTCACCTCCCAGAATTTCGAAGTGAGATATTGTGGGGCCAGCCACGATTTGCTGAAATTGTGTAACAACGAGATCGGCTAAATTACCTCCAGCAATTTTCTCTGCTCAGCATCAGCTTTCTGTAGAGCTGTCACGATTAACCAGGTGCACTTTCCTTCTTTTATGTCGCTTCCAATCTTTCCTGTTTTATTAGGATCTCCAAAACAATCCAAAAAGTCATCCTACATCATGTAATAAGTTAGCAAATTGGTCTTTTTCTCCATATTGTTGGTATAATGGCACCAATTTACCTGAACCTGATAGTAATGCCCGATTAGCAAAAGAATATCCTTGGCCTGGGCATGGATGTTAGGATCCGTTACCCCACACTATACAAGAAAATTCCGCCTTATAAACATACTGTCGTTTTATATTTATAATGTATTAATTAAAACAATACTTGCCATATATAACGCAACAGCTACAGGCAAATAAAGGGAATAATACGATGTTTTGTATTCTACAATTGTTGCATAATGCTCGGAAGTATACTTCTGAAATTCATGGGCACTGAATTTAGTTCCACAACGCGTGTCTATGCTCTGTCCGTATACAGTTTTCAGTTGAACCTTAAATGCATTAAAACATGCCAAATGTATTTTTTAAGCGATGCAGAAGATGGGTGCAGAAAAGATAAAGCAGTGGTATTATGTACTACGACCGAACTTACCTCATGGAATAATTCCATTATATTAACGTAGTATGAATGATCTCTAAAGTACTTTTTTAATATTTTAAAAATGGAATTCCCCAGGAAGAGCCCGTCGTTTATAGCCACAAGTCCTACATCTTTCTGTAAAATTGTTTTGCATGGCAGGTTAAGATATGCAAAAACTAAATTAATTACTACTGTATCCTTACATTACGATACCAGCATTGTCTTCCTCTGCGTGTGAGTGACTGGTCCATAATATCATCTTCAACAATAAAGAAAGCGTGAAGCTAGAAAAGTATTTCTAGAGGTGGTGTAAAGTTTACAAATGGAAACTTTATTGAAGTTATTATAAAAGTGAGTTACCATTTCTATGCACCATCCCATAAGATGTACCAAATAAATCTCTTCCTTGGGTACTTGCTTTGATTGTGTAAGCATTTCATAGGTCATTACTGCTGTAATACCTCTGAATTTCTTACCCAGTGGCACGTTATATTCCAGAACCTAAAAATGGCTAAACTGATAGGTTACTTCCGTAGCAATTATTTAGTATTAGTATACAAATCGTGCATAACTAGAATATCAAAGAGAATTGGTGAGCAGACCTTCTTGAAATGTTGCATTACAGGTTCAAGCCTTGGGTCCTCTTCACGAATGACAGCGTTCAGAAAATGAGGAAATGTACTTTCGAAAACCCTCCGAGAATCTTTCTCACGCATGGGTTCAACTCTGAAAAGTGTGAATTGATAAATCAGGATAATTAAGGCGGTACAACATGCAACAACTACTTAATATTATGTCAGATCAGGCGGTACGATCAGGCATGTCAAACTGGGGTACCCCGAGGGCCACATTGGCAGCATATGCGTTGTCATGACTCATGAGGGCCATAGTGTCCATGGCGCCCCTATACAAATGCGCCCGGGGGTTACTGTTCCCCCTCTCGTTATGCCTCTGAGTGGCAGGCCGCATGTATACATGGTATCGATTGTGCGGGCCGCAACTCTAGGCTTCAAGGGCCAGCATTTTGACACTCCCATCCAAGTATACTCTTTACATACTGTACATGGCGGAGAAAGAACGATGGAAGTGAACTGATGAAAATCACATGTGACTGCCACCTCCTTTCTTACGAAGACATACAACGTTATGTCGCATTCCAACGTAATATTTAACTTGTAATATTTACCTTGAACTTTCAGACAAGTAACGCATACTGAAATTCGAAAATGGCTTTACAAATATCGATGCGCAGCTCCTCTTTGGCACAATGCAGCGTATGAGTCGAGACATTTTTTCAAGCACTGTTGTATAATAATTATTACACTCTTAGAATATGATTATTTTCAAGTACCGCAAGTAGTGATATGTCAAACTGAATCATCGCAACACCATTCAACGCCATGGGCAAACAAACTTCGCAAAGCAGCGGGCAGCAGCTAGAAAACGAATGAGGACCAGGGCTAGACTTTTCACATGCGCCATACTAGCGGCGTATGTGCAAACTATACAAGTGACGTCAGCCTGCTAGCCTCGCCGGTGGTTTGCAGAAACCTTGCGATGGTAGGGCAGAGATGGAGAGCAGAAAATCATATTGCAAATACTGTACATACAGTAGGTTACGACACCAATGTATGGTAAAAGTGTATTTCAATGTCCTAATTGGTTTCGTCATTGCTTGCAGACGACTTGCGGCGCTTCGGTCGGTTAAAGATGTTACAAATACACGGTCTGGGGCCTGTTGCACGTCTCATTGTTTTGATGAAAACAAGTATTTTTATGACTAAACATTATTTTCAGGGCGGAAATAAATTTTTCAGAGATTTTTCTGTGCCTAGATAAGCGAGATTCGTACAAACGGGATATTCCTGGCTACACGAGATCATTCACAGAATCGATATGTATCTTGTTCGCGGGGCGGAGGCCTTCGAGCCGAAGGCGAGAAGGCCGGAGAACCGAAAGTAGAGATCATTGTAAAGGTACTTTACCAGAGATAATTCATTGCATGTTTCTTTCCCCTCAGAAAAACATCCTATTTGTACCCGCCATTTGAAAAACAATGACTGGGACAACTGTATCCATTCTCAGTTTATCAGTTATTCAGTTAATACTTCAAAACATTAACATGTGCAACAGGCCTCGGAACGTGTATTTTTAACATCTGTAACCGATCGAAGCGCTGCAAGTCGTCTGCAACGCATGACGAAACCAATTAGGACATTGAAATACACTTTTACCCAATTTATTGCCATGTACATATTTTTTATATTCAAGTCATGACTGGTAAGTTATACAGGTTGGTAGATGGTCAGCAAACTAGTAAAAGGTGTTTCAGCTGACTGGTTACCGTACCTCAATGGAGGGCGAATAGCATATTACTTACTTTAGTGTTAAAGCATGGGAGGTTTATACATGGGGTATCGAGGATAGGGCCAACGACCGTGTTGTAGATGAGTTGTCAACAGGTCATGGCATCATCATCATCTTACCCTTATCCCGCCTGCGTCAGGGTCGGGTCTGCGGGTTCTAGCCCTCCGCTCTCGCCTATCTCCCACCAGGTCCTTGTCCACCACACACACCGCCATATCCCTACGCACAACTTGCTCCCACGTCTGCTTCGGTCTCCTCCTGCCCCGGGTGCTTCCAACCACCGGCATGCCTGAAGTGGACCTAACGTGCCTCCTCTCTTCTCATTACTTGCTCCTACCACCATCCCCAGACTACCTCCAATGTACTCATTCCTAACAGGTCATGGCATCAAAGTAAAAATGCGTTTTGAAACCAATCAGATAACGTCTGTCACAGCGATGAAGGTTATAGGGCACAGATGGAGTAGAGGAAGGTCAAAGCAGGCACGTTAGCAGGTTGTATGGCTGGTGATGGACAGTGGCGTGCCAGTAGGGTCTGGCACCTGAGGACATACAAAATCGCTATATGAAACAAAAGTAACACTAATAATTTGGAGAAAAGTAATTTATGCAATTTAGAAAGAAGTCATTGTGAATTTCACCTTTTAGAGATGTTTAGAGCGAACGCAAATATTTTCTTCTCCCCTGACATCTTTGGCGTCCTGCGTGCAGCGCACACATTGCACACCAGCACGCCATTGGGGCTGGTGAAGCTAGTGAATAAAAATGGAGGACCAGAGCTCGCAGACTTGACCCTGGCGTGGACAGGACAAGGGTAGCATAATGATGAAACATAGAGTTGTTTTACTTGTCCTACGTACTCGGATCTTCCAGAGAGGTGTTGTATGCTGCAATTCAAAAATGACTTTAAAATATGATGCACGGCTCCTTTTTGATGTAGCTCGGCGTATGAGTCAAGACATCAAAGCAAGATCTTGTTTAATAATTGTTACGCTCTTGAGTACGCTAATCTGGAGCACCATAGCACAATTCTTGTGTCACATGCACCAGCTGTGGGCAAACAAACGACTTCTCTGAAGTGTATGTGAATACGGAGATGCGACCAAGAAATAAAGTCAACACTGCGTTAGGCCAATTTAAAATTTGCGTGAAATGCATAAATAAATTTAATGAATTCAAAAAATTAATGCATGACATTTGAATTGCATACACGGACATCCAGGTTAAGATTTTCTACATACTTATATAGTTACAAGAGGTAACAACTTTAAAAAAAATTTAATTATTGTTTATTGTACATTCAAAAGTGCACTTTTTTGCAGAGGTGTCCATCCAGTGACAGAAAAAAATCAGCATGTACCACATACGGTCAGTTTACTGCATAATTTCTCAACCATTTATATAATTATCATCTCTTAAACTTGTCAATATCTTATTTAAATTAATGAGATTGAAGGTCCCATTTAAAATTGGGCTCTTTCAAGTTTACAAAATTATAGAAATATTATCATTAATCACATTGGATATTTCAGATTTCGATCTTCATAAATATTATCACTTCAGCTGTTACATGCTGATGCAAGTATGTAAGGTAGGGCTATTTTCGGTTTCAGAAAGTCTTTAAGAAAGGGCTGGCGGCGGATCATTGAGCATGCGCTTTATTATCAGCTTAATAACTGTGACTACAAAAGGCTAAAAATAAATATTATTACTTAGGAAAACGATTGATTGATCAGTATTTAGGACAAGGGTCGCAAAATTAGGTTGGGTTTGGAGCCCTCCAAATCCGTGCTCCGTTTGGTATCTTTCCGAGGTGGGTCCTTATTCCAGTCCTCGATCTCGAGACTATCTCATTCCATTTTATCCCTCGTATCCCTAATTTTATAAGTACATGAACTTATAACTGTCAGTAGTTAAGTTGTTTCAATAAAGTAGTTGTGCCTCTTAGAAAAGTGAACCATTTCCTGATTCCTGGGTCACTGTAATTCCAGTGAGCGTCCTTATGATTGTATATATTATCTGGACTTTCCTCCCAGACCTAACAGCAGGAGAAAAAGAAATATTATATCTGTATAAAGCATCGTTGCTCCAAAGATGTATTCTTCTGGGCTAATTTCACATTTTCCTCCCCCGACAATTATTCTTGTATCAATAGCCATAAACTGTAAAGAAATTTCAAAATTATTAATTAAACATGCTGGATAAATAAGGATAACGAGTTTATAAACCTACGGTGAAATACGAATATTACAGAAATCAATAGTGATTTTTCCATACCAATGATTTAATTTGATATTTCCATACCAATTTATCAGATTCTTGGGGAAGACTTTTGAAAGTATGGGTAGATTCTTCGGGCAGACTTTCGAAAGTATGGGTAGATTCTTGGGGGAGACTTTGGAATGTATGGGCAGATTCTTGGGAGATTTGGTGATTCCTATCCAGATGATCGAGATTGCGGTTTATCTTGGTTAATTTAGCAATTTAATATCTCTCTGTCTGCTTCTGGGGCCTCGTACAATATTTTTTACATTCACACTACAGAGGGCTACAGTTTTATATTCTGCCTGACGAAATGCAACAATGGATCACTAGGGACGGCAGAATCGAACATGAAATCATAGATTCCGAAATCTAGCTTCTAACTTTCCGATTTGTGCGTAGATTCCTGACAGATTGATGAACGGATGTTTGGGGCACTTGGTGAAGCCTGAAGAGCTATGACATTATGAAACCCTTCACTCCCAACATATCTGTCTGCCTTAGGATTCATCCTCTCCCAAAGATATGTAGTGAGCACATGCACTGCGATCTGACTTCTTTCTTAGCAGACCCATTTCCCGCTTATGGCACCTTCAGGTGCCCATGATTTCGAAAGAACTAGACAGAAAGACAAAGAAGGAGATATAAAATAGTATTAAATTATCGTATAAGGTTGAATTTACCAGCATTAACACGCAGGCACCCAATGCCGAGTACACTATAGTCAGGACATCGTCATACCACCAGATGCAGAAAAATCCAAACCACATCCAAACTATTGCGAGCACCAACACAAATCCCATGCAGGACGTTAAGTCAAACTAGGAAATAAAGGTTTTACATTTATAAAAATTTATAAAGGGTTTAATTTAACAATTAAAATTACAACTTCAATGTTTTCCCTATTTTTTAAGAGGACTCATCCATTGCCTCCTACCGATGTGCCAACTTTGGTTGCGAGAGGTATAGTACAGCTCTGTTCTGTGCACGTACTACATAGCGAGGGCTAACATGTGCAGAACAGAGCTGAGAGGTTTACACTGGCCACGCTGAGAAGGTATACCATTGGAAAACACTATAATTGTAATTCTTAATAAGGTAAAAGTACATACCTTAGTGAAGAAACATAAGAAAGTAATGAAAAGACAAACTCCACCACATATCCCTAATGCAATGAATACAGATTTCGTTTCATAAAAACTGGAAATGGTTCCTGTCATGTAAGCCAGTGTCAACGTCTGAAATGAAAAATTCAGGGCATTCATTTGAATCATCTGCTGAAGACAAAAGTTAGAGAGATTTCTCAGACAGGAATTTATTGAAAATTTATACCATTGTTCACATCTTCAGATAATTATAATTTAGACTATTAATCTTATAATCCATTGGTGAACGGCTAAATTGGGATATAAGTGGGAAGAACGGACTCCGCACATCATCATACCTTTATCGGACCTGTAGCAGGGTCGAATCTGCGAGTTCTGATCCTCCACTCCCGCCCATATCCCGTCAGGACCCCCATTCCCACGTCTGCTTTCGTCTTCCCCCGCCCCGGGTGTTTCCACTAACCTGCATCCCTGTAGTGAACTTAATCAGCGCCTCTTTCCCTCTTCTCAGTTCTCATCACATGCCCATACCCATGCCCAAGCTAGCTCTAATATACTCATTTACAAACACCCCACCCATGTACCGCAGCACTCGCATTTCAACTACCCGCATTCTCTTTCTGGGAGCGACTGTATTGCATTGGACACACCAGTTCTCATCTGATTACTGAAGTTCAGCAACGTAACCCCAGCTAGTACTAGCATGGTTGACCGCTAGGGAACACTGGGTACCACTAATACCTAAAAATCGTCGCATCAGCGTAGTGTCTGTGCAGTATCTGCATTAGAACTGTGCAATGGATGGGGCTCTAGTGACCATAGTAGTTGATGGGCCCTAAAACACTAATGAAACAAACAAACGCATTCTAGTTCCATGATTCTTTGACACTCCCAACACTCTGATTCATACAGCATACTTGGCCTAACCACTGCCCTGTAGAATTTCCTTTTTGACTTTATTGGGACTCTCCAGTCACGTAGAACTCCACTTGCCTGTCTTAACTTCATCTCCCTTACATTGACCCTATGGGTCACATTCGAATCTAAGGAACGGACGCAGCACATATTTGAAAAATTGTTATTGGGACGCGGTTTCAGGTTACCATCGTTTGTAGGCATTGACCTAAAAAAGATGGTAATGCCGGATTTACGTATGGATCAAATAGACCCGAGTGTAAGATTTCGAAGAGACCTTGTGTTTTAATCTTAGTTAAGGGCCCGATACTGACGTATATTTCTAGATTTGAATATCCATAATTTGGGTTATGATATGATTTTAAAGTTCTCAATAGTATAAAAGTGACAATTTCAGGATTTGGAGTCCCTTCTTTAGTGGCGCATTGTTTCCCTTCGGCCTAGGGCCCCTAAAAACTTTAATACACAGTATCCGGCAGGAAAACAAAAGTCTCTTATTAAGGGGCTAATTGTACTCTTTCGGCCTAGGGACTGGTGAGGAGAAGTCATAACTAGAGCCAGAAATACAAAATGATAGAGATAGGCGGAGAGACTTAAGACTGACTAGTCCAAATTACTGAACAATGTAATTAGCTACTTACAAATATCGTTAAGCAAATGATGTTGGCCGGAAAACGACGACTGAAATGAAAACATTGTTTCAGTTATCAGTAACCCTTCTATGAAAATGAAATGTTTGCAATGATGTTAAAAAGTAATTGACTCACCGTACACAGAACAAGACACAATATGAAACCAAAAAGACAGCACTATAACAAATTGTAATTATTAGAAAACGAGTTAACTGTTAAATCAAACTTTTTTGTCAGGTTCAGAAATATACCACTTACTATGAAGTCCAGTAAATTGCTTCGTTTTCCTGCACATACTCTCGAACACTATCACTACAACGTGATAATAAATGCAATAAAAATTAATTTTCATTTTATAATCATGTTAATCTTACTACTTTACCCTAATTATTAATCCTGCATTCTTATAAAACTTGTTGACAGATCGCGCAAGTCCTAAACTTGCCAAATGTGGAACAATAGCAGATTTGAGTGGTCCTGCAAATTTTCATCGTCTTTATTCTACTCTCTTCCAGCTCTCTGTCTACTACCAGGGCCGGCACTATATTTTGCGGGGCTCTGTGCAAACTAATTATGCGGGGCCCCGTGAAAACATGAAGCGGGGCCCTTCTGTCAATAGGTTCATTAATCCGAATGCGCGGGGCCCTGTGCCGTAGCCCTGTTCGCACACCCATCACGCCGGCCCTGGAGACTACAACCCAGGACCTTCACACTTGGAAGGGCAGTGGGGCGTCTGTTAAAGATTTTTAAGTGCTGTAGGCCGAAAGGATGGAAATTATAACTTTTATATCGCAGAGGGCGGTAAAATGGTTAGATAACTGATAACCCAACCATGGATAACATTAACATAACTTAAACTTACAAACACCAAGGAGTCCTAGGTTCAAGACTACTTGGTCAATAAGTAAATCTAGAACTGTGGGATGTAACCCATTCCACCTGACCATTTCTTACAACAAGCCCTATCCACTTTGCTCACTCGGCATCCCACACATACTGGCACACTACAGTATATAACTATGCATTACTGTCGCATTTCTCGGGGGCTTTCGTATTATTCAGTATTCTGATCCATACATACTGGTTTACCATGGCCTTCCCCGTGAATTTCATTGGGACACTCTCCTATTAGACAAATCCACACTTACTTGGCATCACTTCATCCACCCCATAATGAGCCTATGGATGAAGTCACATCTGATACTATTTTACCATTATTCTGGATGACGGATACTAGGCAACTCCTTTATCTCACTTGCAATCCTCTTATTTATTCCCGTCCCAGTTGAATGCTTTGTACCCTATATCCTTGTTTAGCACGGGATTATAACCAGTGGTGAGGGAGGAGGAAGGGAATGGCCCTTAACCATTTTAATAACCGGTTCTAAGACGGTATGCTTCCCCTTAAGACGCATCCGTACACCTGGATACAAGAAAGGTCAATACCCCTAACATCTTCAATAAGTCAAGCAGGCTTTTGACCAAAAATCCAACGAAATTAGGGATTTTTGTTGTCAGGTGTGCTGCCTAATCACCTAGTACGAGATAGATGTGGAATTCCTTTCTACTATCATGAGTCCTGAGAAGAAAAGGGAAGCTCAAGAAAATGTTTCGTATATGGGCACTAAGATTGCAACATGCCACATCTCTCCACGTTCATTAAAAAGGACAAATGTAATATCTTTTCTCTCCATGAGTACTGCCGGAAGTACCCTACCAAAAATCAGCCTAGTGTGATAAATATTACTTACATGAACACAAATATTGCCACTAAACCAAATGTGATTGCGAGTTGGACAAACAAGATTGCATAAACCTAGACATAAAATGTTCCGTTAGTATTAGTTCAATAAATACGCCATGTGTGAACTATAAAGGGCATAATTCCGTACTGTACTTACTTTTCGTATGAATGCTCGTCGTATGGCTTTATCCGCGAATGAATTGCCGAAATTATCTTCTACGTTTTCCATATTAGTGGTATGATGATCCGATGTCTGTTGATTGACTGTACTGGCAGGTGGCGAGTAAGGCGGTTGGGCTCCTGTGCCGCTTTGTGGTCTGCTATTTCCATAGGAGGTTGGCCGTTGTACGACATAGACTTAAAATACCAATTGTATTAATGACATGTTGTTCTCGATTCCTGTCCCATTTGTAAGAGCGACAGTTACCAGTTACTCGTGTAGGGTCGGACGATGAATAATTAGTCGTCTGTTGTGGTGGAGGCTGATTTGTAGGATAACCATAAGGCGGTGGATAGTTAGGACTTTGCTGTGGTGGAGGCTGGTTCACAGAATAATCATAAGGGGACGGAGCATAATAAGCAGACTGTTGTTGTTGGGGTTGCTTCACAGGATCCCCATAAGCGGGCGGCTCATAATAAGAATTTCGTTCTGATGGATAATTCTGGGAATCCATTATAGCAATCCACCTTCAGTAGAAAAAAAATAATGATGGAAAAGTTATTAAGGTAACCAAAGAGTACTGCCAACCATAGTTTCGACTTTGTCCCACTCCACAGAAGGCAAGCAATTGAGCAACTTACTAATAACATGGCAGAAAATCGAAATGAGCCCTTTTTAAGTAAAACAACTAAAATTTACAATTATGATATCTTTATGAGCTGATGTCGGGGATTGGAGAAGTGGCACCATTGTGCTTGATATATTAGCCAACGATGTGGGAGGATGGCTGATTCTAGAGAGGAGGCACAACAGGGTCTGAATGACATCAGGGTAGCTATGGGCAAGGAAGGCCTGACGGTAAATTTGAAAAAGACCGAGTACTTAGTGTTCAAATGGGATGGGCAAGACCAAAATCGTTACATCATCTCAAGGGGCGAGGAGATACCCACGGTGAAAGAATTTAGGCATTTAGGGTCAGTAGTCCAAAGCAATGGGGAAAGAGATACTGATGTGGCGCACCGGATCAAGGTGGGGTGGATGAAGTGCAAACAGGCCTGTGGCGTCCTGTGCAATAGACTGGTGCCAATCAAGCTGAGAGGGAAGCTCCATAGGGCCATGGTTAGGCCAGCCATTTTTCATGGTTCTGAATGTTGGGCAGTGAGGAAATGCCATGAGAGGAGAGTGCAAGTAGCCGAGATGCGAATGCTTCGTCGCATGACCGGGGTGTCGCGAGCGGATATCAGAAACAAGTAGATTGAGGCGGTATGGATACGTAATGAGAAGAAGGGGGGAGGAGCTGGTTAGGTCCGTTATGGGGATAGAGGCAGTACCCGGATTAGAGGAATACCCAAACAGACATTGGAGCAGGTTATGCGAAAGGACATGACTATGTGCGGAGTCGAGGATTAGAACCTGTAGACCTGGCCTTGCCATAGGCGGGAAAAGGGTGTGATGATGTTATTTTTATTTTTTGTAGGGGGGGGTAGACCGGTGGAGAGTTATTTGGGAAATCTACGCTTAATCTTATCCAGGCCCTGTATTTTTGAAATAAAATTTTCAATTAATGTATTATCACTTGATTGCACTAATCAAAGTGTCAGAATGTCGCTTGATTCAGTTTTGAGTATTTTTTAAAGGTGGGGCGAGAGGAAAGATGGATATTTACTGAGCCTTGACGTAATGTTATCTGCTGATGTTAAGCGAGACATCATCAATCGTCATCAATGGTGAGCAATAAGTTGTTTCGTCAGTCTAATTCACCGATGGGGAAATGGGGAATGCCCACCCCTGGTGTAAGTTCTGTAGTCCGAGTCAACATTTGTCTTTTCTGTCTCCTTGCTCGACTAGTCAGTGATTCCAGCTTCGATGCCGAATCGTGGTGAGTTGGCTCTTTCGGACGAGAGAATGACATTCAGTCGGATGGGAAGTCAATCTGTGGCTTCGTGTGGTATGTTGGCCTCAGTAGAGGAACATTGCCCCACTGAAGAAAAATAGACCGATGTTAAATAAGCATAGGGGTTGCCGCATTAAGTTGACAGCCGGCTGCATAAAAATGCTGTTCAACAGATCGCCCATGTGTCCCAGTGGTACAATAATGGGCACCCGATCTTGACAAAGGCAGAAAGATGGTTAGTAGTTGTTGTTTACCGTACTTGACATCTTGGAAACCCCTTGTTTATTTAACGTCAACACCAGGGACATCGACACCAGGGAACGAGCGCCTACACGTGGGAATTTTGTCCATCTGCACCTTTATTTCATTCCATTTTTCTACATGGGTTCTTTTACTTGCAGGTGACATCGTACAGCACATGAAACCACGGCTTTACTTCCCATCTTACGGAAGACGCACTTAGGGGGTATCCATAAAGGGAGTCACGGTATTTTTGCCAAAATTCTCCCCCCTCCCCTATGTCACATTTTGTCCCACTTGGGTGATCCCCCACCTACAGTACGACGTCACTTTTTGTCCCCCCCCCCCCCCCCTTCTTTCTCAAGCACTTCATAGTACTGTAATAGGGATTTTGCAATTTCTCGTACAGTGGTCGTTTCGGGACGAAAGACGAGAAGTAAAAAGCCGAGAGTCCTTCGCAGTCGTCTTCAATACAATAAGGACCCGAAAATCATAAATAAAAGTGAGAAAGGAGGGCGATTATTTGTGATTTTCTCGCCCTTATTTTATTGGAGACGACTGGGAAGGACGAGAAGGCTTTTTACTTCTCGTCTTTCGTCCCGAAATGCCCACGTTACGAGAAATCGCAAAATCCCTAATATCAGTTCAGTAAACGGTTTTATTTTCTGAACGGGCATTATCTTAGATGTCAACCTGAGACAAAAGGAAATATTTTTCAACACAATATTTTACAAAACACTGCACTAAAGGTTAAAATCTATGATAAAAGAAATGTGACGTCCTCTAGTCATGACCTCCTGCCACGCGCGGATCCAGGATGGGGTTTTTGGGGTTGCAACCCCCCTCCTACGCACATATAAACTTATATTCTCAGAATATGTGAGGTTTAGCTCAACCCCCCCCCCCTACGAAAATCCGGGATCCGCCACTGCCTCCTGCCCCCAACCCTATGTCACTTATGGCATTGAGTTACCGAGACAGAATTTTGTTACTTTGGGTCACAAAAGAAATTAGGGACGTCTCATTCCCTTTACCTACATTGCACATTGCGCGAAATCTCAACTTTATTTCATCTGACGGAAGGAACAGTTGTATTTTCTCTGTTACCCAACAGAAGTTAAGCACTCGATCAGGATAGAACTTACGATGACGAGCCGGAGTCACACTGTAGCCATAGTGGTAGCAACAGTAGTTTCTTTCGCAGGAGAGAGGAACGTGGTTGAATGTTTCCTTCGACTTCTGAGTGTTACTTACCGGCGCCAGGAAGCGGAAGGGATTACCTACATCCAGTGTTTGCTCTGACGTAGGGTTTTGGGGCCTCAGAGCCTCGATGACAGAATTGCTGATGTTTCAGAGATTTATTGATTCCCTGAGGCCTCGCAAAAATTGTAGCCGGCCCTGCCACACCCAGAGCTAGCCCAAAGTACAGGAGATCAATACGCTATTTTTGTCACCATTGTCGAGACATAAAAGTACAGTATTAGGCGGCTTTCACACCAAAGATGCAAGAGACAAGACATGTGCCTCCTGGATGCAGGAGGCATTAGTGTCTTTTTCTTGGAGAAACATGCTTCACACCAAAGAGGCATATGCAGCCTCCATCTTCTGTCTGCTTCTACCTGACAGATATATAGAAATCAGAATAAAAATAATTTTTTTTATTAATATTCTATATTTTTTTATGAATTTGATCTGTTCGTTGGTGTTTTAGGGCCCTTCCCACTTCTAACGCAGAGTACACAGACACTACACTAATGTGACGATTTTTGACTATAACTGGTACCCAGCTTTCCCGCTCCCAATCAGTACTAACCCATGTCAGTACTAACTGGTGTGTCCAAATCACTAAGCTGTTCCCCACCTTTTCTTTATGAAAGGGGCCCTTCCATGCTCGCACATGCGCATCCTGGTTGCAATAAGATGCAGTGTCATACAGTGCCTGGAACTCTTCGAAGGCAGCAATAAATGTTGTGTCACATTGTTGATTGTGAGGTAACATGTTTCGGATTCATTCGTCCCTACACATTGGAAAGCGCATGTGCTAATTCAGATTTTCATTGATTTATTAGTGTTTAAGGGTCCTTCAACCACAAGGTTCATTAGAGCCCCGTCCACTACATAGTTCTAATGCGGTCTGCACAGACCCTACACTGTTGCAATGATTTTTGGGTATTTGCAGTACCCGGTGTTCTCACGCGAACACCTATGTCAGTACTAACTGGGTGCGTTGCTTAACCTCGGTGATCAGGCAAGAACTAGTGTGTTCAACGCAATAGAGCAAATCTTCTAATACAGGGGAATCACACGCTGACCAAAAAGGCAAAGAGGCAGGAAGCATAAAACCAACCAACCGGTTTTCAAGGAACATGTGCCTCATGCTTCCAGGACATAAGATGCACATGTCATTTCGGTGTGAAAGACGTCGTCGCTTTATATGTGTTGGTGTTCGAAGACGCATGCCTCCTGCATCCAGGAGGCACATGTCTTGTCTCTTGCATCTTTGGTGTGAAAGCCGCCTTAATGTCATGTAATCAGTTCCGGCCCAAGGTTGAAATTGAATCTCACGGGTCAAGAGTGCTGATAAAAAAAGACGCTAAAGTTTCTCTACATTATAACGCAATATTTATTGTCATTTTTTTATAGGAGTGCCTGACCCACTTTTTTTAAAAGTGCTAAACAACCTCTGTTCCGTGCGGGTCCTATAGGTCGCAAATGGGTCCCAATATCGGGCAAAACTGGTTGCTCAATCCTGCGTTAGTAATAGGGGTCCTTTCGTTCGCAGGGGGGGAGGGGGAGTAGGTAAACGGGACACTTGCTCCTCTCGAGAAATGTGTTTGCCTTCAGATACCCCAGTTGTCCGATTCCTGGAACATTGCTCCCTTCCCGGAAGCACTGTCTTGAAGGAAAAACGATGTGTCATCCAAATTGCCAAAATCAAAGTTCATTCAGCTTGTGATTTACACAGTAAGTGGTAATAAGTTGTGGATAACACCCGGAAATGGTTACCATATTTTGTGTTAAAGCTGCGCATGTTTCGCCGGTATCGTAAGGTATTTAAAATTCACGAAGAGTAAAATTAGCTTCAGTTGCCAAATTAGAGAGTTAGTGGTGAACGTCGACGATGACGATACGAGGTCAAATGAGGCAAATGCGCAAGCTCAATTGCTGGTCTGCTTTTCGTGAGCATGCACAGTTGCCTCATTTGACCTCGTATCGTTCGTATCGTCATCGTCGACGTTCACCACTAACTCTCTATTAATTCGTTAAAATTGCAACGAAGAGTTTGTAAATGAAATCCATAATAAGGACACCTTTACACCATCATGAAATAAATTTGGCGTACAATTCCTTTTATTAGACTTGGATGTTACCCATAGAATCAATGCGGGATGGTTGAAGGGGAGTTCTGTGTGATAGGAGGGTTCCAAAAAAAGTTGAAAGGTAAGTTTCACAGGGCAGTGTTAGACCAGCTGTATGTCATATGGATCAGAGTGTCAGGCAGTGAGGAAGAGTCACGTAAACAGAATGCAAGTAGCCGAGATGCGAATACTGCGGTACATTAGTGGGGTGTCGAAAGCTGATAGTTAGGAATGAGTATATTAGAGGTAGCCTGGGCGTGGGGACATCGCGGAAAAAATGACGGAGAGTAGGTTGAGGTGATATGGACACGTAATGCGAAGAGGGGAGGAGGAGGTCGTTAAGTCCATTTCAGGAATTTTCTAATTCTAAATGAATACATTGCATGCAGCCTTGATAGACCAAATTGGCAGTGGAGAGAAACCCAAGGAGCCTGTAGCTCCCAAGGGCAGGGGAGATCGAAGCAGACGTGGGAGCAGGGGAGATCGAAGCAGACGTGGGAGCAGGGGAGTGGAGGACTAGAACCCGCAGACCCGACCCTGCCACAGGCGGGATAAGGGTAGGATGATGATGATAATTCCTATTAATATTACAGTACTGTATATCTATAATTTCGTTTCAGCATATTTAATATCAACTATTTTATTTGCTTTCTTGTTAAATTCTCTTTTCTTATCAAAATGCTGTATAATATTTCGGAAAGTGCATGTTTGGGACATTCTTTATAATATGCCTATCATTTTGTTTACAAATTTCACACAACGGTATCAAAAAATGCAATTAACTAAATGTTATTGATGCTATTTTGTTAGGTATTGTTTTATTAATATAAAAATTGCTGTTCAGCCCAATATTCATTTTTAGATTTATTTACGGATGCTCATGTACGGTGCCTCAATCGAAAGTTCTACTGGCGTTCTATTCTATTTTTCAAGAAAGTACAAAAAAAATACTGCTTACCTTATAACAGCAGACTCTTTTGATGTAATGTAGCTATATTAAACGGGTTTTATCTATTTTGATAATAGGTGACTTGTCCGCGCAACTAATATCAGATATTCGCCATGGTTTCAGGAAGTTTCAGTCACTCATGACGTTAACGTAAATGTAAACGTATGTACATTATGATTATGAATACACCCTAGTCGGGCGTACATTTCCTAAGTCGTTATTTGCAATAAGGTACATAAAGTGCTTATTAATTAATTGTAAAATTTATCAATTAACATATGACAAGACCAAAGGAAGAAATTAAAAATTTAATGATTAACCCTCGTCTGCCATGTTTTGGCTTATTCCGACGTCACAAAGCCAATAGGCATCATACGTCATTATTGATATCATTTACTGAATTCCATCGAATTTACACAATACTTTATTTTTCTTCAAAACACATGAAGGTTAAATAATAATGTAGCTATTGAATCGAGGTAGTGCTATGATGAATCAAATGCATCTGATACCCTACATACGGAATGTAAAATATCCGTTGAATTTTTAATCTACAAAGATGCCTTAACTACGATAAATCAACGATAAATTCATCTACAGTAGAATCCCGTTATATCAAACCTCAGGGGACCGTGAAAAATACTTCGATATATCAGAGTTTCGATATAGCCAATTCCGGAAATTATATAGTTAAAATTTACGTTTTTGCAAATGTAAATGTCCCGCTATAATAATATCTACGATTTCTATTTTAGGATAAAATATTAAGATCATCCTATCATCATCGTCATCATCATACCCTTATGCCTGTGGCAGGGTCGGGTCTGCGAGTTCTTGGTCCCCATCCTCCCCCCACTACCTAAAATATTAAGATTAACAATGTAAAAAAAACAATAAGATCACAACATAAAGAAGTTCTATTCTAATTCACTACACTGCAAGCAGCGTTATTTGGCAGTGGAGACTAACTCTCATTACTACAAAGGATTCCGTAGAACTCCTAAAACCCTGTTGTGTGGGGTTTAAACCCGCAACTTGTGCAGCCTAGTTGCGCTGGACACCAGTTCTCGTGAGATCACTGCAGTTAAGCAGCGCAAGCCCACGTTAGTACCAACATGGGTGGTTGGTAAAGAACATTGGGTGCTGCAAATTTCCCCTCTCCTATATCCACTACCTGCCTCCTCATCTCCCGCGAGCAGCCTCCTAAGGGTTCGTCCATGTTATGGCTGCTTGGCTAACTCCCCAACCCATTAAATGAATCCAGAATCCCTAAACTATAATTGTTGTGTCCCCCTACAATACTTGCAATGGTGGCCTTTCCTTTCAGGAAGCCCTCCACTTTATCCTCTCTAAAGTTATCCCATTGCCAAATGTTCCTTGTCAAAAAAGACCAGTAGTATGAGTGTCTGTGCTCTTATCTCTCTCAATTTATATGTATGATCCTTTCTTACCTTATACTCAGCCAGGGACACACTTCCAACCAGAGTGGTATGTGTGGGCTGCCAAGTCAATTGCAGTGATGAAATAAAAACCTTTAGTTCTAGGGGTTTCGTGAGTCGACACAGTTTGAAGACCTTGGTCTAGATGGTGTGAGACCCGCTCTATAGTCCCTGTCGACCAAAGTCAAATACTATATTTAGGATACTTCGATATATCCCATAGGCTTCTGATCAGAGGGACTGAAAATCACCTTCGATATAACCGAGATTTCGAAATAAACGAGTTTCGATATATCAGGGCATCTTTCCTATTGATTAACATTATGTCAGGCGGGACCGGTGCTTAAACTTTGATATAGGCAGAATTTCGATATAAGCGAGTTCGATATACCGAAGTTCTACTGTACTTGCTAATTAAAAATAAATCAAGTATATTTGTGATAATCAGCTACTCTTCTTGATACAGTAATTCATGTGTATGGCGTTAGTATGAAGAATAACGCCAAGTGACATCAGCTGTATTTCGTCACGTGCTTGCGCAAAGTTTCTTCCCCAGTATGGGGGTAAGTAATGGACTAGTGGAACTGCTCCAGAAGCTATATATACTGTATATGGGGACTAAGTATGATTTCCATTGGGAAGGAATAAATGCAGGACAGATTGGTGTGGGCAAGGGGCTGCGATAGGGCTGACCATTACCATCAATGCTGTTCCTAGTGTATATCAATGAACTAGGGATTAGGCTGCAAGATAGAAGGCTGGGGTTTCTTTGGGCGATGGTATCAAATTGCCTGCTATCTTTCAATTTGATGATATAGTGCTGCTAACAGAGACATGGAGAGCTCCAAGAAGAACTAGATGTCTGCGAAGAGTTCAGTAAGGAGTACCAGTTAGAATTCGGGCAAGACAAGCCAAAGTTGATAATCATAGGAGAGGATAGTAAGAAGATACCAATAAAACTTGGGGAGAGGGATATAAGTATAGTGTCAGAGGTTACATTCCTGGGGGTTAAACTCGGAAATGATAGGGGATACTTAAAAACAATGGAGGAAAACATCATTTGTAAGCTAAAAAAAAAACAGAGAAGGATCAAGATAAGGATAAGAAAAGGATTACATTTGATTCATTCGCAAGGTATGAAATGGTTAGGGGCTTGTGGTAAGCAGTAGCAGTTCCAGGGTTAACATATGGAAACGGGGTTCTATGCATTAGTAAAAACGTAATGGACTGTATGGAGGTAGCCCAAAGAAGGTTAGGTAGGATGGCCTCAGGGGAACATAGGTTACAGCAGTTGAAACAATAAGGGGGACATGGGGAGGTTAACATTTGAACAGAGAGAAATTACTAGTAAGTTGACATACTTATGCAGGATATGGGGACTACATAAGAAAACTCCAGTCTGACAGGTTAATGCATAGGTAAACAACATGAAGGTGTCTACCAACTGGGAGAGGAGAGTAAACAGGGTAATGAAGACGACAGCCATGACACTGGACCCTGGGGAGGGTGAGGAGGAGGGCAACAACAATGCAAAGATTAGTTAAGGACAAAGTTCAGGAATGGGGGTTAGGGCAGTGGCGACAGAGCATGGAGGGAAGGGCAGCAAAGAAACCACTGAGGGTGTATGATACGGAGCAACCTTAAGATAGAGAGGGAGGTAATTTATGGCAATACGTGGGAAAGCTCATTTCTGCTTTGGGCAAGAGCTGGGGATGAGAAAGATCACAGGCGGAGAGGAGGACTGTGGATTATGTGGGGGTCTTTGTGGGGGGATGTGGGGGATTAAGTGGAGGATGTCAGGCATGTCCAACGCTGGACCACTGCAAGAGGGGTTGGCGAACCCCCACATTGGAAGAGGTCTTGGGGTGGTGGGTTTCTTTGTTGTCTTGGGGCCCATCAACATCAAGTCCACTGCATAGTTCTAATACAGAGACTGCACAGACACTAGGCTAATTCGACGATTTTTGTGTATTAGCAGTACCCAGTTTTCCCAAGCAGCCACCCATGTTAGTACTAGCTGGGGTTGCGTTGCTTAACGTCAGTGATCTGACGAAAACTGGTGTTTAATGAAGAACTAGTGGAGTGGCTAGCATGGTGCGAAAGGCAAAGGTGTTGCTGGGGTGCTAGTGGAGATCTAGGCATATGAGTCTAGCATGAAAAATCTCACTAGCAAGGTATCCGTCACAAAGGATTACATATTCACTGTGGTGGTGAGTACGTTGTAACCAGCACGTAAATGAACCCATATAGGAATGATGATGCTGGTTACGATTCTTCTATATGATTGCACTTCGAAAAGAGGCATTAAATAACTAGGGTTCTAAGGATAGCCTATTGCAACTCCCGCATTAATTTATCTAATCCAATGTACTTTATTTTACGATAAAATTATCAAAGGCAGCTTGGTGATAAGGAGGCTAACATGATTACCCAAATAAAAAATTGAATAAATTTCTAGCGAGTGATGAGGCAATCACAGTTAAAGGTGAATCTATACGGTAGTTGATGTCATGTAGGATTTGCTGAACTTGTTATCATGTAGCACTGTGTTCCTAACAACGATATCTGATGCTTTCGTAAACATTTCCGATAACGCAAGCCACCTCGTTTGTAAATCACTGCATGAGCCCTATGCCCTCTGACGTCAGCCCGAGTCTCCACCAACATTAACACTTTTGATCGGCAACATCTGTCTTGCGTACAGACGGACTGAGTTCAATTCCCAGCTGTGAAGATAATGAGAGCACTGTCACCGTTTCTCCGACCTTCTCTTCCACATTGGAACCTTGAGGGACGTTAGTCTGTTGCGCCCAATGTAAAATAGCGGTATTATTACTATTACAGTAAGTCCTCAACTTACGCGATTAATTGGTTCCGGGGGTTTTCACGTAAGTCGAGGAAAGCACTATATTTAGCGTTTTTGACAAAAAATATTTTAGTTTTAAACGTTAGGTGAAAGTCAAATAGCTCTATCTAGATAACCTAAGAAAATATTATTTATTGCACATATTTATTGGACATATTGCACATAACAATCTGCATACATACTGCATTTATAGATGAACTACTTAAAGGATTGGTCCAGTGCGATAGGAGGGTCCCAATGAAGCTGAAAGGGAAGTTCTACAGGTCAGTGGTTAGGCCAGCTATGCTATACGGATCAGAGTGTTGGGCAGTGAGGATGTGCCACGTCAATAGAATGCAAGTAGCCGAGATGCGAATTCTGTGGTATATGAGTGGGGTGTCGAGAGCTGATAGAATTAGAAATGAGTGTATTAGAGGTACCTTGGGGGTGGTGGACATTACAGAAAGCAAAGCGCACAACTGAGTTACCCCACCACCACAGTGTCACACCTAAGGCTAGGCACTCACTATAGTCCAGACTCTGATTGATGGCAGTCAGAGTGCTCAGCTCAGGCAATGAAAATCAATGGGTAGCAAGGCGGCTATTAGTGAAAACTGATTAACAATTACGTACGTAGTGCATAGACTGTCGTCAAACAGTCTTGACTATACAGTGTGCGCCTAGCCTAAAATTTTTTTTTGTTTAAAAAAATTCGCGTAAGTCCGAAATCACGTAAGTCGAGGACTTACTGTATATTAACTCGTAGTGGGTGAAGGGGTTGGGTCCTTTTTAGTTGGGTTCCAAGAGACCTCGAGGGAGCGGCTTGTTGCGTTGGCCACACCACTTCTCGTCTGATCACAGAAGTGAAGCAACACAACCCCAGCTGGTACTGATATGGGTGGCCGGTTGGGAAAACTGGGTACCGCTAATACCCAAAAATCGTGGCATTAGTGGTGTCTGTGCAGTCTCTGCATTAGAACAACGCAGTGGACAGGACTCTAACGACCTTGTAGTTGGAGGGTCCTAAACACCAACGAACAACAACAAATCCAAGAGACCCCAAGTGGATTGCAAGATCTTGTAACATTGGAGAGGTCCAGCGTTAAGGACTCACTTAGGTCACTACAGAAATATGCAACACTGTGATACATTTTAAGACACTTTGCCTAAAGGTGCCCACTGACGATCACGAAATTCCAATCCCTCCACGCCAAAATGAATGTTGCACTCCAATTACTTATCGTGAATGCATAATATCATGTGGATTGGATGGAGTGATGAGAAACGGACGGATTTCCATCTGTCCAAAAATCCTTCACTCTGCTCCAACCGTCCATCACTCCAATCGACCATGAGTGTGAAAAAGTGATTGGATGGACCGATGTAGTGGCCCTATGGAGCGTTCGTGAGTGCCAAATCACGGTTGATTTTGGACCATTGCAATCTCGACACGTGTGGTAGATGGACGGGACCATTTTTTTTCTCTCTGCATACTGATAATGGCTGATGATTAAGCTGTTGATAAAAGAGCAATTCTTCAGGTTTGGTTTATTGGTGTTTTAGGGCCCTTCAACTACAAGGTCATTAGAGCCCCGTCCACTACGTAGTTCTAATGCAGAGACTGCACAGACACTACATAATGTGACGATTTTCTGCATTAACAGTATGCAGTTTTCCCTAAGCAGCCACCTATGCCAGTACTAACTCGGGATGCATTGCTTAACTTCAGCGATCAGACGATAACTAGCCGCCATTTATTAATTCAGGAGTGATGCATTGGAATGGAGTGATTATCCGTGAGTGACCCCACAACATTTCTCTTCACTCCAGCCACTCCTGACACTCCACTCCACAGCCTCACCACTCCATTTGGCATGATCGTCAGTGGGGACCTTTACAACAGTTTTCAAAATGAACCAAAACGATATTGTGGGTGAAGTTGTTAACCTACAAATAGAGAAATCGATTTCGTCTCGTAGTTGCGTTGCTGTGCGACCCATCGTGCAGCGACACACAACGTCGAAATGAGCAACACTAATTATTCCTGCAGGGGCGCTGTAGTTCAATTATACGAACGTTCGTCCATGCGCAAAAAATCATTTCCGTTTTGATAGTGCCGTTTCCTCTAGGTTGTTGGATAATCGTATTTGTATGTAGTACTGCCTTGGTTTACGAAACATTTTAATTTCTTAGAATGTTGTGCATAGTTAATTTTCTTTGTTGGTGAGAAATTTTAATCAATTATGCCGACTAAATCGTCCAGAAAGGTCGTCGGCCTTATAATTAGAAGCCGTAAAAACATCAAAGAAGGAATTGTGGTAAATACTTTTATCTTGGGATATATTCTGTTTAAAGAAGCTTAGAGCCATTTTTAAAACTCGATTTTATCATTGATTTTCTCGTTTTTAATTTCTCTCGAAATATATATGTGTATTTCTTATAAGTGATTTCTTATACGTGTATTTCTTATAAGTGATTCACATAGAAAATGACGGAGCATTTAACAATAGCTTTAGATACTATTGAGGGTGCATTTATTGAGTTCACGGATAAGATGACATGTTATGTAATTTGACCTATATATTAAATAATTCATTATTTCGTATACAAGCGTGACCTTAGGTGCATAATTAAGTATTGAATACATGTACTGCAGAATACTAGATTGACATGTGTTATATTCTGTGAGGTTATCACTCTACTTTTAGTCGGGAAATTTGAACACGACAGAAATACTCTTGAACTCGATATTAATTACATTAGACTACCAATAAAAAATTGTAGGTGATTCATGACATACGCTTTTGAGACATACGTTAGCGTTACACTATGGGAAAAGTTATAAAAGTTGATTCGTGTAACCTTCATTGTTAATTACTTGTCAGTGGAGTGCATTGCAGGGTTTATGATGTTAGTAACCAGCTGCCAGTAAAGAGCGTTTTAAGTCTGTTGTATAGCATCTGTTTGAACGCGAAGTACATTTCTGTGCCAAAATCTTCTGTGGAGTGCACCGTTTGACTGTTGCATTACTACCTGTAGAAAATTTAATTCCAGATATTGAACTAAAGCGCATTTTCCCTTTCCACAACGTTTCTCTTATTGTAGGCCTAACGTAGTGGTAAAATTAAATTATTTTAGAATATATCTTCTGCATCGCCCTCGTATGATGTTTTTCATGTACATCGTTATTACATATAAATTAAAGAGTATAATGCTGAATTTGATATCTGTTTTTTTTTTCAGAGCTCGGGTATTGGAGAACCAAGCCTTTACCATGGTTTGGTGGTAATCTTTTTGGAATTTTTTGCTTGGGGATTATTGACCTTTCCCATGATTACAGTAAGATTTTTTGTTTTACAATCTAACATTGTTACATTTTAGTTTGCATTAATGAGAGGTTAGGTTTGCCGTTGTAAATTCTGAAACCATCACACTTGTGGGGTTGATAGTTGGTAATGGCAACTCACTTCCACTTTTGATTGGGAGCGGCGAGTTGCGTTGGACACACCAGTTCTCGTCTGATCACTGAAGTTAAGCAACGCAAGCCCAGTTAGTACTGACATGGGTAGTCGCTCGGGAAAGCTGGGTACTGCTAATACCCAATAATCGTCACATTAGTGTAGTGTCTGTGCAGTATATGCATTAGAACTATGCAGTGGACGGGTCTCTAATGACCTTGTAGTTGACGGGACCTTAAACACCAACAAACAACAACCACTTTTGATTGTTAATATTGTATAGGATTTTTAAGTTGATGTCCAGGTGTTATGGGGTTCGCCGGAATAATTTATTGTTCCGTTTGAAATGTCTTTATTACTTAGTATCAAAAGAATGTGTGCGATTTCGTTACTATACTTCAGAGATGCAAGTAGGCTAATTGTTGTGAGACTTTTGAGCTTTTCAATCTGATATTAAAAGAAGTTAATATTTGTATTCATACCCAAACTACATTAATTTTAGTTATTTATAACCTATTTTCATACTTTTCATCATCATCCCTAACCTTTTTACTTCCCTCTCCTCGTTATGAGTATCCACCTCTACGAGAATTGAACCTGAAACCACGTACTCACGAGCCAAATATCAGAGGTTATCCTCTTGAGTTGCTATTTTAACTACTTATGTAATTGTAGGTTTATATTGCAGTCCAAAGTAGTAGTGCATTATTTATCATCTATTGATTTTGTTATGAATGACGGTAAGCCAGGAATATATTCCCTCCCTCTCAAAGGCTCGAATTAATTTAGCTCGGAAAATTCAGCTCTGGATTTATGCTCTTTTGATTTCCCTAAAAATTCTAAGTACTATGCTATTTTCTTCACTCTCGAATCATTATCGCCCTTCTTGTTTTCAAATGTTATTAAACATATTGTTTTGTTGTGAACGAAAATAGCCCATTATGCAACTGATGGTCCATTTAACTAATGGTAATGTTAAGTTCAACTTTTATTACATTGATGAACGTATAGTGGTCCTTGCATAAAGTTTGATGTAATTTTTTGGCAAGAATCAGCAAGCATGACTTTGCTCACCAGAGTATTTAATACTGTGATGACTTTTTGTAGCACATTAGGGCAAATGTAATGAATGGTCCTTAAATTGTTTATTTTCTAATTTTAAATATCGTCCAAACACTGCTACAAAAACATGTCCAAACACTGTGTCGGATTATCTTGATACTTGCGAAATAGGGTTTTGCAGATGACGAGAGCATTGTGGTAATGTTATTTCGCAGGTATTGGCTTTAATAGATGGCATTTTAAAATTTATGACGTATTGACTTGCACGAACAAGGAAAATCTTTAGCATCACATTAATAAACGTCATAAAAGTGGTCCATGAATTTTAATTTATGACCCAATGTGAGATCGTAGTCGCCTATGACTACCATTCATACTGGCATGCCGTCAATATTGCATTAGTCCAAAAGCAAAGTAATAATGACGTTATGCAGAAAGCATTTGTTGAGAGTTCACCACAAACAGTCCTCCATCTTCGTAGTGATAGGGTTTTATGTGAAATCTGCATAACTGATCAATATTATATTTTCAGAGCATTCATGACAGTAGTACGAGTTATTTGATTAGCAAACCAAATATTTGGCTTGCTAATCAAATTTTGCCGTCAAGATGTGGTTCATGCTATAAACGATTATCATTTCATTTAAAAAAGTAATTTTAATCTACGTTTTGTTAAAGGCTGTGTTTGCGCTGGGCTGCTTCCAATGATCCTCTCCAGATTATTAAATGGGTTGTGATGACGAAGTCCACAAAATCATCGTCCATCTTGTTATATTTGACTTTTTATACCTATTCTAGTTTTGTTATGTCATATAGAAATTTTAACTCCGTAACTTATTTTCAACTCCTTATCTTATCCTTATCACGCCAATGACAGGTGGATCCTAGATATCATTCATTTCTTCCACTACCACTCCTAATGTCTCTCGTCTTAAACAGCTAATCTTCGCCTATCTTACAGGCCCTGCCATATTAATGTGACCACCAGCTAATATTCAGCTGCAGAGGCGTCGCCAGTGTAGTGACGTCATGGTGTCACCCCTCTCCCTTCAAAAAAGCTGCTCTGTTCCATCTTCTGTTCTGGTGTCACCCCTTTTGTCATGGTGCGAGTGGTGTCACCCCCCCTTATTGACGCCACTGTCCAGCTGCAAACCACTGGGACCGCCATTGACCATGGACGTCCTGTCATGCTGCTGGTGTCTTCTGGCAGGCGGGCCACCTGATTGGCGTCAGCATCCGCCCTCTCATTGGACATAATGCTGACATGCCCCGGGACCCACATAAAGACCCCTTGTCTTGCCCTGCTTATGAATCATGAGAGGCATGGATGATGGCATGTCTGCCATAAAGGGTGTGCAACAGCTGAATCACTAAGTATCCAAAAGCATTACAAAATTATTACAAATGCAGAAAATGTCTAGTGGTCGCATTAATATGGCCAGGGACTGTATAACTTGCCATGATGCCCAGGTTCCTATCTGGATAAAGCTTGTGATTTCTTTTGAGGTAAGACTAGCACATGGTGACACCGGCACATAAAATAACTCTTTCTTCACAAAAATAAAGGTATATTGAATGGCACAATTTTCCCGATTATAAACTCGTGCCTGTCGTCACCTTGTCACCCCTTACAGATCATAAAGGACCATTATCACATAAGTTAATGATTGACTCCACCAAGAGACTTTTTTTAACATCATTTGTAGAGTGGGAACGTTGACATGGTTCAGCAGTTCTTACTCAAGAAGATGAAGATTTTTTTCTCCTTTCATGTATTGATTTTTCAGTGATCAGCATTGAAATTAAAAGATCCTCCTCAGTGGCGTAATGGTAACCCGCTCGGTAACTGCATCAGTACAGCTAGGTTCGATGCACGTAAAAGAACCCTCTCTTCTATGCAACGGGTATATGAGGCAAAATTTCCAGGTGTAGGAACTCGACCCCCCCTGGTGGAGTGTCCCAACAAACAGTAGACCAATGGTAAATAAGCATGGGGTGGGGAGTCGGCTCCGAAAAATCATCGTTAATATATCACCCTTGTACTCAATCATTCAGAGGGACAAATGGGTGCGCAACCCTTTCATAGGCAAAAAGAGTTTTGCTGTGTATATTCATTTAAAACGAATGAAGTTTTCTTAATGTACTAAAATCGAGTGAGGAAACAGAACGATGTAATGCTGTCGTGATGGTTCAGTATATAAATAGTAAACGACTGTTCTGCAAAACTGTCGCGTTGCCACGAGTGGCCACATTTACAAGGTTTTATAATTCCATTAAGTTTTATTATTTTGGCACTCAAAATATAATTAAAGTATTGAGGAATTTCACAAGGCTAAACTAGAAATGCGTGGCTCTCTAGTGTACTGCATTGGTCGATAGTGAGTTGTTTAGGTGATATCTTAAGACTATTTATATTGTTTTATTATCATTATATACGCAGGACCATTTAAGCTACGAGAAATTAGTAGAATAAGCTTTAGTGTTGCGTATATGGGGTTGAATCTTAGCTGTGCAAATGCCATTGAAAAGGTTTTTAGTAGTTTAAGCAACGAAACATCGTCATCACTATATATTTGTAATGGTTGGGTGGCATGCTATGTAGTTATTATCATATAGTTATGCACATTTTTCGACCTACAAATATTTAATAATAATATCGGGTCATTTGTGAACTTTATCTGAATGACTTATGGCCTAACCAAGTGCAGCGACCAGGGACACAGATAACGGTCACCGTTAATAATGGTCACCGTCCTCGTGAGTCAGAGCAAAGCCTCCTAGATAACAGGAGGTCTTGGTCAGAGTAAGGGTAGTATTGTGAAATAGGGCCATTGTTCCTTATATTCATAGGAGATGATTGGCCATCTGGTCGCTGGCCAATCACTAAAAACATCATTTTTTTCATTGATGAGTTCAGTGTCAATCTTCCCCAATATAATGGGTGCTTGACCTTACGATGGGGAGAACGGGCAACAAAGTTAAATGTCTTTAGTCCCACTCCCTCAGTCCTATCTCTCAATGGAGGCGAATCTGATTAATATGTAAAGTTGATTCAGTGTGTAAATATGTGTGCAGATTAAAATCTTGCTGATGTGTGAACCCTTTTTTCAATTCTAGGTATTAAATGAAACATTTCCAAATTATACGTTTTTAATGAATGGGTTAATAATAGGAATTAAGGTGAAGTGTAATAATTTATTATTTGATTTGATGCTGTACCAAAATTACTGGTTGTTCGTTTTGTAAGAATTGGGTTCACATTTTAGGGATTTTTGTCATTTCTGAGTGCTCCACTGATAGGCGCATTGTCAGATGTCTGGGGTCGAAAATTTTTCCTGTTGGTAACAGTGTTTTTTACGTGTTGCCCTATCCCCTTAATGAAGATTAATACATGGTAAGTGTGATCGTAATTACCGTTTCTTACGCTTTTTATTAGCCATTTATTTTATGTTGATGCTTTTTCAGGTGGTTTTTTGCTATGATATCGATATCCGGTGTATTCGCTGCCACATTTTCTATTGTGTTTGCATATGTGGCAGATGTTACAGAGGAAGAAGATCGTATTGCTGCCTATGGCTTAGTGAGTGATAGTTGCTAATACCTGTGATAACATCTTTTGTTTGTATGAAGTTTATCCTCGATTGCAACATTATAGGTGTCTGAACTGCCATATTGTAATTTTAGGTTTCTGCTACCTTTGCTGCAAGTCTCGTAACTAGTCCTGGAGTTGGCTCATATCTGAGTAATATGTACAGCGATAATTTGGTTGTTGCTGTGGCCACCGCAATAGCCGTACTTGACGTCTTATTTATCCTGGTAGCGGTGCCCGAATCCCTACCAGAAAAAGTGAGACCCTCGTCATGGGGTGCTCCAATTTCATGGGAACACGCAGATCCTTTTGCAGTAAATTTCACTCGTTATTCTTTCAATTGGTATTCATAGCAAATGTGCTTTTCTTTGATCCCAGAGCCACAAGCATTGCATAGTCAGTTTTAATTATTGTATTAAAGCAGTTAGAGAGGGCATTTCTGTACAAAAATACGACTTGGAATGATGAGTTTTGAGAAAAAAAAAGCTCAACTTAAATTATACAATATTAGGCATTGCAAGATTGCAAGTCACTTTGCTAATATATGGATATTTTCTCACGCAGTCGCATAATGGTTTTTAGTAATTCCAGGAAACCTGTTTCTATCAGTCGACTGTTATATGAATTCTAATTGTATCCCAATGTTATTTGGCAGCATTGCTTGTTTTTACTAGTCGTCTCGAGTTCCAGTAGGAGTGGCAAGTTGCGTTGAACGCACCAGTTGTCGTCTGGTCACCGAAGTTAACCAACGCACCCCCGTCTAGTACTGACATGGGTGGCCGCTTGGGAAACCTGGGTACTGCAAACACTCAAAAATCGTCGCAGTAGTGTAGTGTCTGTGCAGTCTCTGCATTAGAGCTACGCAGTGGACGGGGCTATAATGACCATGTAGTCGAAGGGCCCTAAAACACTAACGAACAATCGAGTTTCAGTGATTGTTTTAAAATATAAGAAAAGCTCATTAAATAGTTGTACTACCTTACAAGAATAACATCACTAATTGGTATTTGATTCAGGCTTTAAGGAAAGTTGGCAAAGACCATACCATTTTAATGATGTGCTTCACAGTATTTTTGTCATATCTACCTGAAGCCGGACAATATTCCTGTTTTTTTGTATATTTAAGATTGGTAAGATTTACGTTTTACTCAACGTCATGTTTTTAATTATCTTTTCCATCGTCAGAGTGTAGAGCGTTTAACTCTAACCTTTTACAACTTTGTTTTTCATTTTCAAATGCTGTTTGTCCTGTATGTGACGAAGTAGTGGTAACTAATTTAGTTTTATCTTAGGTTATGGGATTCTCTGCAGAAGCGGTAGCGACGTTTATTGCTGTATTAGGAACTCTTTCTGTCGTTGCCCAGGTAAACGTTCAACGACCCCTTTACAATGTATACAGCAGAAAAATCCCACCTAAGTGGTTATCAATGTTTTATTATCACTTTTATTCATGTCTTGCCAAAAAGAATGGTTACTAATGATACGATGAATTTTTCAGACTGCTGTTTTGAGTTTATTAATGAAAACTGTTGGCAGTAAGCACACAATCATGGTTGGCTTGTTAATGGAAATGCTTCAATTAATGTGGTATGGTTTTGGATCTAAAGCTTGGTAAGGATTATGAATGGTTTTCTAATGCGGCTGGCGTACTTGCTTCCTTTTAATAGTAAAGTGAATGGTATTTCTTTACAGGATGATGTGGGCGGCAGGATTGTTGGCATCTGTATCTAGTATTACGTATCCAGCAATCAGTGCGTTCGTATCAACACATTCAGATGCCGATAAACAAGGTTGTTGAACAGTAGTTGACTGAAATTTTAATTATAATCATGATGGTATTGATAACTTGGTTGTTCATTTTGTAGGTTTAGTTCAGGGGATGGTGACGTCTATGAGAGGTCTTTGTAATGGATTGGGTCCAGCAGTTTACGGTTTTATATTTTATCTCTTCCACGTCGACTTAAATGAAGGTGAAGCAAAAATACAGTCTGGAAGTGTTCCAACAAATTTAACCATTCAAATTCCTGATCATATTCCTCAGGTATTTTTGTTTCTTTGAAGAACATTTCTAATTACAAAGTTGGCTTGCAGTTCTTATTATGGACATATTTTTACAGCTAATACCTGGGCCTCCGTTTGTGTTTGGAGCATTACTAGTCATTCTGGCAATTCTTGTGTCGGCGTTTATTCCAGAAACGCCTGTTGGTAGTTCCACTTCTCGCGGATCATCCAGACGGAGTTCTAGTGGAACTGCTCTTGAAGTTTGTCACTACGATTATGAATATGAACGTGCCCCCAGTGGAGGAAACCTCCGTAAACATGAAAGCACTCAGCCTTTAATGGAAGTGTCTAATACATTATAGTGCTTGCGTGAACAAGGTATGATGCTTTATTAATCACCTTGAATTTATGAAATGGTACTTATTCCTGCACAGATTGCAGAATAGATTGATTATATAAAGTTTCTGTCAATGAATTTGATGGCATCAAAAGATGGCTGTTATCTATAATGGTGGATTCAGGTTTGAATCATTATTGTATAGGAACCAATAATTAATATAATGAAAGGTTAACTACACCTATTTGCGTTGCCTAAAATTGAGTACGCACGAAAGTTCTTATAGTATTGTGTTACTATATGTGCAGCCGTTTTTCTGTTTTGTTAAAATTTTTATGAACATTTTTTTTTCTTTTATAGTTATTTTGTAGAGTTGTTACTCCTTTTGTACAAAATTTTTAACTGGTTAGAGGGAGGTGGGCATAGGCTCTATTCTTTCATTGCTGAAGTGTGTAAGCACATGAATGGTACTACAGATACTACATCGCCATATCCTTACTTTTCCTTAATAGTCATTCCTTTGATTCTGTCATCCATCAAATTTTTACTTATTTATTGTTCTTTCAAAAGTCTTTCCCAAATATTTAATATAGGTATGCATACAGTAAATTCTACACACAGGGGTATTTTATTATTTAAGGGCATAATAATAATATAACGCTGTCTTTTCATCTAAGTTAGAGCTTCTTATAAACTATTCGACTATGCCGTTTGAGGTGTCCAACATCTTTCGTTCACTTAATTTTTTCCATTTCTTGTTTATTTAACGTCTGACAGTTTAACTGTTTAGTTGAAGTGGCAGTTACATGGTTATTATTTACTGGGTTCTTTTTTTCGGATTCATTTTTTTTTTGTTTATTGATTACGTCCTCTAGTTGCACAAAATTCTCACGGACACGCTCGACTGTAACCTTGAAAGGAAGCCCATAAATCCTTTTATTGATCCTCAAATGACATCTGACAGCATTTTAACATACTATTCAAAAGGGGATATGTGAATTCTTGTTATAAGTCCAATGTTCAATTGGAACTCTTTCTTCATTTATAAGTGCATTTTATCATACGGATGCTTTAATTAATGTAAAACGACAAACATTTGTACAGAAATATTTGTAATATGAATATTTAAAAAAAAAGCAAAATTGTCTTCAAGTTATATTTTTCGATTGTTCTGAATTCTTGAAGAATAATGGATGTGAAAGGGGTTCATTTAGAGTTTCCCCGAAGAAATGCAAGGAAAGAAAGTGGGAGGGAGATTTGCCATTTTTGAAATTAAACTGGCCAATGTTTGATATAAATGACAGCTATCATAAAGATGTCAATGTAGACGTAGACCAAATTTATTGATGTGATAAGACTTGGCTCCTGTTGTTTCCTTAAGTTATAAACAAAATTAAATATTTTCTCACCCATGTTACAAATGATGTTTAATTATATTTATGTGAATTCGGGTTTTTAAGTGTTAATATAACTACAAGGTTGTAATTTCTTTTATAATTTTACCAAAGGACTGCCCGACTTCGTAGATATGGAGTACAAGTATAAACCTATGAGAATCTCATTTATGGATTATTAAAATGAATTTTATATTATGCTGTGTGTGTATTGCCCTCCCTACAGCTGCAAGGTTAAAGCGATTATCAGTTTCATTTGCTCAACAATATTACTGGTGTTGAATTTGATACAGTCTTTGAAAATAGCGCAGGTGGCGATTGGTGGAAGGGGACAAACATTAATTGTCAGTTTTTTTAATTTTAATATTACGGGTTATACAGCCTCATTGCCTCCCCTGGACTTACTCTGAGACTTAGATCAACGGGGTGTGTTCTGGTTGCAATAATTAAAACTGTTTTTAGCACCGAATGATTTACTGACAACTGAAAGCAATTAAGAAGCGATGGTGCCCGTTTTTACGAATTTTATTAGTTAAAAATTGTACGCAATTAAGACAGCATAATCAGAGCTTCAAATTAATGCTTTCATGACTTAATTGCCTCAAAGGCAGATTTCACACCTAGGATATTATACATTGCCAACACTTTAATATCATACAAGAGTTTTTAGGCAAGATGGTGTTTTCTTCTGCAAAAATATGCGCATAACAATTAAACTGGAATGTGTCTAATAATTAATTATAATTAGATTTAACCAGTCCTCAGCTGGTAGTCTCCATTTTGCGTAATATAGCGAACCCATGGCAAGGCTTGATAGCCGCTTTTTTCAATAATTTTAAGATACCGCACCTAAAATGAAATCCATTTGATAGTTTACATACGTGTTTAATTTCCATATAAATACTTGTATAATATTATACGAAAAGTCTTACTTGTATGCCTGATGTGGTAAAATAAGGGATTTCAAATTTGACATGGATGGGAGGTTTCCCTTCAGTTTCTTCACTTTCAACACTCGGGAGACCAAAATGCGCTCTCATTAAATATTCTTTGCCTCCCTATATCATCAATTTACGTTATAAGACTGCATTTGAGAATGTGACTTTGTAATGAAATAGGTCTGCTTACCGGAAACGATTTCACAGTCCAAATCACTGCACCCTGTTCTGGAGAATATTTCACACTACCAATTGTGGTCTTGAACTTTGGCGAGTCTGCATCGTTGGGTACAGGTATAATGATCTCCACGTTGTTTGCCGTAGATCTACGTTTAAATTGACTTTTGGCCTGTATTTTTTTAGAATAAACAAATCAAATAACTTGAGAGAACTATCGATTTCAAACGATAATTTCTACTTTACCTTTATCATGTATTCTACTCTACTATGAGCATGCCGTTCAATGACAGACTCAATCCATATTAATGGTTTTACATGGGTATTTAATCGATAAGACATTAGCTCAAATTCTCCATCTGGAGGAATGAAGGAAATAGTTCTATCATTTTCGAACCTCGATAACCGCACGCATTGGTGAAATTTAACATCTTCCAATTCTACCGATTTGCTCTTCCCACCTATAAATCAATATAAAATGTTGTGAGTTCGAATGTTAGACATGTTCTACTTATCAGTCTTTTTAAGATTCAACAATACTCACGACCAGTGCTCTCAAACAGAACTTTGTCATTCAAACCTAATCTTAGTTCTGGCATTCCTGACAAATATACTCTCATTTTGATTGCTCCAACAATTTCACTACGTAGAACATTCCCGTTAGCACTGGCCTAATGCGAAAAACAAGGCGGTATATACTATATTACTGCTATATTATATGACATTCAGTTGACTACATCGGCCAGTTAATTTTAATATTTTGCCTGTAATGTCATGCAACTAAGGTGCAAAATATAACAAAAATTTACCAAAAGATTGACAGATTCTATGACATCCAGGAAAACTTCATTTTTTCGATATTTTATTCCTTCTGATCGCCACGAAACCGCGTTGGTAACGGCCATTGGCGGCCTCGGTTGTATTTCAAGTTTGTGACCTTCTTGTGTTATATATCTAAAATACGATACGTCCTAAACTTATTCAACGATTATGGTACTTAATTTTTTGGATATGTTTCACCATACTCTTGTAGTATTTTGCTATCTGTAGTCTGGGGATAACCGAAGTCCATCACTTCATCCAAAAGCTCATAAATAATGACAAAATTATCTCTTATACTCTCTTCTTCTAATTCCTTAAAATACTCTGTAAAAATCTACGCAAATAAATGAATGGTCATAATTTTATCACGTAATTATAAACCTCCATTTTAATTTCATCTAACCCACCTGAACTAATTTATGTAGTGCAACGAACACCAGAGCAATATTTGCATTTTTCTTAGTACTAGATACAACTAATAGACGAGTCAAGATAAAATTCAGATGTTGCTGCTATTGTCAGTCAGCGAAATGCTGATATTTTAAAAGGATACTATACAAATTATTGTATTTTATAAAAGCAAAGGTAACGCCATCACTCTGTAAAATTGGTGAAGCAAGTCCTTCCTCTTCTCTCTCCATCAACATTGGCATGAACTTGTCTATCGCAGACATGTCTATGTCTCCACGATAATTTTTGGAAATTAACACCTAGTTAAAGATTGTGAATGTCACTTTCACAACAAGCAACTTTAAATGATGAAATTAAAAAACCATCACAGTTAAGCATACCTTTCCTTTCACATCTAATATATAAATCGCCGAAGTCGACATTATACCAGCACTGTATTTAATCCCTTATACGAAACTTATAATTCAAAAAATAGCCTTTCTAGCGGAGGCGTATATTGCAGTTTATATTCGCCGGAGAGTCGTTAGTATAAGCCACACATCTCTAAATATTTTGTAAATCTCAATTGTAAACAGTTCTAGCTACTCAAACAAGTTAAAAATCGCAATTCCAACACCATCAAAAGTAATGTTGCACCACCTAACCTGCTATTATGCCACGATTCGCGACGGAAGCTTGATAGAGCGTCATTAGGTTTTTTGTACTTGACTACAACTATATAGGAGTTTTGTGCGATGTAGGCTAGGGTGCGATATAACTTCGGCCTAGATTAGTTTCTAATCAGTTATGATTGCCTGTGGTTGTAGTATGGTTGAGTAATATTTTGTGTTAGTAGTCGTTCACGGTTTCAAATGTTGGAACCAGGATCTGAAGAGACAAAGGAAGGGTAGCGAACCAAACTGCCATGGTGTAGTTATTGTGCCTTTTATAAACTTGAAAATGGAATTCACTGTTTTAAATGTCAATGTGAATGTGCCTGATTTAGCAAGCTTGTTTAGTATGTGGGTGGATGTACATTATCGTAGGTCTATAGCATGATAATGTGGTATGACTGGATTCATTATTTTTGTAGCTTATTTCTAATACTTGCATTTGCTTAGCTTTGTACATTTTTAAGATTTATTTTTGTCATGATTTTTAATAAGATTTTTTTCTCTTTGTTTTATTCATGCGTACGAAGCCTGTCAATTTGCAGCGTGTAGTGAAATTTGTTTTGCTCTTTAAGACCGGGATGTGGGAAGCTTCTTCAAGGTTAGTTTTTATGTTGGCGTATCATAAGGCAAGTTGGTATTCCCGTTAAGCATTACATTGCCGTTCTAATGATAGTAATCCTTTTAAAAAAAATACCCGGATTCCGAGGTTTGAGGAGTCAACCATTAGTCATTTTTATACAGTAGTTAGCATTCACAAGTAACCAAAGAAGAAGCTACTATTTCCTGATATACAGTCACCAAGTCAAGTCGTAAAAGTAATTTTTTTACGCCGACGATGGCAGCGTATAGTATAGGGATGGGTGAGCCCATCGTGTCTTGGACAATCCATCAACTTGGGTTAGTGGTAAAACCTTTATTTTTTGTTAAAAGTTACACGTTAGTCATTATATGAGAAAAGTTTTGGCATAGGTTTAAACATTTGACAGTAAGTAAATGTTATCCGTGATGTTTCTATCCCTTTTTAGATGTCATGAAGTATGATATTCAGTTTTAATGTATTTTATTTGACATATTTGCTTGACTTCATTGTCTTTACAAATCGTTGTAATATTTTTAACTTTTAAGATACCGTTAAAATTTTAAATTAAAAAAAGATACTTGTCAAATCTGGATTATCATTTCTAATTATCGTTCTTATATATTATTTAATACCATTTATAAACTCCACCTTCTATCAGTGTCTTAACGTAGATGTGGGATTGTGCCCTCGATCTTAAGATCTTCTTTAAGCAGGAGAGTATTACAATAAGTTTAAAATATGCATTAATTCAATCGCGCATATTTTGAATTTGGAAAATAGCTATTTGAAAACTTAAGTGACATGACGATTATGAACCGCTTAAAAATACCAAATTTAATTAAAGAGATTTATTATTAAGTATTTTAAATATGTCTTATGATGTAGATGAACGACAAATAGAAGTTTAAATGGTTTCATGGAAAGACGATCTGCCTACATTTAAGATTCCTATCAACACTTTCGTTATAACTAAAGTGGTGTTGATATAATTGCTTATCTGTTGTGTAATATAGGATTATAAGGTGTAGTGTCCTTTCGATGTATTTGGGAATTCATCAACCGTCACCGGTGCACGGACGTCACAATTCAAGCCATTATTTTAACTCTAGATTAGACGTGGGGGATTTATGCATTTTAAATTATTACAGGATGAGTTTTACACCTCAAATTAAACAGGAGCAACAAAATGAAGCTTGTGCTGATTTCATTTCAAATATTAACGGATCAGCTTTGAAAAGAAAACGTACTGAAGATTCTGATGAAATTCAAATGACGTTTCCCACAAAGCTCAGCAATTATAGTTTTCCTGAACAACGTACCTTCATGCAAGGTATAATGCAAAACAGCCATTGTCATGTCATATCTTTTTTTTATTAGTTATGTGTATCACTTGATTTACAGGCAATTCGTTTTTACACATACGTCACACGCCATACGTTTATCAAACTGAGGACTGGAAACCTAAAGGCTGTACTATGTATTTACCCTTATTAGAAGATGTGATGGTGAATATGAGAAATATCGAGCAAATAAGCTTTGAAAACGATCAGTTCTTTCTCGCAGACGAGAAGGGAAACTATGTTGGAGCAAAGCCTGGTAATTAACTATCCGACTGTAGGCAGTGTCAATTATTTGAAATTTTTGAAGTTCTTTCCCAAACTTGTAATATTGTTACAAACTATTGGTTATTTAGTATACTTCCATTTGATATACACATAAAGTTTTACAAATTCAGTTATAGTTCAGAGTTCCATATTCTAAAAGTCTTAAGTTGAAAATGCATCAGGAATTTTTGATGAATGTTACTTTAAATCATGTTTACAGGTTGTTTTCAAAATACAAATTCTTGAAAGTGGTAGGTACCTTTCAAATTCTATTGATAATTCAATTAGTCCTTTTTTTTAGTTGATCAACTTGAAATGTCAAAAGTCGAAACTGTCTAAAAGCTGTTGTTTTCTTATATGAATACGGAGCTCTGAATTGCATGATCACATATTGATTGTTAGTACCAGTAATAGGTAGTTAAATATCTGTACTGTCTAATTTTAAAATAATATTCTGTGTTTGGTGAGAACTTCTAAAGTTTTTAAAACCATTATTATTGTAAGTTTGATTTCGACAAAAGTAACATTATCACTATCACTTAAGGACTTCATATTTAGGAAACGCAATACATTTATGGCGATTTGATTTTTCTACAAGAAAACTCTACATATCCAGATCAATATTATTTTTGAAGGACCAGGTAAATCTTTCAAACTGGAAAAGAATACGTGAAATGCATTTTTTCAATAAACATTTTGTTTTCTAGGAATTCAGTGATATCCGTGCACAGTTACATATCATGTAAGCATATCGTAAAAAAACTTATGTAATTATCGTCCTTTAGAATGTAAATACTTTTTTTAGTAAAATTCCAAGTTATGTTACATTGTGCTGTAAATGGGTTGTTGTACTATGCCAGCTTACAAATTTTAAACCATGCAATTTAATCGCCGTTAAATATCTTTCTACTATTAAGAGGTAGCAGATACCTCGATAAATTGCTTCCTCCGGCATTAGATAGAACTAATTGCACCAAAAAAATGTTAAAAGACAATGGTCATATACGCAATGCAATATTTTTATTGCTTCATACAAAAATATTTAATACAGTTGATTACATGTAGACAGGAGTTGCAATTATAAAAATCAATAAATTAATAGTTATTTTACTCTTTAGTGACAATTTAATTGTACCTCTATTTACAGGTGAAAAAAAGATTTGTTTTTCAACATTTAGTGTTGCATTTGTTAATGAACTTCACCAGTATTAATTAATTGTTCTTCATATACAACTTCTTGTGGTATTATTAACTGCACTCCATCTAATGGTTCTAAGGTGGCATTGGCAATTTCAATACAAGTACTATCGTTTGGTAATGTTGCGATTACAGTTTCTGTCTGGGCACTTGGTTTAATGTAATCATGCTCTGCTACCGGTGTTGTGTAACCAGTAAGGGGCTTTGAGGAAGGAGGAGGCGAGACCATGTAAAGGTGGACTGTTTGGCAACCGTTATTTGAATTTTCAACTACAAGCAGATGCCCAGGAGAGCCATTTATTGTTGCATTCACAATCCTACCAGGTGATGCATTTGTATCTGATGGTAATTTTAAAGACTGGGGAAGTGGTGAGACCGCATTTCCTGCATCGTCATTCACTTTGGTATTTTCTTTTCTTGGACGTTTTTTCGGTTCAACTACATTTATTGTAAAAGGAGATCGTTTTTTTGGATGCCGGCCAGATCGTGTCTGTTTTAAAACTCCGTCTAATATGTTGTTGCACCCATCCATATCTTCGTCAACCTCCGATTCATTATCTTCATTAGCACAACTATCTTCAGTTGCATTAACTTCTGCAGAATTTATTTCACAAGGTAAGTCCGGTGCCACAGTCCCGTCACAAGAGTTGTTAGCCAATGTAATGCCGTCCGACATCAAAGTATCAGACTGAGAAGTAATATCTGTTGTGGTGGAAGACGGTTCTTCGATTTCGAAATCTGAGTCACTTTGTTCTTGTAAACGCCGCCTACCTAATATGAATAGACATACGAACAACATTTCAAGCTTATACTTCAATGAATGATTGATTTCTCTTTAAGTAACACATTTCGAAACCTGACAACAATGTACTAACTATTATGCGATTTTCTTGTCGATGTCATTTGTTTCTTAGCAGTATGTTGGGCTTCTTTATCTTTCGTGTGCGTACTACTTTTTCCCTTGTTTCTACCCAACCTAGTTCTTCTTGGTGTAAGGGATACTGCATCCAAATTTTCAGTTTCTTCGTCACTTTCTTCAAACAACGATAAGTCATACTGTTGGCGGTCATCTAAAGTTAAAATAATGTAATTCGAATACAGTGCATAGCAAAAAATATATTAAACCAATGAATAGGAAAACATGCTAGCCAAGAATATAATTAAGAACTACTTACGAATTGCTTTGTCCACTAAAGTTTTATTAAGTCGTTCTTCCCTTTTAAACTTCAACTATAACGATTTGCAATTTTGTTAATCCCTTGTTTTAGAATTGTGAAAGCCATATCGAATATGGCTTACATACCTTAAGTTCATTCCGCGCCCGCTTAGGAAACAACTTTCCCATCATAGAGAAATCTGTACCAACTGTACTTAGTGCCATGTAAAACTTTGTAGTTTCTTTATCTGACCAATTTCGAGATGGTTTTTTATTTCGAAAGCTCGCATAAGTAACATTGGATGATCTTTCATACACCACTGGAGATGAACTTAAGTCCTTTTTGGATGCTGATGTTTCAATCACCAAACTAAGTTAGTGTGGAAACATTAATGTGACAGTACTAAGAACTTCTAAATGATGAAAATGTGTATACCTTTGTTCATCCAAGATAATATTTCCATCTGGGCCAATTTTAACTTGTGGAACAGGCATGGTTTCTTCTTTATCTGTTTCAGGCGCCTGATGGTTACTATTTTGCCCTTCAGGACAATTATCTTCTTCAAAATCTGGATCATCTACTGCTTCTTCAGCAAGTCTAGCAAATAAATAACGATATTTCAAAGACAATAATAGAATCTCTCTAATGGTAAGGTTCATTTACGTTTATAGTAAAATAACTAATAACCACTTAAAGTAATTTAATAAGCAGTTAAACTTCATATTTACTGAATAATGGTAGTGTATTATTATATTAAAGACCTTTCTGCGTTTGTTGAGGTAGTTTGCTCATTTGTCTCTTTATTAGATAGTGGTACACGACACTCATCTTCTTCATATCGCATTGGATTATCCTCTGGATTCCAATAAATTAAATCGAACATTGTCATTTTTCCTCTTTCAGGAACATTTTGTCCTTTTATCCTTACGTGCCTTCTTCTGGGCTAAAGGAAGTCATAAAATCAGAAATGTTGCAAGTTTTTTTCAGAATTTTTAAAAGAACTCCACAGTCAACATCCTACTTCAACATTTATGTCTTTATCATACCTCGTCCTTGTCACAGGGGTTATTCCTTCTAGTTATTTGCTTCCTTTCGGATCTCTTCTTGACAGGGGAAGAGGATGGCAGTGTGGACGGCTGCGACTGTTCACCTAAAGTAGTTTCTTGTGGCAAAGATGGTAATGAAACTTGTGATGGCTGTGAAGCTAATTCAGGAGTTAATCCTTCAGTATCAGCTTCGACTGTAGCCGAATTCGACGTTGTTTGTGGTGGTGTGCTTAAAGAAACTGATGTGCATAATTTTGTATTCGGTGGAGATGCTAGCAAATTAGTTGTAGTCGACGTTCGGGTGTCCGACGAAATGGGTGTTAGAACTGGTGGACTGAAGAAAAACACCATTTTTAAGTATGCCAAATTTAACGTAGTACCTCCAAACAATTAAGTATAAATGATTTATCTAATATAATACATACATGACATCCAGTCTTGTAACTCTCCTAACTGGCGGTGGTGATCTGATTTCTTCTCTACTTGCAGGGCTTGCAACTGATTTTATACCAGTAGGTAAAGTGATTCCTACTCGCCTTCCAGCATCCAAAATGTTTGGCTTTGCTTTGGGAAACCTCGATCGTGTTCGAATTGCTGTGCACTTTGACGGCGAGTTACCATCTGGAGTTGGTGTCGCCATGACTGCACTTTGAAAATGAGCCACGACCTTTCGCACTTTTTCAGAAATGCAATTCCCAAATTAAGGAATGAAATTTTTGGCCTTCTTTATAGTTATTATTCTCTATGATAAGTTTCTAGCTGAACTCCTTAGTTTACAGGTATAAGAATTACCAAAATATGTTATAACATCCTAGTTACATCATGCTTACAGCATCAGTACAGTATGCTATGGTGGCATTTTGCATAGGTCTTAATGCTCGGCACAGATGATGAAACATATACGAATTAACGTATGTTGGAACTTAGCTACGTCCGTAGTTGCGGATTACATTTTGTCCACGTTATCATGTAGCTCGTTCTTCTTTCACATATGACCGACAAACCCGAAGAAGAAGCAAAAACTGATTTAACGTGCATATATGAGGTAAGAGGGTCATTGGTACAAACAGGAAATCGTCATGATACTCACCCTAGAGGGCAGCAGTGACGCCTTTAGTTTTTGTGGTAGATTTAAATGGCTGAGTGTGTTGTAATTACAGGGTTGTTTTTATATTGTATTTTATAATTTTTAAAACCACATATTTTATAACCTATAATGTAATGTATACAGTAGGAAATCTCCAGGTGTCGTTTCGCTGACAAACATGGGGTAAGAAATATTGCACCAGCAATTTATCATTTGTTTGATTCCCAACTACTGTATGTCTCCCTGAGAGATCAATTTTTGAAGGAAAGAAATTATAATTGAGTTATGTGTAATCCTTTATTTTGTAGATCAGGACTTCTTAAACGTGGGCGGCGAAAATTTTTCTCGCGTAAAAGGGATACCTTGCTAGTGTGCTTTTTTCATGCTAGACCAGGGGTGGGGCACCTGCGGCCTTTCGGCTACTGTACTAGCCCTTACATACTACGACCCTGCGGCAGGGTCGGGTCTGCGGGTTCTAGCTCTCCACTCCCGCCTATCCGCCACCAGGTCCCCGTCCACCCCACACACTACGGTACCACACTACCATATCTTTACGGACAACCTGCACCCACGTCTGCTTCGGTCTCCCCCCTGCCCCGGGTACTTCCGACCACCTGCATTCATGAAATGGACCTAACGAGCTCCTCCTCTCCTCATTACGTTTCCATATCACCTCAACCTATTCTCCCTCATTTTTCGGCGATCTCCACCAGCACCATCTTTGCCCTTTGTACCCATTCTAGTCGTTTCACCCCAACACCCACCACTCACAGGACCTCTTCTAATGTGGGGGGTTCCCCAACCCCTCCTGCAGTGGCCCAGCAGCACATGTCTGACATCCTCCACTAGATCCCCACACAATCCACAACCCTCCCCTTCACCTGTGATCTTTGCCATCCTCTGTTTCGTCTCCAGTGACCCGGCTCTTGCCCGAAACAGGATTGTTTCTTAACTATGTAATTCGTCACTTTCAATTAACTGGCAGATGAATTGAGATGACTTTCTGCATGTCTCAAAATATTAACCCAAAGCATTAATGATGTCAATAACGTTGCGTCCCATGTTACACGTAACCTACTTGTTCAATTAATAGATTAGTGTAAGATACAAAAATGAAACCTATTGGGTATTTGGTATTCCAACATTTGAATATCTCATAATTTTGTTTATTAAGCATATTCATGTAATCCTTTTTCCTTCTTTGGCAGGGTTGCAACCATCAACTGCGGAAGTCACACACAGAATAACAAAGGTAAAGTGAAACAAGCTGTCAGTACAGAAATTTATAGAATGAGAGATGATGGGCAATGGTTTCACATGTCTGGCTAGACATGTTAATTGTCAACAATCGTAGATACAAATTTTTATTATTTTCTTGAAAACAAAATTTAGAGGAGCCTTTTAATAATAAACATTTAATTGAATCAAATCTATTTATTATGTTAGACGATGGATGCTGTTAATTTCATTAGAATTTATAAAAACGATGGGTCTTGTACCAGAGGACATGTAATTAAACTTATTCTAAGGTCCAATCTATTGCTGCTTATCCCAAGTATATATACTGTATGCCAAACCGGCGATCACTTTGAGTTCCGTGAGTCGCATTTTCATCATTGACATTATAACTCGACTCAAATTCGACTGTTAGACAGTTTAGTTAACGGGTTAACTTTGCCGACATAATTTGTTAGGGCATTCCTGAGTAATAACGCCATAGATGAATCGAAAATCTTCAACTTGCAGGCACTTTGTCACCGTCTGATGAAGCAGACCATATTTTGGCGTTCTTCAGTGCTGCTTCCTGGAAAATTGATAGAGTTTATTAAATTCACACATCAGCAAATCAGTCAACATTTTGGACAACCAAGGCCGTAAGCACGAATTCAGAGTGATTTCGATCTGTGCAATACTTCAGGTATGCGAAAAAAAAATCCTTTTTTCCTCTGATTACTAGATGGTTCACTAACATAAAAGATAAAAAACTAACCTTAATAACATTTGTAGCCATACAAAGTGGTACATCGTTGCCACATGCAGATTCTGCCAAAGGTTTGCGCTCATATTTACGACGATGTTTCTCATCCACTTCTGTTAAGTAGAAAGTTCCAGGAAATAACCTGTCTATGTCAGCTACTGGCAGATAAGAGGCTGAAAATCATCATTTACATTTTAAGGTCGGGTAATAAGTTTCTCTGAAGGCCAAATGCATTAAGCCAACAGTTTTGTGGCCGGAAGAAATTAAAATGTCATAATTTCAAGTTTACACATAATGTCTCTTTAACATCCTTACCTTGAAGATGTGATTCCTCTCTTAGTTTCATATGTTTTTCAAAATCAACTGGTGATACTTTTTCTCTTGAATCCAACCTTTGCCTTACGTCATCTAAACTGGCCACTAGTTTTTTAAGACTTGAACCAGATGAATAGTCTTCACTGACAGTCAAAGAGTACATTGAAGATGCTAGTCCCGAGCCATAAGAGAACAGCCCAACTCTCTTTCCAGCCAAATCTTTCAGTGGCTTACTGTAAATAATTGGGAACCGCCTTTAGGTATATGTTTATGCTTGTAAAATTTGTCAAATTTATCCAGGTGCCAGGTGATAGTTTACTGAGAACCTAAAACATTGCTCCAACATAAATCTTGTAGAAAGTATGAGTTGAATTACCTGATAAGGTAAGCCACTAAACAACTATATAACGATGAGGTGTACATGTTACCCACTAAAGTAGATACAAGAAGTGATGGCTTAGTTTTAGCTTCAAACATTCTTTTGGTGTGTTCCATAAAGGCTTTTTCAACATCACGATCAAAATAAGTGTCCTCTATTTTCACATCCCTAAATTGTAAAAAAATCAATTTTTTAAACAAAAATTGTATATTTAACTTGGGTTGTCGAAGGTATCACTAGCAGGATGAAGTAGAAATTTCGCTCACCTAAATGCTTCTAAACCAGAGTGCTTGCCACCAAAATCTGGATTTGGTTCAGATAAAAAATCAATCAATGCCAACCTGGCTAATGATTTTTGTACTAATTTACAGTAGGGTGAATGAAATATTACAGCATCCAAATCTTCTAGCGTAAACTTTTCTTTAGTCTTATCTGAAACTAGAAAATAATTATATTACAATTTTCATTTTTTAATATTCTAAATAATTATGTCATTCCAAATTTATTTTTAGGCCTGGTAAAATAGTGGTGTATGTAGGAATCTCAAACTGTGGCCTTAAAAATTGCATTTGTGCATGATAATATTGAGAGTTGGTCAGTTCCAGCGCCAATTTTTTTAAACATTGCGTTAAGTTTTTCACTGCCAAACTTAATGGGTACTTGAGTTACTTAAATAAAGTTCTATTCTTGATAGTGAAATTTAAGAGTTTTAATGATGAACAATCAAAACATTTCATTATATTCAAAGGTGTTTATATTACATAAGCGTACACCAATCCAAAGTCTTGTTTTAACTACATATATCATTCAATAAGTGAATGAAAAGTCATACGAATTCCACATTTAACAAAGATTATGTAATTAATATGAACTTGCGTAATCTTTGTATCTGATAATATACAGCACTTTACTAAACATTTCATATGCTCATATACAAAATGTGAAAAATTAAATATATTAAACTCAAAAAAGCTTCCAATTTTTTGTACAAGCTAACGCTTTTATAAATTACAGTATATCAGAATTAAATTCAGAAAACGTTATTCTTTTCAACGCAAGGGCTCAAGTAAACTGTGGGATTTGGACTTCAATATGCAAACTGTCTGTATCTCTGAAGTGGCTAAAAGGGTTGTTGCATCAGGTTAGGACCTCTATTCAATCTATCTCATTTCCTGATGTTCATTTGGGACTCATGGGTATCCAAACCTGTCATAGCCGGCTTAGTTGAGACGTGGCAAACGTTGTTGCTAATAACTGTTTGCACTAAAAAGTGAGTCATTAAACTGGAACCAACAAGTCTCAGATTCAAATTTCTGATTAGAAAATACCAAGAAATGTGAGGTAATGGCTTTTACAGATAGCACGAATTTTAAAATGCATTTATTTCCTTCTCACTGACCTCTTGGACAGTGGTTATAATTGTGGGAAGGACTATCCTACTATATACTTTGGATTCAGCTACTAGTGTCATTTTCGTGCTTTTCGCTTGTTTTCTCAGTTGCAGTATTAACTAATTCGCAATTTGATAAAACTCAATATTTCATCAAGATGTTTCTAGATGGGGCTGTTGTTACTGCTGAAGTGATTGACAGGAAATTTTCGTCCGAGAATTATAACAGGGCCTCAACTGGCAGAGAGCGTTTGCTTATCAAGTTCAAAGTACGCTGGTTAGTCCCTGGCCTAATGGGGGCTCAGTTGGCTGTAAAGTACACCCTTTGTTAGATACGTTGTGTCCAATGTCACTTGTCCGTCCACGAATCCGTAACATCGAGATAGAGCATAATCAGAATCCGGCGACGATAATGAATTATTATTGATGAATTACTCCTTTTTATACGAAAAATATTTCGGCACTGCGTGTACTTCTTATTCATTATGTTAAATACTGCTTTCTACTATGCAATTTGCGAAAATTTTGTTTTCCGTTTTTTGTTTTCTGTTTTCCGTTTTTTCAGGGCGAGCAGTTTGTAAGATAGACTCCCCCTTAAAATATTCAGTAGCAGCCTTTATTATGACTTTTAAATCTTCAAACAACACAAAATGGACGTTTACAAGAACTATAACTACTGTATATTTATTGCTTCTAGGACACACACTTTAGTTTCTCAGAAGAAGAAATTTCAGCTTACTGACATTATTTGCGCCTGGCAACACGGTCATCTCAGTTTCAACTGATCAAGATTTAAAATGTAGATTTGGCTATTGACCATCATAAACATTCATTTAATTAACCTTTATTAATTTCCTTTTTATTTATCAGATGGGAATGGCGTTTACTTGAGAAAAAACGACGATGAGAAGCAGAATTCAGGCAAAGGGGAAGCAAAGCCCACTACAGTTCAAGGACCTCAGATACACGGGTCATGGGTTGACATCGGAGATTAAATTCATCATTTCTGTATTGGGATTAATGATCATTCCTCCCTAATTTTATCCCGTTTATCTATCTTTCCGTCATACAGTCAACGTTCTGTAAGTAACAAACATGTATAAAGAAGCCTAGCTGCCAAACATTATCATCATCCTTAAAAAGGATTTATATGTGTAGTGGAATATAAAACATTTCACGATTTCAGTATACCCTTAAGTACTTGATACAAGCAAACATGACGCTTATAAGTGATAATACAGTATTTAAAACGTTAAAAAGTGCATGCTTGTTGGCAAAGAAAGAATGAATTAATCAATAATCGCTCAAACAGCGCTTTATCAATCATTGCAGCTGTTTAACAATTCTATAGTTTCCTGTTTAATTTTATACAGTGATTTCTAATTTAGGCATGTCCACCGAAATTGGACAAGGCACAAGAACTCATATGGGCAAAGACGCGGTGATGTATGTGTTTAAATTATCAAAATTATTCAGATTTTGATATTCTTCCTGGTAAGTTCAGAATAATTTACCAAACATAAAATACAATACCTTTATCAAATGCTGCCTGGGCTTTGAATCGAAATCCCTGATAACACTTGTCCAAGGCGGTCAAATAGCACTTAATGGACAGTTTTCCATCCACGATAGGATACTCAGATGTCAAGTCTGGTTTATAGAAGTCGTATACATGGGCCATATATGTACTGCGTACTCCTACATGTTGAAAAGTAAAACAACAAATGAAATAATCAGAATTGTGGCTGCTTTTGTGTTGGAGAACTAACAATATGATTTTACCTCTGTCAATGACGAGTGGGGCATTCGGACCGACTAGCATTGCCACTGCCCCCGCACCTCCTGTGCATCGCGCATTTCCAGATGCATACACTGCAATATCACCAGCTACAACCAAAGCATAACGACCTAGAAATATAATAATGAAATTAATTTTGCAATTTGACTGGGCATCTTCCACAGCTTTACAGCATATTTTATAACGAGCACAATTGAATCCTATCAAACTTCACTAACTGTCTATAACCATTTATTCATTTTGACATCATCATACTCTTATCCCGCCTATGGCAGGGTCGGGTTTGGGGGTTCTAGTCCTCCACTCCAGGCGTCTGGAACCCGCAGAAATATTGGTCGGGTTGTCTGTGGGGCATGCCGGCCTACCCCACAAATAATTAAGACTCTGATTGTTATGTTAAAATGATTAATTAGGACTAGCTGTCATTTTGACAAACTAATAAATATTTCAGCATCACATTGTGCGGCCAAGTTGAATTGGACAGACCAGTTCCCGTGAGCTCACTGAAGTTAGCAACACAAACCCACGTTAGTACCAACACGGGTGGTTGGTAGGGAACGTTGGGTGCTGCAAATTTCTCCTCTCCTGCATTCCCTACACCTACCGCCTCCTCACCCTCGAGCAGCCTCCTAAGGGTTCGGCCTGATATGGCTGCTTGGCTTACTCCCCAACCCGTTAGTGTAACATAATATACAAAGGTGGATCAAACACATGGAGGCCCCAAACCTGGACCTAGTTTTCAGATCCCCTTAATCTAAATTCTAAGTAATGCTATCAAATTAATTTATGACTTAAAAAATACAGATTAGTCAATCGTTTCTTTAAAAATTAATCTCCGTTTTGCAGTATGAAGCTCTTAACTTTGGGAGGCCCTAAGTGGGCGCTTGCTGCGCCTGTGCAATGATAACATTCAGTAAGGAATAGTTTTAAGTTTTTGTCTCAAATTTTCTGAACAAATATCATTATCAAAGGTGCTGTATTTCACTAGGTTAAAGAACCAATTGCCTGCATTTCAACACAACAATAACGTTGAACTTGGCCAAGATTCGCTTCTTTTAAAGAATCATGAACGGTCATTCAAGATATTAAGCATAAAAGTCCAGTTTATTTACTGTGATGCAAAGGGTAGGTTCCAAAACTTTGAGTACCCTGTGTACGAGTTATACCTACATCCGGCATTCCATTGCGTTTTCATCAAAGCCCTTTACATTAAGATCATCGTTGTCAATATTTATTGGAGAAACGTTGGAGTAGTGAATTTTGATTATAAGTTAACAACTGTTATCATTTAACAAATCATTTTAAAAAATCAGTTGAGAGCAAGGTCATGCGAAATACGACGCCTTGGAACACCAGGACAACTTGTGGAAGAACAGCGCATTTCAGAAACGTCCTCCATTGAAGCATGGCTCCAATAAAGCGTTTGAATGAGAGTTTACACGTTGTCTGTAAACTGAATGTGAGAGAACTCATGCCAAAGGCTAGCATACAAGTCCTGTTGGGCCCTCGCACAATTTGTAGTCGCTTTGGTTGCATGCTGCTACTAAATGGTGCGGATAGCCCTATAAGAAGTACTGTAATCGCCTTGTTTAAGGGTTAATGTATTTGGCTATTGCAGTACTGGCCTATTTAGAGACTGATGCAAGACAGCGTGTTCCTACACGTGGGAATTTTACTCGACCTCTATGTGTAGAAAAAGTTCGTTTACAGTAAGGGGGCACAGCGTCGACGCCACTTTCTTTCAACAAGTAATAACTTTACTCTTTCATTTGAGTAAAAAAACGTCACAGTTTTAAGCCTTGCTTTGATTGCGCCACATGTGGTAGATAACACGCACTGAGCACGGGGACTATTATAAATAGGACTCTTAGATGAAGGTCATCAATGTAATCTAAACTCTGACAAGGCTAATATCAAGGATGAGGTCAAATATTCATTCTTGGTTATGTTTCATTTCTATCTGATTGTAGTTTTTCAGGTGTAAACTTAATGACTAGTCCAAACCAGCTCTGAAATGTTCTATTTAGAGCTTAGCTCTACAAGCTCACACCCGTCTATTCTTGTTTTGCGTCACTTTGTCAATCAGTGGAACCATAATAGCATCCTTTCGCCAGTCTGGATGTCACATCCCTTTGGAGTGCTATTCTCACAAATACTACTTAACTCCTTATTGGCAGTGATTCCTCCTCTGCTCCATAAGCATTTCTAGTCTGAACGGTTTTCTAAACTGTTAAAGTTTATAAATTTTGCCCATCTGCTCACTAATACCAGTTTATTAACACCTCATGCATGCAATTGAAGGGACCAGCCACTTCACTTCCAACAAGCTACTGCCACCACTTTTTATATGGCGCCCCAATGCCGTTGCCTAAGTTATTGTTAATTCTGTAGCAGTCCAAAAGACGTGTTGGAGAATTCCTTTAGGTGTTGTTCTCCCACATGAGCGGTCATCATACATCTTTGTCTCCCGAAATCCTTATTTAAATAAATGTTTTGAACAGGCGTATGTATAGGCTAGCAATCTGGGATAGGTAGTTAAAATCCTTTCGCGGGATGGGTTATTTTTTTAATTAGTAGTCCCAATAATTACAGGGATGGATACTGAGAAGACCAAATTAGCATGGGAGCAGCGAATTGCGTTGGACACACCAGTTCTCGTCTAATCACCGAAGTTAAGCAGCGCAACCCCAGCTAGTACTGACAGGGATGGCCGCTGGGAAAACTGGGTACTGCTAATGCCCAAAAATCGCCGTATTAGTGTAGTGTCTGTGCAGTTTCTGCATAAGAACTATGCTGTGGACGGGGCTCTAATGACCTTGTAGTTGAAGGGCCCTAAAACACCAACAAACAACAACCAAATTAGCAGATAAGAAAGGTTGAGGTAAACTTTAATACGTTATTGTATGCCGTTAGGAATCACGTCAAAGCAGAGATAGTGAGTGAAAGCGAAACTGGTATCGGAGTCTCTTAAACATAAGCTTGACATTTGTTATTAAGTCTGTTTACTTGGTGTTCCGAAGAGATGACCCTTCTTTTGGATCTTTGTGGCCAATACGGAGCAGATTCTTCACCTTTACATTCTTTGCTATCCCAGAATCAGCCGCCTAGATAGCGGGTGCTCGACAACTGCTTCAGTGGACCCAGGTTCGATACTGGATAGATGGTTTGTCTTCTTTCAGATGGAAGAGAGCCCCCAGTCTGCCTTCCGTCGGATGGGAAGTAACGGCGTGGCCCCGTGAGGCATGTACTTGCACGTAAAAGAACCCTTTTTCTACATGCAACAAGTAGATCGGCAAAATTGCAAGATGTACGAGCTCACACACAGGGGGTGCAGCATTAGGTTGGCAGCCGGTTGCGTAAAAATAACGTTCAACTGATCAACCACGTGTTCCAATGGGACAAAAATGGATACCTGGCCTTATCATGGGCGGGAACAGGAGTTAGTGGTAATTGCTGCTACTCCAGAATCACTTTGTTTATTTAGCATTCCTCAAACCAGGGAAAATGACAAGACGGGATACAAATTTGAAAAGTGACCACCATTAGACTGTATTTCTTTTATTATTTTTCACATGTTATCTATTACTGTTTATACATACTTCCGAAATGCTGAAAATTAGATATAAAGCTTTCGAAAACTTGTCTATAGTGCTTGAGACCATATTATTCAAAGAAACCTCTTCACAAAAGTCGAAAAAGGGATTTCGTTAAGTAGTAAATGATCCTCGTCTAAGTCGGACATAAGATGGACCAGATAAGTTACGAATTAGATTCAAACCAAATCATACCCCTTTCTGTTGCTGTGGCAGAGGGTTCGGATATTACGGTACATGAATTCAGAAAGACAAATGAAAACGGGAAAACAGGAATTAGGTTAGAAAAAAGTGAAAGGCAATACATGGACGCAGTGGCGTCACTAGGGGAGTGCGGGCCGCACCGGGTGACACCACTCGCACCATGACAAATGGGGGGACACCAAAGCAGAAGAATGGACAGAGCGGCGTTTTTTCGGGAGAGGGGGGAGTGACACCATGGCGTCACCGCACTGCGTGACGCTAACCCTAGTGACGCCTCTGGTGTTTTTTATATGATTGCTGGTTGCAAGCCGAATGCCACAACTCTTTAATTCCCGTCTTATTATATGACTGATGTTTTTTTACACCGGCCACAATATACACAAGGAAAGAACAGGAACACGTTTAAAACGGTGAAATTTAAATTAATTATGGGGTAATAGGAAGCAGAATATTGGAAATCCATGGGGCGAGAAGATGGGTGACAGTCTCCCGACCTGATTTGACAGCCATTTTTGGCCGCTTCTTCCGATAAGCGGAGGCGCAATGCGTCACATAGGGCCTATTCGACCCAGAAACGCCAACGGGGTTATTTATGCTGCTTCTAAATCCTTACCACACCCTTTACTCGAATAGGTGTAGGAAGTTTGGGCCTGCAAACTGTTGTCGTCCAACCCCTTTATTGCCAACCACATTCCTGTCCTGTCTTATAAACTGATCCCATGGTTTATAAACATTGCATCATTGTCAAAAACATGAAATAAGATCCCTCTCCTGCATAAAATAGATAAGCGGTCACTTACCGTCCCATGCACTAGACTCCACCCATGAAAGTGCATTGAAGAGAGCAGCTGTGCCTCCATAGCAGGCATTGGTTGTATCGACTCCTTCAATTTCATTATTACCACTCATTTCAAACAACTGCATTAAAACACTTTTTACACTCTTAGACTTGTCAAGAATAGTTTCAGTTCCCACTTCAAGTCTGCCAATGCTGTCAAAATCCAACTCTTGACGTTCCAACAACCTCTGGACTACCGTTAGACATAAGGAATTGATATCTTCACGGTCGGAGCAAAACCCCATTCGGGTTTGCCCTAATCCAATGGTGTATTTGCCTTTGTCGACATTGTCATAAGCTTCTAATTCACTTTGTTCCACGTAAGTGAATGGAAAGTAGATTTCAATTGCAATGATTCCAACGTCTCTTGGCCAGCACCCACATTCATTTTTTTGATAGCTCGGCATGGTTACCTGCAAATAATTTTTTAAATCATAAATGTCCTGCAAACAAAATGTGTCGACTAATTTAGTTTTGATAATACTTTAAAATAAAGTAGTTTATAATTTTCTTTCTGATCCGATATCTTTCAAAAGCTCGAATTACAATTCTAAAGTCTAGATAGAAAATTAAAGATTAGATTCATGCAGCGAGTAAGAGTATATTACACTCCTCTCCCCACCCCGTCCCACCATATTGACGTACTTGTTTATGCATGTCATTTAATGTACGTCATTATCATCGTCTGACAGTTAACACTGATAAGTTAATCTGGACCAGCAACCCTGTCCCCAACCCTTTCCTCGTTAATCTGAAGAAAACCACGTATTGCACCAGATAGCAGGCGTCTTGTAAGGTGCATATGATTGATTATTCCTCCTTATTTAGTGTCGGACAAGCTCCAGTGGGTATGCCAGTTCTACCTTTCCACTTTACTTTGTTTTTAATTAAGGTCCTGTTCCCTCCTTGATATGTCCCTCCCTGTCCGAAAGGAACTACCCCTAATCGACCAGGATCGAACCTGTGTACTATGCACTCAAGCGTGAATAGCGCTACCAATTGCACAACTGAGAGGAGTTAAGAAAAATTTATTGGAAAGTTTATGCAAAAAAAATTTGGGTGCTACAACAAGCAATTGGTAAGATACCGTTTCCAACAGGTGTTAATATCATCATCAATCTGTTTGACGTCTAGCTCTTTATCAACTGTAACTGGTGCACAGATTTGAGGATTGTCTAAAGATCTGTCTGCCGTCCCCAGTGTACTCTGAAAGTGCTATCATTACTCATATCTCCACGTGGGAAGTGAATCACAATGAGCCGAGTGTCTATGCTACCAGTTATCTCATCCTGTTTTTGATGGAGTGAGTCTGCCAGTTCTGTCTTCCACCAATATCCTGTCCATCCCACCTCTACATGCTTCTTCTGTCATATTTATTACCTTGGTCTATTAACCAGTCGTGCTAGTGGCCCCTTTGGAGTGAAAGAATTAAAGTGTCCATTCCGTCACATAGGAAGTACAGTAATGCCGTGATCTCATGTGGAGTGTACAATATTTTTTCTCTCTTCGAACCTTTTCTGTATAGAAAGGGTTCGATTACACTTCGCTTTTCTCAAAGTTTATGTATTTCTACTACCGAAGTCGGTCAATGATTTCAACCGAGAGATGATCATTTCCTTATCGGCTAATTTCCAATTTGTACTGCTAGAGTAGATCATTGAACGTTGAGAAGACCTATGAGTTAGGGCAGCGGTCTTCAAACTGGGTTCCGCAATACATCTCTGGGGGTTCCGCGAGTCAAAACAAAAATTCGTTAGCTGCGGCAAGATGTACTTTTCTAAAGGTGGGTTGGGGTCCCCCAAAACATAGTTCTAAGGGTTCCGTGAGTCGACAAAGTTTGAAGACGACTGAGTTAGGGGGTATGTGGGCTTCCTTTTGGGATTGAACCTAGGGTCACAACGTCGTGATGCAACGGCGCTTCCACTGGAATAGAATTCGGTGTTGGGTGAATAGGATATACGACATAAGGGGGTTATAAGGGTGAGAAGGTCAACATGCGATGATTGCCGTAATTTGCTTTCGAGTCGAGGAAGCCAAACTGCGGAAATGTTGATTAACAAGGGCGGCTTATTAGGATTTAATGTGAAGAGATTGAGTGTCGGGTCAAATCAATTTATTTTAGGAATTCGGTCGGTTGGATGCCGAGGGCTATTAGGTGAGATATTATTTACTCTAAAGCTTCCAGCTCTACTTCTAAAAAAAAGACCCTTCAGAGAAAGAAGTGCTTAATGCTATTAGATGATTGCAATTTCCTTATTTAATATTCACGCTACTCCACACACACACACACACATAGTCTAAAATGGCATGCACATCGGAGGAAATCACAAAACTGTATCAGAGCAGGTAAATTAACATTCTTTAAACGCAGAATACTCGTATGCAATTCAGAGGTAAATTAAAGGTGGAACAGCGCCTTTTCAAATCAAACCATGTGACGTTACTCCTTATTCGATAATTCACACCATACATAATAAGGTATTGTCATATACCGCATATTATGGCTTTAAATTAAAAATATTTAAGAACCGGTTGTTCAATTACAAATTCATTGCATTATGTGTCCACCTATGTGAAAGACCGTTTAGTAGGAATAAATTTGCCCTTACCATTCAGTCACCCTGACGACAAATTTCAGTGCTGACAAATTCACTCCTTTAGGACACCAAATAGCTCTATAGATAAATGAATCGTGTAATGTCATGTGATTGACCAGAGGTGAGATTTGTTTTCTTCACACCTCCAAACTATTGAGGTAGTTGCCAAAAATATTCATCACTGCATGCCACATCATTATGCGGACACTACGGCGCTCCATGTTATAACGTGTAATAGCAGAAGTCTTGAATGCCATTCTACTTTGTATTCGATGGAAGGCGTCTAAAGAACGAATATTTTTCCATCTTGAATGGTAATTTAATTTTTGATGGTTTGACATTTACAGAAACTCAATATTCCTCAATGTGAACTTTGTAACGTCTATAACATCTTCAGCGATGTATGTTGCTATTATCAATGCAGTAGAAGGATGAAATTTTAATAAAGCATTTTAAACGTCGACTAGGTCCCGTGATCTAGCCGTTTAAAATGACCAAATACTTCGTATACTGTTCTCTTTTTTTTTAGTGCTAAATGTGGGAATATTACCCTTCAAAATTAAACGTATTGAGAAGTGTGCCGTGAGGGATTTTCCTTAGGAGAAGTTGGCATGCCGAGTTGTAATTTTAATTTATAAAAGAGTTTTATCATATGTCTCTCTTTTCATAGTAGCGTGGAAGCTCGGAGTAAATGAAGAAATAGTCTGGCTATACAGTATGTCACATTTACACGATCAAGGTTGGAAACGTGAAAGGGGTTGTCTTCCAACTGGAGGAAGAGTGCTATAATCAGTAATGATACCAACAATAATACGCTGGTGAGCATTGAATGGGATGGGCGTGCATTAGTTGGGTAGAAATGTTTAAGAATTATTGTCTAATGCAGTGGTTTTTAACCTTTTTATTGGAACGGAACCCTTTGGAACATGTAGACCTTTCGCGGAACCCCATACAGTGATAGAAAAGAACATTAATTGATACGGGTGTGTGTTAGCATAAGCAGTTGAATTCGTGGCCTAATGTTTGAGAGACACCCCCAAAGTTCATCTTCGACAGATAAAAGTCGTTCTCGTTTCTTGTGTTTTCATTATTATTTTTATATTGCCATTGACGGAACCCTGGTTGAAAAACACTGGTCTAATGACTATATGTGCTATAAATGACGATTCAGAAGGAAAGGGAGATAAATATTTTGGGAAAGGACAGGGGGAGTCATTGTGGAAAACAAGGTTGTTATTTTGAACAGCATCGATGATTCAACAGTTTGAATTCGATGAAGTACATGAAATAATGCTGAGTACAATGGGGGGGGGGGAGAGAGATTAAGGAACTTCGTAGATTATTAGTTAAACTGCAATAAAATGTAGAAGAGGAAGAGAAAGACCAAAGTAGACATTTTGCGCTTTATGCGTTTAGTTTCCGTACAACGATTGGCTACTTCTGTTCTATGACGACCTTTAAAAGAAAACTAATTGATGGTAACGTTACTAATCTAGAATGTGTTTAATCTCATCAACAAAGTGTCAACGATATCGTCTGCATATGAATATTCGGACTTTTCAGATTCTAAAGACTTGACTCACATGAAATCACAACATTTGAGCCTCCTAATACATTTCTCAAATTTTTATGCTGGTAACTTCGTTCGTTTAATTTCAATCGTTGAGATCATAGATAATATCTTGAGAACGTATCGAATTTACCAGCGTGTATTATCAAAAATGCAGTGGCCAAGTTGTGTTCGTCCTTCTATAGGGCCATTCATTCCTGTCATTTACTTTTGCATCTTTGGAGCTTACGAAGTAATAGAATAACAACAATGTGCTTCTTACCAGGTCAAAAGCATCGTACTCTTAATGGGTCCAAAAACCATTCTTGGATGTCCTGTAGCTTTTTACGTTTACGTGTTAACAACGCTATAAAAAGCTAACTACCAGTTATCATTGAACCACTGTTCATTAGAATTACATTGAACCGTACTGATTGAGTAATTGATCATCGCATCATCCTGTCCTAATTTAGATGCGATTGGAATGTTCAGTGAGGCAAATCATGGGCTAGCCTGCTTTATTCTTTAGACCATAAACTTTATCAAATTCCCCACCAGTGAATTAGCCTGACTGAATCTGCCACTAAATTCGAGTAACATGTATCTACCTTCCTCTATAAGTTGTCAACGATCTCTTTCATTTCCTGCACATGGCTATGGTTCACCTTGTAGTTTTCGTCATCAATCCTTTTCTTCCTGGACGTGGTAGCATTTATAACCCGGTTTATCTGGTGGTTTTTCCACTTGTTTAACTGGGGTTATTAATTTTTTTTGTCCCGACGTTAGTTACTCTGTAGTAGCAGCAGCATGCTTGCTTCATTAGTATCTATGTGTAGGATTGATCCTGCTATATACCAGCAATTGTTTTCAGGCGCTGAAACCCTGATAATGTCCTTGTAGGATTCGATGTAATGCTGTGGTTGTGATTGTGAGAAAGAGGCGTTCTCCTACGACTTGATAATGATGGATACTCTAAACAGCAGTATCGACCTAGGCTTGATCTTAACGTGTACGTTGAAGTTGTTACGTCATGCTTTAATTAACTATTTAAATACTTTTCAGGTAAAGTTCGTTCTTTTCTAATCTCGTTTTTTTTTTTACATTAGGTACAATGTTCTTCAAGGTGCTAATGCGGAAGACAACGGTAGTGACTGTACCATGATGTCTCCACATCTGAGAATTTAACTTAAATCGCCCGCACACCAGAAGAATAATAAGTGGATAACAGTGTGTTATTATTTTTCCCTATACCCTTTTATGATTATGGATGCTTCAATTCTTTCGACCATCGTTGGTATGTATACAAGAGGACGTATTTTTCCTTTCGGGACTCTGTGATGTTTAGAATTCTGAAATTTCGAGATGTATAATTTTTAGAAGCAGGAGAAGCTAAAAATCGCCCAATATTTCAAGAATATCGGGTGCACTGACACTCTATCTTCAATTTAAAGATGAATCTCAAAGAAAAGAAGACCATTTTATGTAAGACGAGAACTTCATTTGAAGAACTGCGTTTAAAGTAGGAGAGTTTTTGAATGAATTCATATTGGCTTGATTAACGTTTATTTTCTGTCTAATCAAAATAATTGGTCGCGTTTATCAATGTGAGGATTGATATTTGTCTGTTATTATTCATTGGTTCTTTCAGTTTCGTAAATTAATGAATCTTAAAATTTGACAGACGAAGAGTCTTAGAATCAAACAAAATTTACAATTGACCAGATGAGCATTGAGCTTGTTTATATTCACCACTTGTTCATGCTGTATTTATTAATTGAATGTGTTTTATAAATCATCTTGGACTTGAATCGTTCTTGACTAATCTACTGTATGTGATAGCAAAGTTGAACAACGCAAAGACTAGCTGGTCATTAAAGAGCCAATAGTGTCTCTTGCCCCTTGACAACAGAGGAAGTATAAATACGGAGACACCACCTCAAAATTGTTAGTACGAAATGCACATAGGTTTCTGATATTGAACAAACAATTTTTTTCCGTGGCTAGTATGCCATTCAATTTTTACTAGAATGAGACTTGCAACATTAATATTAATTACTAGTTTTATTATCAAATCAGTAGCAGGTAAGGCATTTTATGTAATAATCCCAGTTGTAGATACTTCGAGATTTCGACTTGTTGAAGTGTTGACAAAACGTATGAAATGCGGAGTTAATGTAGTTTTTAAGGATGTTTTCATAAATCTGTGCGATGTTAAGGTGTGAGTGTTATGTGAAGATTTTTAGGATTATGATGGAAAGCACGGTGGACGTCGATTTAAATGGTATCGCGAATTTAATAGATGCAGCAGCAACATCCTGTTCTCGTTGTTCTTAAGAAAGCTAAATACAGCTATTTTTAATAAAAAAAAGAAATTGTGCTGAAAAAATATTACGGAATTCCATCTCAATGAAAGTGAAATACATGTTTTAGTAATTGACAAGGACTGAAATTTGATTTACAAATCGCATGAAGGAGGATAGGTCCATTAATAATTGGTTTTAAAATAGTTGCGATAACTCCGTGTTTTACAGAATTTCAATTTGAATGTGATTTTTTTTATACCCGGTATATTAATATTCGACTCTACTCATCTTTACAGTACCATTTATTTCTAATGTCGAAAATGTAGAAAGGCAGTGTTCTCTATCCTGCATTGGTAAGTAAAATATTTTTGATTGGCAGCTGAAGCAGTTTGTTGCACTGTGTTGATTGTTAGCAGTGTAGCCCTTAAGCATTAATTAATCAGTTTATATACGTGTAATCATATTAAATTATGATTGTGATGCATGCGTTTCTCTATTTCACGAAAGATATTTATATCTTACGAGATTAAAGTGTCAGAATCACTCGTGAAAATACTTTTATTTCGATTTCATCAAGTACTTATACCCCTTGTGGGACCTCCTTCTTCCAAATTACGAAGTTTAATTAAGTTTGTGATATCTTTAGTCACATTCCTCTCTAATCTATCAAATTGCCACATGGTGCAATTATCAACACTATAGATCAGGCCTGCTATTGATGATGCAGTGTAGAAAAGAAAACTAATAGTACTATTGGTAGTATTCGATCGATTATATGAGGAAACATTTAAATAACTTGATCAGTGCTGGATTAAGGTTTTATGGGCTTTAGGCTAGAAGTTAAGAATGAACCCCGAAAGAAAGTAACGGCCAAAACGCAGAGGAATCATCCGATGTAAATTGGCAGTAGTTTAAAAAAATAAGATGGAAAGCTGGTATTTTGTTGGCTGAAGCCTAATATATAAGTAATGTCGTGAAAGCTTACGATGACATGATGAATGACAGCCCAACTATGGATATGGAAATAATTAATGAAATATACGAAAGTTTCAAGCCCAACTTTACGATTAAAATAATACCAAGTCCGGGCCTACTTTGCGAAAGATTGATATGTTCAAGATGCGGCAAGCGAATACTGTTTGATGGGTGTGTACCCAGCAATGACCCATTTGGGTATCATTTAGATTGGTCACTGAGTTGGGCAGGAAGGGCATACGGGACACAAGGTTTATGAAAGCTCCTTTTCCGAAGGTGAAGGGGAGGGGGAGTTAGAAAGACCATATTAGACTTAGGAGCAGGTGCTACCGAGGAGGAAAGTGGGAGTGCAAGAGAGGTGGATTAGGGCTTTGTCGAAGTTATGGTGTGGCACTGTTAATAATTATTCCTTTATAAATTTTTTATGTAGATAGTAAGAAATTTGATTATGAAATTGGGAAAACGTATATTTACGAGTATGTAGCGGAAACAGAAACCAAACTACAAAGTAAAGGAAGTGAGATATCAAGTTTAAGAATAAGGACCAAAGCTGAAATACAACCTATATCAAAATGCGACTTCGTTTTAAGGGTAAGGTTGACTACGAGTTTAAAACATTATATTTTATTTTACAGTTACAGTTTATAATAATCTACAAATTTATACCTTGAATCACTTGATCAACCAATAAACTTGCAACCCAAAAACGACCCAAGCTGGATCTTACTTTCCGTGGACAATAGGGCAGTTTTAATGATAGGGCTATAGTTTGATGCATAAGAAGCTAGACAGACTTTCAATAAGCAGGGGCTGTGGTAAGTTAGGTCGGTAGCGGACCAACTTAAAAATAGTCCACCTGACCACCAGTAGCGGTTCTAGCATACGCGAGGCCCTGTGCAAATTGAAAGTGCGAGGCTCTTTCCAAAAATTTGCAAGTTGCAAAAGCGAGGCCCCGTGCATTTGCACAGTTTGCACGTGCCTAAAACCGCCACTGCTGACCACCAGTTCATCCCTATATCTTGTATCAACTGGACAAATGGATACCCGATTCTGCCATAAGCGAGGAAAAAGTTATAAATGATGATGATTTCGGTAGCTATTTTGGTAACATTAAAAACTTAGTAACTTCTGAGAACAAGTAGAGAAGGGCCTAAACGATATTAGAGGGGGGATAGAAAAGGGAGGGCTAAAGATACATATGAAGAAGACAGAGTATTTAGCTTTCATTTGGAAGGATAGGAAAACACCGTATTTTCCGCACGACAAGGCGCACTGGATTATAAGACGCGGTGTAAATGACTGGATCTATTTTCACAGATAAGGCACACCGGATTATAAGGCGCAAGGAGTGAATTAAACAGTTGGATAGGTCAAACTTCCTTCAACTAAATAACAATACCGGTGCATAAGCACAGCCAAGGTTCACATATAAGGCGCAATGGACTATAAGGCACAATACCAGTCTTTTAGCAAAAATATGGATTTTATGTGCGCCTTGTAGTCCGAAAAATATGGTAATGGTGATGTACTCTAGGAACGAACTGGTGAAAAAGGCGCAAGAGGTAAAGTACTTAGGATGAACGTTCCAAAACAATGGGGAGATAACTTGGAAGTGACCCATAGAATCAATGGGGGATGGTTGAAGTGGAGACAGGCAGTGGAGTCCTGTGTGATAGGAGGGTCCCAATCAAGTTGAAAGAGAAGTTTTACAGTGCAGTGGTTAGGCCCGCTATGCAATATGGATCAGAGTGTTGGGCCGTGAGGAAGATCCACGCAAATAGAATGCAATTAGCTGAGATGTGAATGCTGCGGTATAAGAGCAGGGTGTCGAGAGCTGATAGTTAGGACATCGCGGAAAAATAAGGGAGAGTAAGTTGAGGTGGTATGGACACGTAATGAAAAGAAGGGAGGAGGAGCTCTTTAGGTCCATTTCAGGAATGCAGGTGGTTTAAAGCACCCGGGGCAGTGTGTGGGTTGGAAGGGGATCTAGTGGGAAAAAGGCGGGAGTGGAGTGCTAGATCCCGCAGATCCGACCCTGCCACAGGTGGGATAAGGGTATGATGAGGATGTTTGGTAACGTCGTCATTTCGCCTTAAAGACCTTGATACAGACAGGGGGTGAAGGTATATGAATGTAAAATAATATTTCAGATTTCGTTTTAGTAAACAGTAAACTTCGGGATGAGGATATTTCAAATAATTTGTATTTATATAAGCCTAGGAAGTGGGAGATTTAAAGGAGCTTCTTTGATTATTTATTATAGCTAACTGGAGTATCTTTGGAAACTCCAAATGTTGCCTCATCGGGATCATCCGCTAATGGAGAAGAGTTTCGAGTGGTGCTGGAAAAGCATTCACTACGATTTGGATTCGTAGATGGCCGTATAGATAATATATGTCCAAATGAAAATGATCCAATTTGGGCCCTTAATATCAAAAAGGGCCTCTTATCTACTTTTCAGAATTCTATGACTGCTTTCGGAAAAGATGAGAGTATTGAGGAGGTATGTTTGTAGCATTGCATCGCTATCGACATATTTATTAGAATAATAAACGACCTTAAGTTACACATTATCAACATAATCATTTTCAGGTGGATGTAACGGGAAAATGTTTGACCCATTACAAGGTGATTGGTGGCACTTGGCTTTCAGATGGAAGTATTCATAAAACGAAGGATTTACTAAGTTGTACTAACCGCACTGACCAATACACCTCACTTCAGTTAAATTCACTTAATCCTAAAATTGTAAGTCGATTCAAGCAGGGTTATATAATAAAATGTGCTTTTATATAAACGTAATCTTTTTATCCCATGTTGATGTAAATTAGCTGTCAAGAACTACACCCTTGGTCAAGAGCACTCATTCGTGTGAACAGAAGATTAAATATGGTTTCTTGAAGCAAGCAATATGTAAAGAAGATCATACTTTTCAGCCATTTTCAAACGAACAAAGCGGAGCTGTCTCTACAAATATTCAGACCTTAACTTTCGTAACTAAAGAAGAGAGGAAAATAAGTCCTATCGGTAAGTAAAATTCAAATTTTGTCAGTCGTTTTTAATTTCATAGAAAAGACCCGCACAACTATACAGTATGCGTAAACATTTCACCAGAGTTGTCCTTCATACGTACAGAGAATTACTTTTACTGTGAACATGATATTGGCACCAACGTCACATGAAAATACGTTTAAGAATATTGCCTTCAAATTGTTTTTTAAATTGCCAATATCATTTAACAAATCTACACTACGTTGTCGATCTCTTAATTGATACGTAAACAAAAGTTCAAAGAATAAAGTCTTTTAAACTTTCGCAGAAGTGACTACGTAGCAATCTTAGGAAAGCATGTCACAGCAGCGGTTCTAGCATACGCGAGGCCCTGTGCATTTGCACAGTTTGCACGTGCCTAAAACCGCCACTGGCATGTCACAACCGTTTAAACAGGGCCAGCGGAAGGGCCTTCAGAGCCTGCACTACAGGCGGGTCACTGGTCCTGCATTTAAATAACCGTTTAGAAGTCATGTTTACTTAAATTCAATCGAAATCATTTGCTATAAATTTTATCATTTGTGGCTGTTGTGTAACTTGTCCATTGGCAAAAAGATTTGAAGCTAACTCATGAGCAAAAATGACTATTAATCCTTTTTTCGCCTATGACAGGATCGGGTCCCCATTTTTATCCCACTGGGACACAGGGCAATCTACCGTATTTGACGGTATTTTTAAGCAGCTGATTGTCAACTGAATGCTGCAACCTCTATGCTTATTATCCCAAGCTCCTAACCTGGTAATTTTGCCGATCTATACGTTGCATGTGGGTACGTATGGTGCGTCTAGGTTCGATACTGAACCGCGGTGGGTCGGCTTCTTTCGGGCGAGAGAGAGGCCCCGAGTACGCTTCCCTTCGGATGAGCAGTAAAACCGAGGTCCGGTGTGGTGTACGATAGCATTTGCACGTAAAAGGACCCTCTCTCCTATGCAACGGATAGATAAGGCAAACATTTTCAGGTGTAGGAGCTCGCCCGCTGGCGTCGGCGGAACTCCCCAACGAACAGTCGACTGACGATAAATAAGCATAGGGGTTGCAGCTTTGGTCGGCAACAGGCTGCGGAAAAACACTGACCAACCCTGCCATAGGCGGAAAAGGATTAGGAGTTGCTTTTGTAGGGAAAACATTTTACATTTTGATAAGGCCCGGGGCCGGGTTCCGCGAATGCGCTTAACCCGCCTCACGCTGGCCGTGTACGTTGTGTACGATGGTACCCACCTCGATCCAGAATCGAATCTGGAGCCACTGAATTTTCCAAATACAGCGCACAAATGTTGTTGAATACCCACAGTGGGACGCAATGTGGATCAACGAGAGGGACGACGAGAGGAGGATGATGAGGTAAAATTCCCATGCCTCGATATTCACAGGGACCCGAAACACCATTCCATACTTTGCTATTTATACGTATGTAGGCGGCCAATGTAAATTCTTCCTCCGAACCCGGAGAAATCGCCGCGCCCATGTGTCAGCCTAGGTCAGAGTTGGAGTTCAGGTCGAACCTCGGCACGAACTATTGATGTCTTTTTTGACGAGACTAAATTTGAGAACAATTACATAACTAAATCTCATTGTTATGTCCTGGTGAAGCATTGTAAAGGCAATATTCTTTCTTAGATTTCGTCTCAAAACGTTCAACCCTTCTTTTCGAGCACAAATTTCGACATTCAAGTAATAGCGCAGAGCGACAACTGGCAGAAAACTCTTTGAAGACGCTGTGTGCTGCAGCAACGAATGATATTCGTCCAGAGGTTCCAAGATTATTTTCAGAGTTGGTTCATAGATTGCAAGAATTAAATTATGAAACACTTTTTAACATTTATAAAAATGTTGATAAAATCTGCAATGGAAATCCAAAAGCTAGGTATCTATGTTGAATAACAACAGTGAAATCTTGAAACCATATCAGTAACAGTACCTTAATCATTTGAATTTTTTTAAATAGGAAGTTTTTGTATGATGCTATTCCACTGACTGGAAGTGATGCTGGCGTCACCCTAATGAAAGACTTCATCTTAAGAAAGGAAATATCGAAAGCAGAGGCTGACTCTTGGTTGCTTTTGATAGGGTTTTTACCAAGGCCATCGAAGGAAATTATCTCGTCACTAATGGTAAGAATTTCGTACTCATTGCGAAAACCTGAATCCATTCTTTCCCCAACCATGGGGTCATGTGTAAGTCGTAGGGAGATGTTAGGCGGATGATGTCAGGTGTGAGAGTTATAGTGTCCTATTTATCATTATTCTTTGCCCGAGAGTTGTCATGTCAGCACAGCAATATTCAACTGTGCTACATAGAACCCTAGACTTCTATGATAATCATTAAAAGCAACTCCTGACCATTTTCCCGCCTATGACAGGCAGGGTCGTAACGAGGGCGTGGCGAAAAAGGCAGCCGCCACGGGCGCAACTGGGTTTAGGGCGCAAAATGTTTTAAGTTTTTTTGTCATTATTGGGTTACGGGCAAGCGAAATTTAGACACTTGCCATAGGCGCTTCATATCCCCGTTACGGCTCTGATGACAAGGTCGGGTAACCATCTTGTCCCTCTGAATGGACACAAAGGTGATATATTGGACAGTGTTTTCCGCAGCCGGTTGCCGACCAAAGCTCTAACTCCTATGCTTATTTATCGTCGGCCTACTATTCGTTGGGGAATTCCACCGATGCCAGGGGGAGCGAGCTCCGACACCTGGAAATTTTGCCTCATCTACCCGTTCCTTAGTAGAGAGGGCTCGTTTACGTGCAAATACCAGTATTTAGTTTTCATTTGGGAAGGACAGGAAAATAACGGCGGCGCACGTTCTAGGGGCGAACTGGTGAAAAAGGTGCAAGAGGTAAAGTACTTAAGATCAACGTTCCAATGCAATGGAGAGATAGACTCGGATGTGACCTATAAGCGGGTGTTACACGCTCAGTCTGGCATCAGTTCAGTCCATGACTGTGGACAGAATGACGCCAGACTGATTGTATAATGTGATGACTGATGGAATGGAATGACGGATTTTTAAATATTTTGATAATTTTCGTCAGTCTGTGCATGACTGACATCAGATTGATCGTGTGAGCGCCTTTCATCAGTCTGGTGTCAGTCACTGGTTGGACAGCAATGGAGACACATGCGTTTTAACCCCTCCCCAGTCTCTGGGACTAAGTGCTGGATTTACCACTATGGTCAGTAGGCTGAAGCCTATGGTCTCAACATTTAGCGGGCTTCAAAACTTAAGAAACGGGCTTGAAAAAAGCCTGAAAATTGAAATAGCCTAGGGCCTCTCAATATCTAAATCCAGCACTGCCTGCAACGATGTCTGTACAACCGTTGGAACCAGAGAAAGACTTATACGAGTACAATGCATGTGAAACAATATGTGGGAGGGCTCCCTTCTGTTTTGGGCAAAAGCGCAATCAGGGTTTTTGAGGAGACTGATGGTGTAATGTCATCCATCAATCCATCAGTTTGGCATCAGTCTATTCTTGATCAAGATCATGGACTGAACTGATGCCAGACTGAGCGTGTAACCCCCGCTATAGAATCAATGGTGAATGGTTGAAGTGGAAACAGACAAGCGAAGTCCCGTGTGATAGGAGGGTCCCAATTAAGTTGAAAGAGAAGTTTTACAGGGCAGTGGATAGGCCCTCTATGCTACTGTATATGGATCAGAGTGTGGGCAGTGAGGGAGAGCCTCGTTAATAGAATGCACGTAGCTGAGATGCGGATGATGCGATACATAAGTGACGTGTCGAGAGCTGATAGAATTAGGAATGAGTATATTAGCAGTAGCCTGGGTTAGTGGACATCGCCGAAAAAATGAGGGAGAATAGGTTGAGGTGGTATGGACACGTAGAGCTCGTTAGGTCCATTTCAGGAATGCAGGTGGTGTAAGCATCCGGGGCAGGGGGAGACCGAAGCTGACGTGGGAGCAGGTTGTACGTAGGGATATGGTTGTGTGTGGGGTGGACGGGGACCTGGTGGGAGATAGGTGGGAGATGAGGGTTCTAACCCTCAACCATCAACCTATCGACTATCAACCTGCATCACCCCTCGAAATCAACAGTAACATGCTCGTTTCTACTAATTTCCAAGTTTCTTTGCACTGCCCAACACTTTGATCCATTTATTATAAAACTTTAAAACAATAAATGCAAAGAAAAAACAAAGACCTATCCTTGTCCCTTTTGAGTAACGATATCGTCATTTCTGTGAAGGGTTAAATAACTAAATCAAAAGGAAGTGGGTTACCAAAAAATTGACTGTTTATCATACAGACTTCTATTTCCTGTAGGTGGCGAATTCTTTTGAGTACTTATTTACATGTACCACTTCTTGAATTAGGAAATAGTTTGTAATCATGTCTTGTAATTGATATTCATGCCTTTAAAATCAAAATAAGGTTAAGTTATTATTATATTATTGCCCTCTAATTAAAAAGTGGTTTTGTCATTTAACTTATAAATGTAATGGAAGCTAATCATTGAAAACTAGCGACTTTTGGTTTTAGTACTTTGAGCCAAAACAGTTGACGACCTTACAAAGTGACCTTCAGAAATTGTAATCAATCATGACGTTTATTTAACAAATTGATTTTTTGATTCTTTAAAAGTGATATGTCAATTAAACGGTGAATGACGCGTTGTTTTTTTTTTCACTCACTAGTGTATTAAATTACTGACACACGACGTTGAAAAACGAGGCTAATGTTTTGCTACAAGTAGAACATTGATGTTAGACATTGGGCTTATTTATTATTGACCTGATGCCTATCAGGCTCTATGAATGATGTTTGTAAAAATGATGTACTAAAATATTTGGTCATTTTCATTGCAGCCATTGTTAGATGACCCAGAAGAACATTCAAAAGGCCTTTTGGGAATTTCAGCTTTGACCCATTCTTACTGCAAAACTAAGCCTGATTGTGGTGAAGTTCTAGAAGTTCAGCAACTAGTGAAGAAACTTGCAAATAATCTTAATGAAAATTGTTATGCAAGAAATGATACTGAAAAGGAGACGGTAGCCGACTTTTATTTAAAGCATGAATTTCACTCATAAGTCATCAGTCCATAGATACTGATTATTTACTGAATTTTAAAAATGTGGTTATCTTCTTAATATCTAGTTCCTAAATTACACCTTCTTAAAGGTTATAAAAGTTATTAAAATGCTAGTTATATTTTAAAGATCGTGGCGCCCTCTTAACCCTTTCAATACAAAACAATATTTTGTTCCTTGTATTTTGTGCCTTATCAATCTTTCATTGCAAACTGAAAACTAATCGTGTTAATTAAGCACCCTTACCATTTTAAGGAGTTAACTACATTAATGAAGTCAAATAATTCAATAAATAGCACAATCGATGGTAAAAAATATCTACACAAGATATTTTATATAAATACTGTAGGTTAATAAAATAATGATTAACTAATTGTAATGAATGACATTAATAACACCACCGTCTAGAATCTGGTTTGATGACTTGCAATTCCACGCGTCCATAAATTCACATCAAAAAATTTATTATTGATTTCAAATTTTTATATTTCATCCCCAGTTTTAAACAACCTCAATATTAAAACTTTCAGATGGTGTTATCTCTTAAAGCACTGGGTAATATTGGATATATACAGGATGCACTCCCAATTCTGGAAAAATGTTATCGCAGGACTGAAAATCAGATTGAGATTCGTACATCTGCTTTGGATGCTCTTCGGCGACTATCGTGTGAATATAATGTAAGTTACAGCACAAAATTAATTTCTTTTATAGGTTTAACGTGATAGTTACTCATACAGTACTTACCTCCCTGAAGAAGTACCTATTAAAACTGATGTATAAATAAGAACAGATTTGTAATTTGACTTTTAGGATTGAAATGCCCTTCCTTATTTTATATTTTTTAATTCAACCTCTAATTATGCTCAGTTTACGTCTTTGTGCTACTGACAGACAGATCTATATTCATTAAGAAAATCTTATATTTTTCAGCGAGACCCACTTCATGACGTTTTCTTTAATTATGAAGAGGATTCAGAAGTTAGAATTGGAGCCTACTTAGCTCTAATGAAGTGCCCTACGCACCAACTCTTCGTTAAAGTTCGCGAAAACCTAGACAGTGAAGCTGTTAATCAAGGTCTGGAGCATTGCTCATTCATTATTAAATAAAAGAAGTAATTGATTAACTTGTCACTATTTCTTTCCAGTTGGTTCATTCGTTTGGACACACTTGACCGCACTTCAAGAAACTTCCGATCCCAACAAACAAGACTTAAAAAATATTCTTTCAAATAAAACCTTACGGAAGAAATTCTCTACTGATGTCCGGAAGTTTTCGAGATATTATGAAGGCTCGATCTTTATGGATTCTTTAAAAGTTGGAGCTGTTGCAGATGGCAATGTTATTTTCTCTCCAAAATCCTACCTACCACGTTCCGGCTCTTTGGGGCTGACTGTAGATATATTTGGAGAATCTCTTAATTTATTCGAGGTATTTAAATGCTCGAGTAATTGTTAACAGATTTCGTTGTAAATATTTTAAATTTATGTTTTATGCATTTTAGATTGGAGGAAGAGTAGAAGGTTTTGAGTTCATATTTGAATCACTTTTTGGACCTAATGGATATTTTCCCGATGATGCAATACTGAAAATACTAAACACAGCTCGTGAGGATAAATCTTATGATGAAGCAAAACTAAACGAAATTGAGAAAAGGGTGAGTACTTTTATTCAAATGTAGCTACCTAATAAAGCAATAATTAATTATCTAGATCTTAATTATCTGGGTGACATACTGTATTTTGCTTAATGACGTACTGAATGGAAATAATCTAAATATTATAGAAGTAACCAATATGAAGCCTAAACATTTAATATTTTTTCTTCTTCGTTCTTATCTGTTTTAGTTTAATGTGAAGCAATATTCGGAAAATGATCCTAAAGGCTCACTATTCATGCGAATCTTTGGCAACGATATTGAGTTATTACAATTCCGTGGCATGGAACAGCTTCTTCACCGCTCGACAACAGGATTTAATATCCTCCAGGAACTCATTCAGCTTACACAAAAAGAAAGCGAATACACCAAGAATTTTATGTTTCTTGATAGCACTTTTATTCTACCAACATCCGTTGGTCTTCCGTTAAATTTGACTGTTAATGGGACTACAACGGTCAACTTACGTGTTGGTGGTAAATTAGATTTGAGCCAAATCCATACCAAGAGTCTGAAGTTTAAAGCCGATGTACAACCAAGGTTAGTCAGAAAAGTTTCTCTATATGAAAAATAACTGTTTAAAATAAAAATTAATTAAGATAAAATAATATGTTTAATCATTCCGACGTTCATTAAACAGTGCTGCAGTGGAGATATCTTCAAGTATGCTTGTAGATGCATTTATGACTCGTTCTGGATTAAAAATGACGTCAAGTATGCATACATCTACTCATGGCAACGTGGAAATTGTAATTCAGAAGGGAGAAATACTACAAGCCAAAATTAATGCACCAAGGGATAAAATTGAGGTGTTTGATATTAGGTATGAAGTTCTTATTGATTGTCTTATACTTTGAAGCGCAGCACATTAATTAGGAGGCCATGGGGCTCATTGCTTGTATTATATTCGAATTGGACTGTATTTTTAGTGACAATTTTCTGTACTTTTAAGGTCAAACGTTTATTTAATAGACGGACATGAAGAACGAAAGCATGCATCCCTAGTTTCTGAAAATGTACATAAGAAAAAGTGTACGGGCAAAAGCATTTCTGACGTGCTGGGAATACAATTGTGTGGCGAATTGGAATATCCATTGATTGTAGACGGGACGACTGCACCACCATTTATCTTGGCTGGGCCATTAGCTGCTAAATTGTATCTTATGAAAACTGATAAGGAATTGAGTACATATAATTTGGAATACAGATGGGATAAAAAATCAGTAAGTAGTAGGCATTTCGAATTTAGAATTCACTTAGTTTTCGACTTCGTTGGGCGAGATGTTTGATGGCTCTTCCCCTTACATATTACAAGGTTGGAGAGAAACACCAAGATTTGAACAAATTTATCAGGACTGGTCGCTTCTCCGTGAACACGCCTAAATCATCCATCAATAGAGAAATTTTGGCTGAATATATTTATAATGAAGATCAAAATACTATACTCGTTAATTTTGTGACGCCTGTAAAGAAGTTGCTGTACACTGGTAAGTTCTCACGTTAGATCACTGAATCTCAATATCTCAAATAATTTTAAAGAGCAGAAGACCTTAGGATAATATATTACGAGTGATAATCCACATATATATAAAAGTTTTTAGCCAATTATGATTAAATTAACGCTTAAGCTTAACATCAGGTTTCTCTATGGCTAAGACAGTAGACGGAATAGTGGTAAAACCTAAAAAATCATTATATGTGGGATGGGATCTGGTGACAAATATGAGGGAAAAGAGGACGAGAATTCGCAGAGCTGACACTGCCATGGGTGGGATAAAGGTATATTGATTATAATTTGATGATCTTATGTTAGGAAAATTTGTTAACAACAAAGACCTAAAGATGATAGACTCGGTGCTAAAAGTTGATGACGAAGAACGACTGAGCCTGCATTCAGAATTATCTGTTGAAGAAACAGAAAATAGTTTAAGAATTAGTCCAAACTTCAATTTTCAACTAAATGGAAAACCCATGATTGACATTCGAGGTTATACTCTTCTTCAAGATGACAAAAAGTACAGTGCAGAATTTACCGTTAAACATATTACTAGCCAGCCAGTGGTTGTTAGTGGTAAGTGCATTTTATTAATTTCTATTTCTTGTTCATTTTCTATTTTTTTTCTCACGTTTTTAATAATCAGAATGAATATTTCTCAGATTTACGATCGCGTTACATTGTTAGTAACTCTAATTTATGATTTTGCTTTTCTAAGGGTTTGCAACAAAGAATATTGCAAAAGGCAAATATCGCTATGATGCAGACATGACAATAGATTCCCAGCCTGTTTTCGTGAATGCCAAATGGTTTGTGCAAGCTGGAGATGCGATAATGTCTACAAAGGGCACTTTTGATTACCGATGGTTACAAGGAGAAAGACATCTCATAGCATTTCATGCAAAATCAAACCGATTTAGTGATCATCAAACAGATAACTTAAACGTTGAAGCTGGATTTCAATGCAGTGCCCATCCAAATATCAATTTAGCTCTTTTGTTGGAAAATAAAAGAACTGAAAGAAGCACTGAGACCACTTTTGAGTTGACGAAAGGTCCTTCGAAAATTAATGTTATTGACATACAATACAGCCATGATTATGAAGGAAGTCTTACAGAACATATAGTAAAGTCAAGTTTGAAAATTTCTTGCCTGCCGGCAAATGTTGACTTCGCTGTTGAGCTCAATCATGAGCTGTCTAAGAAAGCTGTAGATACGACGCTGACCCTGAAAAGCGGCTCCAGTGAAGAAATTTCTGTCATTCTATCAGCTACCAAGAATAGCAGTAAGCAAGAACTGATCCGTGGTCTTGCCAAAATAACATGGCCCAAGCACATAATGGAAATCAATGGAAACATACTTCAGCCCAACCCAGGAGATCTTATAAGTACAGTTAAAGCGCGATGGGATCCGAATGCAGAAGCCACAGCTGTTCTTACGTTAAAGAACCATGGAGTACAGTCAGAATCTTGGGGTCACAAGCTAATAGCGGAATTAACTCTGCCTGGCCAAGACGCTATCATATTATCTGGAGACGTATTACTGAATGAAGTTGAACAACGCTTTCTTGGAGAGGTGCAATTTGATGATATCAACTACAAAACGTTTGCTGAATATCATAGACCTTCTGTTGAGGATGTGCGTGTACGAGTTGGTGTTACCTCACCTACAAGCAAATATGTAACGAAAGCGGAACTGTACAATTCAGCCACTGAGAAGAGGGTTACTGCTGATTTACAGTTAGGGCATCATCGACACATCGTCGCAGATGCCAATTTAAAACGCGGCAAACGCCATATCGAAGTTTCTCTCAGTTCAAATTTTAATGTCGATCAAAACCCCAATAGCAACTACAGTGTAAACCTTGAGCATTCTCGTAAAGACAACCAAAAGTCACAAGGCTTTCTAACTGTCACATTTCCTACTAATTACAAACTAGGATTCAGTTGGAATGTTAGCAAAGATGTATCAGAAAAACTCGGAAGAACATTCCTTTCTGGTCACTATGAAGTATGGTTCGGAGAACAAAGAATGAGAGCATATTTAGATCTAGGCTATACTCTTCGTTCGTCCTCCAGACATGCCACTGCCTTAGTAATGCTCAACACACCTTTCAGTGGAATGGGAAATTTAACATTTGTCTTTACTAATACTGATGACGGTATTGGGTGGAACAACATGCTAAAAGTGCTCTTGAATACTCGTGAGATTTTCTCGATGCACTCCGAGGGACGAGTTATAATAAAGGATGACGGATATGAAGTCGAAGCTAACGTGAAATTTGAGCCTCATTTTGTATTGGAACTTCCTATAATTGTGAATGTTAGTTCTACCAAGATTGGTCAAGAAACCGCTGTGAACTGTGAAATCCATTTGGCTCAAGAAAAACAACTTGAACTTAAATATTCACATGTTAATATCTATCATCCGTATGACCTGAATAGAAAAATTAGCTTCGACCTGACATCTCCTTATGCTTGGATCAAGCACCTGTCTATTTACACACATATAATTCTTGGCAAGAAAACTGCAATTCAGAGCAACGTAAAGTGGAATGATTATCAATTCAGTTTTGCTTATACAATAACAATTCTTCGAAACAAATCCGGATTTGATTCGTATCATCACGCTCACGCGACAACACTGCTTGGGAATAAGGAGCTTTTTGCTCTTAATCTCAAACGTAGTTTCAACTCTAATAATGCTACCGCTGGATTTGGCTTGAAATGGGATGACGGACAAAAAGGAATCAGTTTGGAAGTTTCAAAAACTCACGTAACATCTGGTTCACAAAGCAATGTTTCAGTATCACTTAGTATTGCTACACATATCATAGGCTTTAGAAGTGCCACTTTGGAAGTCGCTGTTGACAAAGATGTAAATGAATTTCACAGCGAAGTAAAATCACAAGTGGAAAACGATGAATTCTTTAAAGCAAAATTTGACTTGCAAGCTAAATCACCAAATAATGTCTACTGTAGTTTGGAAATTGATAAAGATTTTTATGTGTTTAAACACCTCGATGTTAAAATTCATTACTTCATCACAGAATCCCAATTTACTACAGAACTGAGATGGACTTTAGATGATGACATATTCGAACTTAGCATGAATCTGAATGCCAAGCAAAGTAAAACAGAAAAGTCTAAAGTTTACAACGGAGTGCTCACAATTAAAGTTCCTCATCCTCAGCCTCATCTTGGAAAGTTCAAACTGACTGTCAAACACGTTTGCCAGCCAAACCTTTGGAATACATCAATGAGTGTCGAAGGAGATAATAAGGATGCCCATTTGACTCATAGTCTAACTGTGAACAGCATTTATTCTTTTGACAATAATCTTGTGGTATCACTACCGTTTGAAGGTATGAAAAATTTGAGACTACGTATGGCACAAGACATCTCAAACTATGAGTTCGTTCATCAGTCAGAAGTATCTCTGCTCCATGATTACAAGTATAATTTTACATTAAAAGCTAAACTGCACAAATATGGAAATTTACTCTTCAGAAGTCCATATAAAGACTACACCATCAACATAGCTTCTGTAAGGCAAAAAGAATTCAACAAATTTGTGTTCACTTCAAAAGGATTTCTTTCAGAAAGTGAATTCGGTGTCAGCCTAGAGTATAACAGCAGTCAGAATGCCTCAAGTGGTGTTTTTGAGTTGAACGCACCGTTCATTTCCATAGAATCTGCCAAACTTACCTGGGCTTATGACCGTGGCCTTTCAGGCAAATCAAGGAATTTAGTCGTTAATTGGAATGTTCATCCAAATAATAGACCTGTCTCACATCATGAACACTGGTACTTTCTTAATTCAAGATTTTTTTCTGAAATTTTATTCAATTCAGCTGTATTGAAACTAAATCTCGATAACACAAACGATATCAGAATTGGAAAACTGTTAATTGGATGGGGAGACCATACTATACAACTTTCTGGAGAAAGTAAATTGATTCTTAGTAAGCGCTACTTTAATTTTACCCTTACTACAACATTTGAAGGATACGAAGTTTTAAATGTGCTTACTGAAGTCAGTTCGAAGAATTCAGAAAAGCATTTAATCATTTCTGGCACTACTGCATCAGGTGATATCAAAATCGATGCATTTCATAACACTGGGTCCCATTCTATGGATGCAGGAATAACATTTACTAGTTTTATTCCTGGCTTCGAGAAACTGTATATTGGCTCTCATTTTGTCGTCAACAGTCCTGGAGAGAGCAAGGTTCAAATTCGGGTAGAGAAAGAAGACTTCATTACTGTTTTAGATGTCGAGTATGGCTTAAAACCGTTGGCCAGCTATATAAATATTACGTTCACTAGCCCTATTCCTGAGTTAAAACTCTTACAACTTACTGGAAAGTACGATCTTTCTGAAGAAAAGGTGTTTGAAGTGTCTTTTGTGCACAACAGCAAGTCGGTAATGGACTTCAAAGCTAAAGTGATGGGGAATATTAAAGCTGCACAAGTCGTTGTAACGTTAACTACTTTTGTAAAAACCTTGGAAAAATTTTCTTTTATTGGAAGACACGATCTAACAGAACCAAGAAAGTATGGAACAGTGACTGCAGCGAGGAATAATGCAGAGTTGAACGTCAAAATCGAGTTTCAAAATTTACCACAGAAATCCGAAATCCTTATAAGTGTTACATCCCCAATGGAAAGATTAAAGAATTTGATTTTCCATGCAAATATATCCCACTGCACTGATGCCCTGAAGGCCTCTGTAGATGCTCAATGGAATTCATTGACCTTTGAAGCTATCATGGAATCCTCTTGGACTAAAGTAAAAACAATGTTTAATTTCGGGATAAAAACAACCATACCAGGATATAACAGTGTTGGAATTTCTTTGGAATACGACAGTAGGGAGCAGAAAAAGCAATCGAAAATCCTTTTATATAAAGAACAGTTCAAAATCTCTGTCGAGGGAGATTTCTTGATGGCAACTGATTTTGTTGAAGCTGTACTAACGACTACAATTCCAGGATACGAGACTTGGATTATCTCAATCAAAATAGACAGAACAAAGCCAAAAGGCCTTTATTTAACCTCTTTCCAACATGGATCTAAAAAATATCAAGCCTCTTGGGAATTTGCTCAAAGTGCAACATACCTTGAATATAAAGTACAGTGGAAGACACCGCTTGAAGATTCAATGGCCTATATTAACTATAACTTGAACGGCGCAAATGCCGTCACTTTTGATGTGAAACTTATTAAGCACAAAACCATGATGGAGGTCAGCGGAAGATTATGGAAGCTTCCCGACAAGCCCAAAGCCGATGGTAGCATTGTGTTCAACACCAATTACTTAAAGATGATCTCTTCAAGCATTAGTGGACGATGCGATTTTACTGGGGACACAAAAGAACTGATTTTTCAGTTTGATTTTAATGGGAAAAAAGCGGAAATTATGGCTTTCACAAAAGTAGACGCCTCGTCGCGAATCGTTAATTTTAAAGGAAGTAGTAGTTCTCCGGATTGGCAAACTTTTAGTTTGTCCGGAACGGTGGATGGGGCAAAAGCTGAGAAATCTGTGAAATTAACACTAATGAGGAATGGCAAAAAAGTTGACATAACAGGCTCACTATTTAATCGTCCACAGTCAACCCAAGCTCAATTAACTTTGTCTACACCATTCTATGGTTATGAGCAATTGTCCGCCACTATAACTACAGACTTCTCCAAACCACATAAGACAGTTACTGCTGTTGTAAAGAAGAACTCGAGCACTTTGCTAAACTTGGTTGCTAACAACTATGTTGCTTATGGAACAGTGAATACTAACATCAAAATTCAAAGCCAGATTTCAGGGATACCTAACATAGAGATTGTTTCTACTTTGTTATATAAAGAATGGTCAAAATCACTCTTCTTAAAGGTCAAAGTTAATGACCAAAGTAGTCAATTGAATATTAAGCACAATTCCATGTCAACTTCCGGAAATGTACAGATAACAATTTCTGGCAACTTGATACGTCCTCTACTAAGTACTGAGAATTGCAGTTTAGAAATCAAGTATGATACACTGAAACCGTATATATATGCTATGATAACTGCTGATGGTCAGCGCCTCTATGGCATCACTCTTGACGTGTCTATTAGTAACGAAAAACTACTTACAGTGTATTATCCTACTGACAAACAGACAGTCATTAGCACCATTTATGAGGAGACGAATTCTTCTAAGAAAATGCTATTTAACGTACGGACCAGTGATAAAGATGTGATCAAATTGTCCTTCAGTATTTTACGCAAATCTGCTGATTTCAACATTATTTTAAATAATTTGGGGACAGATTTAAGATTTTCTGCTAATTTCGACTTTGCTAAGCAGACGAAAACAATATCAATCAAATACAAAGAGGGCACGAATATTTTTGAACTAGGAGGTCACTATATGCTAGAATCTCGAGTTGATACTGACCGAAGTGCATATGAATCTGGAATATTCTTAAAAACTCCATGGAAGAGATTTGAAAATATTGACTTGAGCTTTGTCTTTGAGAAGTCCGAGAAGTTGTTTAAGTTGAATTCACAAATTAAGACAGGACCTTTACCAGATCAAGTTACGAAGTTGTATGTGGACTTCAATTACCTGACAAGTTTCAAAGTAGGATTATCCAGTCCTCTTAAGGGCTATGAGAGCTTCATGTTGCATGCTGTTTATTCTGTAGACAACACACAGCAGGATGCAAATGTTGGAATAAATTGGTCATCTCAAAAGATATCATTAAGTTACAAGCAGAAACCTGGTAAAGTGGACGTCGTTTTTGTCAGCTCATTGCGTGGTTATGAACATCTAGGTGTCACCTTTATCTATGGTACTGATCCTTTGAGAAGTAGTCTTATCTTTAATGTTAGTCCAACAAGGAAAATTGAGATGACAGTTCAAGCTCATCTCAGATATGAAAAGGGCACTTGGTCCGCTCACTTCTTACCACTAGACGCTCATAAGCCATTTATTCTGGAAGGATCCTATGATTTTGCACTACACCAAGTAAAAACCGCAAGATTATTAGCAGAAGGCCAAGGTAACAAAATTGAAGCCACCATGAAATTGACTGGAGATGCAAGACTTTGGCATCAGTTGAATATTGACATAGTGACACCATGGATATCTTTCTATAAATTTTTACTGAATGCTAAATATTCTTCAACTGAAAATGACACTACAGCTAACGTCAAAATTCAAGCAAATGATAAAATATATGAAGCAACAGGAAGGGTTATCAACCATGAGGATGATAGCTTTGATTTTGATTTCCAAACCAACTCACCTGTAAATGGGTATGAATTGTTGAGCATTAAAGGTCAAGCAGATATGACTGGCAGCCGTCGATTTATGGACATATTCCTGAACATGGATCAACAATCTGTTGTAACATTCCGTGGTGAAGTAAAGCAGCGTTTGCCATATGAATTTGTCAGCACTGTCAGACTTGTAACGCCACTTCATGACACGATCAACATAGGATGGGATGTAAGTTATCGTGTAGAAAACACGATGGTTGAAGCTTCAACCACTTTACTTTGGAAATCAAAGACGATTCAACTCACGAATCGTTTGGAAATGAACGAAGTAACATTTACCATGACTACACCATTCTCATATCTGCATGATGTCCGCTTCCATGTAAACGTGGCTCCAAACAGTCGAGGATTCGCACTTACGTCCACATTGGACGTTGATGGCAATAAAAGTGCCTTGGAAGCATCATTGAACACTGACTTGGAACAAGGTTTTTCAAATGCAAAGTTTGAGATTTTGACGCCATTTGAGGCTTTTAAACGCCTGGCTGCCACGTCAAATCTAAAATTTGGAGAACCTTTCAGTGGAAATTTTACAATCGAGACTCCATTTGATATTATGCCCAAAGCGGAAGTCCTTTATGTTACCAACTATATGGACCCATTAGTCAAGAAATTGCGTCTCCAAGTGAGTTTTGCAGAGCTAAATTATACTGTTGAGATATTGAAGCAAAACCAATTTCTGGATTATCCAGTCGACATTTTCAACTTGACAGTAATAGTAAAGACTCCCCATCAAGGTTATGAAACGATTACAATTACGAAAAAGAATTTCTACGTAGATTCGGCTGAAAGAGGAGCAGAGCTGTCATTAACGACACCAACTGACAAGTACTTAATCCGAGGACGTTTTGTATTAAAACCTGAAAATATAGGGTTTGAAGTTTTTTGTGTGTGCCCTCCAATACTTCAGAATCCTTTGGGCATAGGCATTGAAGTAAAGCACACCCCGCAGCGTGAAATGAATATGATGAAAATATATTACCTTGCGGCCGGTGTCAGAAACTCTCTGACGTGGAATCACACTGCACATCAGACAGCAATTTACAAAGGAGTGATATCGTTGCATGGTGACAGCCCATTGACTTCATACACCCTGTCTTTAGGATACAACTTCGTTGGATCCAAGTCGAATGATCAGTTTACAATGGACATCAATCTTGCTCATGAAATCAATTCTTCTAAATATAACATCTCGTCCTTGTCCATGATATTTGGAGATATGGGCCGCCATCTAGATGTCACTTTCTTATTGACCGAAAAGTATGGTGACCACAAACTGGCTATTAACTACAAACTTAAGGGATCAACGTTTGATTGCTTAATTCTAGTGCAAAGTAGTAGATGGGTTCATAGATCTTTGGTACTGACCGGCCATATAACCCGTCAAGAGGCAGATGTTGTGTTGACTCTTGGAAATTCACAAACTCTTTTCAGTATGAAATACAAAATTGATATCTCTCACTTCGACGGTACCGTTAAATTTGTTGACTCTTCACTTAAGGCCAGGCTACAACGGAGTGCCAGTCAACTAAGAGGCGAAGTAATCGTACAAGATCGAAGACATACTCATAGTTTAGTAGGTCTTTTAAATTACTCTCCTAAAGAAAGTCACTTCCGATTGAATTTAAGGACTCCATATTATGACATTAATAACTTCGTCTTGGAAGGCAAAGCAAACTCGATCAATTTAGAAGGAAAACAAAAATTGGATCTTAGCGCCAAGGTGTCCTTCCGGAGACAAGTTCATCAAATTACCTTGTCCCTTCTCAAGGATAATATTACCATGGATGGAGTTTTGAAAATACAGTCACCTTTACTACAGTCCAATACAGGCGTGGTGGTACATATTCAGCTTCTACTATCGACACCCTATGAAAGACATGGGCTGATTACAGTTATTCATGGTAAGACTGAACACAAGGGCGAAGTGAACATGATCTGTGGTAATGATGAACTGCTAATGGCAGAGGCAAAACTGAAGACACCACTATGGGGCATTGATTCTATGGCTGTTAAGTCCAAAGTACTGAGAGATACTCATCATAATAAATGGGCTGCCGATATGGTTGTTGATTTACCATCTGCGAGCCACTCTTTGCACTGCGAGCTGGTTAGAGATCCTTCGTGGAGAGAATTTCACTTCAACATTCACACACCATACTTGAGTTCCGAGCCTTACTCTCTAAATGCTAAGGTTGTTCGTGAAACCAAGAGGACAGGACTTAGTGTGACTCTTCAGGTCGCTGAAGTCAATCACACTGTAAGCTTCTTTTTGAGTCAGAAAGAGAGGGGTGTTGCGATACAAGCTAATATTAACACGCCGTTTTTAGACATTGATGAGGTCACGTTTGCGGTTACTATAATCCGTATAGAGTATACAGGACTGGATGTAGCTTTCGAGCTGGCCCATTCGTCGGTAGTGCACACAATGAACTTGACTGCATGGTTCGAACCTGGAAAAGTGCTCTTCAATGCGACAGGAATGACACCGTTGTGTAACTTGGGAAGATTTGTAGCTAGAGGTCAGATATCTATGCCAAAACGCAACCAATTGAATATCGACGCGATTGTGCAGCGATCAGGAAAGGAATATTTTATCCGTGGATTCAGTGGCTTGACTAGCACTGGAATCATTGGTGACCTCCAGGTGAATAATCTACCTTATGTGGGACCCATAGAGCTTCAAGTGAACATTACTAAGTCTGATGAGAGAGGCGTTGAAGTAAATTGTGGAATTGGAGCTTTCAAAAACTATCATAACGTCAGAGGCCATTTGAAACGAAATAAAGGACACTTGGATTTCTTGCTCAAGATAAATTCTTCACTGTTAGGTTCTCGGGATTTTGCCGTCATGGGTAATATCTCATTGCAGTTCCCATCGCATGTAGAATGCAATTCCACTTCATCACCAGTCAACTGTCACTCGATCATCGAATCTAATGTTGAAGGAGATTTCAAGCTTATTACTCCATTCCAACATTTGCCTTTCCTGCGAATTAATGGAAAAGTATCAAGAAATCCTGCCGTAAATGGAATTAATGGAGATGTAGAAATGTATATGGCTGATGAAGGCTCTCCACATATTGCTGCCCATGTTCAAGTAGAACAAAGCGACCTTAATAATTTATTAAGAGTAATACACCTGCGAATCCCAGTGTTAGGATATGAACATGTCATGTTACATTTTGGATCTCAAGACCTGAAGGACTCCAGACGATATCATGTCTTGAAATGTCAGGCGAACGATTATGCCTACGGTTATGAAGCTTCGTGGTTAAGTAAACCAAATGTCCGTAAAGTAAATAGCAAAGTGTTCATGGGGCAACGGACATATTCACTCCAGACTACGCTTGAAAAAGCTCTACACAAATGCAACTTGGACTTCATTCTGGAGACGCCGATCCAACATCTTAAATATATTAAGTATGAAATCCAATACGAGTTGCCACAGAAAAACCATCGCATGCTTCAGACGTCGTTGTCGGTCAATGATTTGCATTATCTCATAAAAGGACAGTTGAATTATAGTGACGCTTACAATTTCGACAGTTTGGCAACCATCGAGATGCCTTTAAAGAACTTCAAGAAAATAACTATCAAAATTCAGCAGCAATACGTCGACCACCATTTGAGATTTTCATTCGAGCAGGGTATTGATGACAACGGATCTCCTTTTGCCCTTCTGGTAGACGTCGAACAGAAAGCTTCTAATGGTAGTGGTGTGCTCCAATTATCAACGCCATTGCAGGCTATTAGGACGGCAGGTGCATATTACAGATATGATAATTTCGACAATCACATAAATGGTGACATAGGACTGAACCATAATGGACGCCAAGTTTTGGAAGTGAAAACAGCTACAAAAGATGACGTAAAAGTGTTAGAGATTTTTAATCCCATTCAGCCCATTACCATTCAATACAGTTTTGTTAACCGGGATGGAACCTTCCATGTCAGTGGAGAGTACTGCTGGGATAACAGACGCCGAAGTGAGGCATCTATTGGATTTAGTGCGATGATAACTGTTACAGAATATGGTCGACACGTCATTATTCGAAGTATTCATCCCAAAAGGCCAGTCACAATGACATTCCAGTTGGAGACGGCACCTACCTTATTCGTACAGAGTGGCGAAATTACTTGGGGCAATACGGATACCAGTATCACTTCATATGAAATCAAAATGTGGAAAGACATATCTATAGGTGGAAAACGCACCTATGATACCACCACCAGAGTCATTCTTCCTTTCAGAGCCTTGGAACTGACGACACATTGCGAAAGTAATGGTGCTAATCATTATTCCACGACTGCCTTTAAATGGGACGCTCAGAAAGATCGAGAGAAAGTAGTGATCATTAAGACCCAGTATGAAAACGCTAGCACTTCCACTAAGATTAACCATTGGGCAGAAATTAGTGTTGGATATCCAAAAATCATTCAGGTGACTCTTCCGGTGACACAGTTAATTATAGTATACAATGCCTGAAAAATATTGCATTAATTGATGTATTTAATCATTTTGACAGCTATTTATAATCAGAGGAGAGGTTGCTGCTGATCGTCAACAGAGCAGCTTTCTACAAGGACGCCTGGACATTAAACATGGGCCTAGTGTTGCGGAGCAATTCAAATTGGAAGGGGAATTGAAACGTGCTCATGAAGGGTTTGGTTATTTAGTAGAATTGAAAGCAGCGCACCCAATATCAAAGGTCGCTGTGAAATTACTGTCTGAAGTGATTAACACAAATGAAAATGCAGTTGGTGGAATTCAACTCGAATATTTAACTACCACTGGCCAGTTTAAAAATTTGGTACTGCGAAATGAACTACACAAGTCTGGCAACAAATGGCAAACAATGGTGAGCGAATAATCTGGATAATTTTGGATTTTGTTTTTTCTTTTACTGAATTTTGGGTCTACCGTTGATTGGTGCTAATGTTCCTCGTCTTTTAATAGATGATTTTAGATGAATCGAAATTTAACCTTACTGGTCAAATCCAGAACCTTCCGACTGGATATCTATTATTTTTAGAATCGAAAGTGAATGACGAAAATCCCGTGACGACAGTTATTCGCTTGCATCGTGGCAATGAAACCCTAATTGGATTCAGTGCTGATTACAACCAAAGTTCGTTACTTTATAAATATTTTAGCACGTTTTAAAGAAGCCTTCAAAAAATTGACATTTCCGTAAATGTAGGTAATAACAGAATTGTAAAATTCCGGGGCGGAATGCAGGATCGAAAAACTATCTTCGCTGAAGCTAATCATCAAAACGGTCAAAATATTGTCAGTGATGTGAGCCTTTCACTGAACCTGAACCAGTCACGAAACCTTGTCACCCAATTCAATTGGCGACCTGGTGTCTTGAAAGAACTTGAGGTGAGACATTCAGTATGTAAATGAGCAATGTAATTCTTGCATTTATCATTTGTAAAATCACTTCTCACACAACTCCATTAATTTATACCAGGATAGTGTTGGTCAGAGCTTGAGTGACTCTTGTAAGAGCATTCGCCAGTACTTCAAGACATTCGTCGTTACAACGTCTAACGAATTTCACCGCAGCTATGAAGATGTCCGTACCTCCCTTGGCCTATTCTGGAAGACTGTTGGAGATGACATGGCCAACGAGGTTCTCATTTGGCAACTAGATAGCCAACAATTACGAGAAGCACTCAATGACCTATACATTAGCAACGACTTTTACATTAGAAATATTTGCGATTGGATTTGTGAAAATGATCTCGTTAAGGGTCTTGGGAATCTGATGGGATTTGTTGGACGATCTCTTTTTGACATCATAGAATCGGTCAAAGATTCTTTTAGATTAGTATTCTCGCAGATCAAGATGGCTTGTAAGAACATGTGCAAGAGCTTTGATAGTGTCATGAGTGGTCATATCCAAGACATACCTTACGCTATTCTCCACTTTGCTGAACAAATAAATGAATTTGGAATTCGGACCGTCCATGAGCTAACACTCTACGGATTGAAGTTTACCAAAGACCTCCTTTCTCTGTGGATACCTCCTTTAAATGAATTTACGACTCCTGATTGGATTCACCGAATGTCTCGTAACGTCAATGGTAAGTTACCTGTTGAAAATTAAAGAGACTTCCTTATTAGCTGTGAAAAGTAACGTCTTGGCGCTAATTCATTTCAGCACAACTTCAAGAGTATGTCGAAAAGTTTTTCAACAGTATCTATTATCAGAAACTTGTAGAGAATTACGAAGATCTCGTATCGACTCTGGGAAGAATGTATAACCATGAATATATTCAGCGTCTCAGACTGTGGCTTAGTCCTTTATCAGAATTATTTGAAAGCTATGCAAATAAATTATCTTCTCATCCTTCTGTAAATATAATTAAGAAAGTGACTGAATATATTTATAACTTGGTACGTCACCGCTAACGCACAATTTTAATTCCTACTTTCCAATAATAGCAATATTGATAGTCATTTAATCTTTGCAGAGCGTTTGGACTTATGACTTCTTCAAACTAGAGGATCGAATAAAAGATTTCGTTAGTGCTCTAGTAGCTCGTGGAGAGGATATCCTCCTTCATCTTATTCAAGATATGGTTCTCCCTGAAATTACATTGCCTGTGCTGAAGCAACACGTCGTGTTTGAACCCGAGAATGGAAAATTAAAAATTATTCAATCTCTACCAGTCAACTGGAATTCTTTCACCGAACTACCAACAATTTATAACACCCCAGAGTTTGAGCATATTTTGGATTTTAAAGATAATCTTATTCGGCTGCCAAAGACATCAATGAACAAGTTATTCCAAGCTGTCGCTTCCGAGTTTTCTTGGAACCATCTTGTGCCGAAATACAGAAGTAGGTTTTTACAGAATGCCTGAAATACAATAGAAGAGCTTTTTTTTAGTGACACCAACTAGTGCATTTCAGGAATAAAACGATTATTATACTTTTTATTGTAGGTCGCGCTCTGTTGGTTGGTACTCAACATTATATGACTTTTGATGGACGCGGATACGAATTTGCTGGAGAATGTACATATTTGTTGGTTCATGATTTTGTGAACAAAAATTTTACGGCAGTTGTAAAATATAGGAGAGAGAACGAAGCAGTGATTAAGGAGCAATTTACCATTTTCATTGACGGCCAAAGTATTGATATTTGGAATAACTTAACTGTGGTTATCAATAATACGCAGCAGAACTTGCCATTGACTCTAGGACAAACTCAGATATCTCTAACAGAGAAGTCGTTGGAAGTCAGCAACAATGCCAAGCAAATCTGGATTCAGTATGATAAACAGGCCGACGCCTTCATGTTAGAAATTGGTGGTTTCTATCATGGAAAAACTGCAGGACTGTTTGGTAACTTTGATCACGAACCTTTTAATGACCTTACTAAACCAGACAATACGAAAAGTATTAGCCTAGAAGACTTCGCAGCAAGTTGGGAAGTGGGATCTACACCTTGTGCCTCTAAAAGGAATTATGCTTACAAGTCTGATGTCAACAGTTATGCACTTCAAAAAACATGCAATGATATGTTTAACAAATACAGCACACTTACACCGTGCTTAAGAAAGGTATAATTGAGATGACGAAAACGCTAACAGACATAAAACTTTTGCAATAATGATTTTTTTTCATTTCAGCTCAATCCATCACCCTACAAAAATATGTGTTTGAATGACGTAGCTGCTGGTAAAAGTCCCTGCTCAGCAGTTCTGGCTTACACCATGATGTGCAATGTGAATGGCATTGCAGTTTCTGCGCCAACTTCATGTTGTAAGTGAATTTTTAAAAGCTTTATTTTATGCAAGTGTATTTTTGGTCCTGCTAACAGTACTACAATGAAAGTAGGAGTTTTCCTAGTTGCAGGACCCTGTCCAATTAGTCTATAATTTTTTTCTCCTTTCTAAAATGTTTTTCAGGAACTTTCTTCACATAAACTCTTTATAAATATGATGAAATCTAAATTAAAAAGTATTTCTTTTTGACTCTGGAACAACAAATATAAGATCTGCTCATAAAGGTTGCAAAACAATTGATCAAGTAACACAACTATTTGACTGATTTCTTTACAACATCTCGGATCTTCGTATATCATTTTTGCTTTTCAGAAATGATTTTTTTATTTGGTTAATTTTTTCGCCAAGAAACGAAACATTGACCCTACACTACGTTTTAAAATAAAATACCAACCTGAAACTTAAAACTAACAATGTTTGTGACCATATTTGTAGTTCGCTTCGGAGTGCATGATCTCCGTTGTGTTATTGTTTGTGGCATTATTAAGTATTTATGCACAACTTGTCTGTTCGTTTCATTGTGTATATATATTATTTTATATGTAGAAAAACAGTCGTTTCCTCACTTAATAACTACTATCTTCTCTTTCTCCGCCCCATTGCCATGATGACAAAATAATTTCTTTGAAACAAATATTTTAGGTCCTAGATGAAAAGTTCATTTTAATAGGCGTTTAAAATAAGTTAATATGCAAACTGCCAATTAACGGCAACAATCTGATATACGACTTGACGTGCCTCAAATTAATTAAACTCTTGTAATGTTTATTATCGAAAATAAAAAAAATTATGCTAACCTCTGGTATATTTAAAATACTGTTAGATATGTTCTTTTAGAAATGTATAGGGTTAAAGAAATGAAAAATGGATTCTGTCAGGTTTCACAACTACTAATTAAACCAATGCTGGGCTAGTGGGACTACTTAAAGGTTAGTAAAGTTTGTCCATTGTTTCCTGGTACTTTGTGATAAGTTAGCTTCAATTGTTTCTTCTCAGGTTCTCGCCTTAGCCACGTTTCTTTGCTGAATAAGGGCAGCCTGTCTTCTCTTTGGTGCGTCTTGCTCACATCTAGACACAATATATAACGGGATGTGTACCTCTTAAGATAAAAATGTCAGTTACAATTTTCACCGGAAGGGAAAGAACGCAGGTAATATGCTTCAACTTCATGGAACTGGTGGAATGATCTATTTTTCATCAGAGTCTCTAGATATTAACCGCATTCTTTGAGCCCTATGCAGGTCCGATATTAGGTAATTTGAAACATTACTAACCTCTGACGTCAGAATCCAGCATTTTTAACGTGTCTCTATTGGAACAGTTGTCCAGAATGTCTGTACCATCATACCATGTGTTTTGGCAAGTGGCATTGGAAATTAAATTACGGGAAGAAGTATTTTTTTGCCTGATAAGCTGTGATACTTCATACGATGAACTTCTGTCACAACATTGAGTATTGTCGATATCAAAATTAAAACTTCTATTCATTGTAGCTGCTGATTGACAGGAATGTGGCTGGAAAGTGCCTGATCTTTTAGGTATTCTTGTGGATTCGGCAGGTGGGCAATAGAACTGTCGATTCCAGTTTGTATTCATTTGTCGATTGGCTTCTTCAGTGGGCGAAACCGTCAACAAGGCACAAGATTGGTTAAGAGTTTGATAGGATGTTGGCCACTGAGCCGACGGCAAGTCGTTAAAAATGGACGTTTTAGAAAATGCCGATTGCCAGTCCTGACGTGTTGCGGTCGCATTGTAAGCATTATCTGATATAGTCTGAATATTGCTATTGCTTTCTAAATGTCCTCCATTTTCAAGATGAGAATTGAGCTTTCGCGACGACGGTATCACGTCATTCTTTTGTGAATGAGGCCTACCGCGAATGTCTTTCTCCGCCTGAAGATGCACTTCTGTAGCTACCCCACCATGTATTGGCGACACCCAGTGGGATATAGCGTGAAAAAGCTGAAAAGTTTCTTCAATTAAATCCCTTGTACTTATTCAATAACCGTTCCACCTTACCTTCAATTGATTTGAAGGGACACAGGATAACTTCGGGCATAACTCTTCTAAAGTTGATTGTAATAACTTCTCTAATGACATAGAGCCTAACATTAGTTGAGCAGTGAAAGAATTAATGCAGCCATATGATAATAAAAACTTTTCATGCTGTGGAAAGAAAAAGTGCTTGCTAGTGAAGACACCCAAGATTTTGACAGTTTAAATTCCGATTATCATTTTAATTTCTTACCGCGCTGACTTCTGGTAAAATCCAATCACAACTTTGTCGTTGTTCCTGATCTATCGCCTGATTATTTCCCAACGTTGCATCAATAATTTGGCGAATTGCTGCTGCTACTTGAACTTCACCGATGCAGAATATTATCTGTAATATGGATATCAAATATATCAGGAATTCAGTTTGAAAATTCAAGAAACGAATTGAAAATCGTACGTGATTTATAAAATGCTCACTTTTACTTTAAGGTTGACTTTCAGATAAGATATTTGTGACGTCCAAATGGACAGCATGGTCAAGAAATGAGATGAAGACGATAGTTCAGACCTTGAAAGTCATTATTTGTAGTAAGAAAAAAAATAATTTTACTTTGCACGACAAACAATAATTATTTAAACCACCTGATTCAACCAAGCCCGTGACCTTGCCGTCATGTCATCTTTCATTATCTCTGAACTCGAAATTAGGAGCTGATGGCTCCCGATGCAGTTTAAAAAACTATCAACCCCCTTCCTAAATGTGCCTAGCTCCCTTAGAAACATGTTTAATTCTTTGGCATATGCGTAAGAAAAGATTTACAACACGAAAGTTTCTTGGAATCAGTGCCCGATTTACCATTAGGCTAATTAGGCTGAAGATAGGGCCTTAACATTTAGCATGCTTCAAAACTTATGAAAAGGGGTTCAAAAGGGCTTGCAAAGGGCCTCAAATTGAAATAGCCTAGGACCTCTCAATATCTAAATCCGGCACTGTTTGGAATGTAAAATAAATGCAACTCACATTGATGATGAGCTTGAATTATAGATAACGACCCAACATGTAACATATTTCAGCATCAAGAAATACAATTTTCTTTGTAGATTCATGACATCCCCGCTGCTTTTTAATTCGCGAAATGTGCATATCGTTAAGGCAGTTGCTTCATCAACAATCATGTCCGCAAAGAAAAGCCGCCCAAGATCTGCCTTTCGTTCAAATATTAAATCATAATTTCGTTCAACAAAGTTTATATTATACCTGCAATAAGACAAATGTGGCCTTTTGAATCATCTCTTAGATATCAAATATTGAAAGATGATGATCGTCCCACCTGGCCTCAAGTAAATAGGTTAATTCGCCATTATTAGCTAATGTTGTAGAGCAGATTAGCCTAATGGGGCAAAACGTCTTGAGTTGAAAATTAGACTGGACTGCAACAAAAAATAAAGCATTTTAAAATTAGAAATAGGAGTATTTCTCGGAAGAAGCCGAAAACTGTGAGTAACTAGCCATGATAACATCTTTACTTCAAAAAATTTATTATAGCTATTATATCAAATGAGCATGTGCTATATCAGGACCCAATGATTGCACCCTGCTGCACCTGACTGAGTGGTGCCAGCGTTCCAGCATCAACAAGATAACTCCTTATTAAAGTAGTAAATGCAATTGTAATTGACAGTAGTTAACAACAAATCACATTGAATAATTACTGTAATTTATTGAAATCCCAATTTTTAGTGACAGCCATTCAAGTGACCTGCCACGAAAGATAATTGCACTCATCAGAATGAGTTTGGACATTAAGGGGTATTGTAACAAAAAAGTAATTTGGGGCCATTTTGGTTGGAGAATACCGGATGATGATCATCATTATTCATTTACTCGAGGGACTTGCGTGCCACTTAAGTTGTCAAACAAAGTCAGTAGTGAAAGTTGAGAGGCAAGTCACTTGACGAGACAGTAGTTTATCACAGCAGTCAATACCATCCAAGTCAGTGTCAAGGTAGCTTTTGTTACTAATGTAGGTCGATTCTATACTGTATATTAAAAGACGGGGCTAGCAACATGACGGACCCATTTTATAACACGTCCTTAAAAATCGCGTCTTTCACCCATAAAATAATTTCACCGGTGCTAGACTTACGTATACTGTATGTCATGTAGGGCAGAATCTAGGACCGCGATGGGACATGCTGGTATTAAAGTTCAACTGTTTTGGTCTTAATCTTGGGCTTGAAACTTTTGTGTATTTCTATATTTAAATAGCAATAGTTGGATATAGCACAGCTTTAGAAAATGAATTGGCTTACGTGTCACTGTTTTATTTGATATGCTGGTTAAAGATGCTTGACTCTGGGTTGAACCAACTTTTAAAGGTGGATATGAGCACTTTTCGTTTCTTGGAGTATCGTCTTCCTTAGAACCTATGTCTAGTTTCCGCTTTCCAGTTCTTATGTAAACAAAAGCGTCTAGTGGATTGCATTGAGCTAGTGACATAACTTGCGAGCAGTGAGTGGCAACCTTGTCTTGGCTTGATGCAATTGGCGGTAGATTATGTTTTTGGTCTCCACCACTCGGAGATGAATAGTTTTCAGAAAATGTCTTCGCACTTGTATTTTTTGCTATAGTATCATCGTGTTCGTTGTTATGGGGTGTTGTTATAAGTCCTACACTATTGGGGATGATTTGTTTATCAAGATTTATAGGTGAAACTTGCGAAAAAATAGCAGATTCATCCGTGAGTATTTCCATCTTCAATAAATCAGACAACAGTGAATCTGAGCGGTTGAATGTACTATTGAGATCTTTACTATCCCCAATAGATTGGTCATTGATCATGAAATGAGTTTCTTCATCTCCTCCAAAACTATTACATAACGTATAGGGACCATTTGATTCCATAGCATCCGATTTGTTGAAGCATTTACTAGATTCGTCTCTTGATTTTTCATGATTATGAGGCGTTTTTAAACGTTTTTTATCCACTACATCATAGTAAGGAGAGCTATTGGAATCATTTCTATTATGCTGACTCGAAAAAGAGTTTAAAGTCGACTTTCGCTTTGTATTTGCTAGTATAAAGAGATCAACACTAGATTTTATGGCATCATTTGAAGCATCCGACGCGCTAGATGCAATGTTACTTGATTTACTGTTCAACAAAAGTGTAGCATATTTGCTGTCTACAAGGCCACTTTTAGGTCTAATGTCGTTTAGCACTGTAACGAGTTCTGACCGAGTGGGTGACACTTTATTAAGAATGAATGTTGACGATAATGAAGCCATATTGCTTTGTTTAGATTGATTGCTCGACTGTTGGTACACAGTTTCCTCCTCACCGGCGTTATTTACTTTACATATATTTATATTTTGCACAATTGACGTTGCGTTTATCGTTTGGCAATGATTTGGTTTGACCTCAGATTGATTGATGTGAATTCCGTTGCAGTTTGAATTAGAAGAGACAATATGTGGCAAGTCTTGTAAAGTCCTACTGTTATCTTCATTAGCCTAAAAATATTGTTAACATATGATAGTAGCATGAAATGTATCAAGGTGGCAACTGTTGTTACAAAATACTAAGATTAGTAAAAATTTAATAACACTTTATGAGAACAAGCTCGAATTTCAAGGAGGTTTAAGCAAATATCGTTTTCCTGCTTCTCTACTCGGGATTGTGCCATATTATGTTTGGTATACCAAAGATTCAGCAGTCCTCATGTAAAATCAACTAGTAATTTGACCATGAGTTCTGGTTCGTTTATCCTTTGTCTTTCAATAGTCCAAGCGTTTCTTTCTTTTTACATATAGACACTATGCTTTCATTTCTAACCCGCTGATTACCAATTTCTTTTTCTTGGTCCATCCGAATTAGTATGTACCCGGCTCTGTCTTAGCGGAGAATAGGATTGTAAAGAAATTTAGCCCTGTGAACCTTACCGGTGTATCATGACCCGTTAATGGATGACGTTTTCCTGAATTTTCAAAGTTCTGACTGGACTGGTCAGGAAGTTCTCTTGAAACATTTTCTAAATATTTTGACGAATTACATTCCCTATTAAAAATCAATTCATATAAACTGCTAGGGTACACGAAACTGAGTAATAGGTAGATCAGCTTTTGAAATACGCCCAAGTCCACAGAGTACTCACTGTAAAACATCGTTATTAATACTTGTATGCCGCTCATTTCTTTTATCGTAGTTAGTGTCAAGTTTTTGATAACCATGGTCATTTCTTCGTTCTGTTGTATGTTCATCTATATAGGGATATACCAGCTTCTCTATGTGAAATTCCTTATCTAAAAGACGACTTGATTAGTATGGTTCTAAGCGAATATATTAACTTGTAATAAGTTATATTCCTTACATACCGTTTGTTAACTCGTTTTTCATTGCGTTAAGGTCGTAATTTGTCGGCTGCGGTCCAAAAAGAGGCAGATCAGTAGAATTGCCGTTTATACTTAATACATAATCATCATTAGCATCTGTTAGCGCTGTTATACTGGTTGAGCTTTTTAAAAACAATCATCAATTTTTGTTCTGTCTCGAAGAAGAATTAAATTAGACTCCTATTACCCATAATTTGCTTGGAGAGGATCATAATCTTTAATTAGTGCTAAAAAGTTGGTATTTGCTTCACGTTTAAGAAATTCCTTATCTGGATCGACTGTATTATAAAAAATGTTAGCAAGTATAGGTTACTTATAATAATTGGATGTATACGTATTAACCTTTTAACCACGGTTTGACTAATATTTTGTCCAAATACTTTCTTCTATGAACATAATTTAGTCCTTGTTCCACTTCCCATGGCTCGGTCAGTAGCATATCTGTTAAGTTGTTGCTATGGCTAGCAAAACCATCTTTAGATATGGGCTTAACTCCCGACTCCATAATTGCATTATTATTAATGCGTATTAGTTTAAGTGAAGACTACGACGTCTTATAAAAACAATGAATTGTAAAAGTTTCTAAATACATGAAAATTGTCACCCTGGCTTTCATTAATTAGTTACTCCATTCATAAGATCAGCTCTCATTCTTTTCCAAATGACTTTCAACTTAATCAGACAATGACAGCTGGCGCCACCGTAAATAGAATGGTGCTCTTTCCTTTCATTAGATTTCTGGCTTCCAAAATGGCTGCTCTTAAAGAACTGGTAATGAACACTTTTTCAAACAGATTTCTTCCTGATTGTCCATAGAAATAATTGATGTAGTAGCGCGTAAGGAGTGAATTTAAACGAATAAGAATAATGTTTGAGGAAATATTCGAAACAATGTTGTTGTATATACAGTATAGTGTAGTGACATTGGCCAGCAATTGCGACTGCTTGAAAGTCGCATCAATTGCTTCCCAGTAATTATTGCCAAACCTTTGAAAAACAGATTCACTCATACTTGATCAGCTGTTCGCAAGCACGTTCGCGTAGAAGGAGTTCCCAAGGGGAGGGAGGAATATGTACCTCCGAAAGAACATTTGCACAAAAGTATACTGTATACCAGTGTTTTTCAACCAGGGTTCCGTGAGGTCCGCCCAAGGGTTCCGCCAATGGCGAGGGAAAATATAAAAGTAACAATGAAAACACAAGAAACGAGAACGATTTTTGTCTGTCGAAGATGAACTTCGGGTGTCTCTCTCAAACATTAGGCCACGAATTTAACTGCTTATGCTAACACACACACCTGTATCAATCAATGTTTTTTGTCTGTCACTATGGGGGTTCCGCTAAAGGTCTAAATGTTCCCAAGGGTTCCGCGAGAAGTCTAAATTCACCAAAGGGTTCCGTTCCAATAAAAAGGTTGAAAAACACTGCTGTATACGATGGATAGTAGCGCTTGTTGTCAGCAACTAGCCATCGTAAAGGACGTGTGATGTGTAACATCCCTTTAATTATTTATCTTAAGAAGATGCAGTGGCGTCACTAGGGGGTGCGGGCCGCACCGGGTAACACCACTCTTACCATGACAAATGGGGTAACACCCAGAGGCGTATCTAGGCTTGGTGTCACCCGGTGCGACAAATCCTGCGGTCACCCCCATCACTGATTTTCCCATAAACACTTATTTTGCCATGCGCCCTATCTGAGTCACCAACATTTCAAATGATTTTAGTTTAATGCTTGTTTCAGGCTTGTTAATGCTTGGTTCACTTGCACGTAAAAGAACCCTCTCTACTACGCAACGGGTAGATGAGGCAAAATTTTCAGGTGTAGGAGCTCGCCCCCTGACGTCGGTAACATTCCCCAACGAACACTAGACCGACGATAAATAACCGTAGGGGTGCAGCTTTGGCCGGCAACCGGCTGCAGAAAAAACTATGACCACTATATCTCCCTGTGTCCATTCAGAGGGACAAATGGGTACCCGACCCTGCCATAGGCGGGAAAAGGGTTAGGAGTTGCTTTGCTTGTTTCAGGCACACATGCATATAATGGGTAATAATAATTCAGTAAGTATATGGTAGTGTGTGGGCTGGGCTGGTAGTGTGTGGTAGTGGGTGGTATGGAGGGCTAGAACCCGAAGACCCGACCCCGACAAAGGCGGGATAAGGGTATGATTATGATGATACATATTGTGTAAATTTTAAAGTAGCCAATTCCTTTATTTCAAAAACTACAAGATAAAGGAAAAATGTTGAGGAAAAAGTTATAGCTGATGGAGGGAGACATGCATTTCCTAAAATAGTTTGGAAATGCAAACTTACATTTTTTTTTATTGATAGATAGGGGTATTTTTAACTATCATATAGAATTGCTCTAAAAATGCCTCTAGCAGAGCCGGGTCTGTGGGTTCCAGTCCTCCACTACTGCCTATCTTCCACCAGAACCCCATCCACCCTACCCACTACCATGTTCCACGTCTGCTTTTGTCTACCTCTGCCTCAGGTGATCCCAACCACCTCCATTCCTGAAATGGACCTAAAGAGCTCCTCCTCCCCTCTTCTCATACGTGTCCATACGACCTCGACCTATTCTCCCTTATTCATATGAAGAAATCTCTCATAGGAATGACCTCCCTCCCTCAACCTAGTCATAGCATAGCTGGTCTAACCACTCCCCTGTAAAACTTCCCTTTCAACTTGAATGGGACCCTCCTATCACACAGGACTCAACTTCAACCATCCCCCATTGAGTCTTTGGGTCACATCACAGTCTATCTCCCCATTGCTTTGGCGTTGATCCTAAGTACTTTACCTCTTGCACCTTTTTCATCAGTTGACCCTGGTGATCACGTCACCGCTACTTTCCTGCCCTGCCCAATTGAAAGCTAAATACTGTCTTCTTCATGTTTATCATTAGCCCTCCCTTTTCTATCGCTCCTCAAATATCGTTTAGGCCTTTCTCTACTTGTTCTCTTGAAACACTAAGTTTTGCAATATCATCAGCAAGTACCACGGACTGGGGGCTCATTGTTCTACTCCCGTCAGCAGCTCGTCCATAACCAGAATGAGCAGGAAAAATGCTTAACCATGGTGGACCCCCCCCCCACCTTTACTGGGAAGCCCCCAGTATTTCCCCAAGGTGTCTTTACCCTGGCTGTGGTACCATCATACATATACTGAACTATTTACATAAACCCTTCTTCTAACCCGATTTCGTAATACCTCCCAGACTACCTGTCATAGAACACTGTCATAAGCATTCTTCATTGACTTGGAGAAGGCAGTGTGCTGATATCCAAAAATAGTCCCATTAGTGTAGTGGCTGTGCGTCTCTAGTCTGTGCATCATTAGAACTATGCAGTGGACAGGGCTCTAATGACCTTGTAGTTGAAAGGCCCTAAAACACCAACGAACCAAACCAGTTTATGTGACTATACTAGCTGGACTGTGTCCCATACAAAATTCGCATTCATTGAAACTAAAATTAAATTAGTGTTGTAGGAAAAGGATGGACCTGTGACTTTGGAATAGTGTCACCCCTTGAAAGAGTGTCACCCGGTGCGGTGCGCACCCGCCTCGGTACGCCACTGGTAATACCAAAACAGAAGAAGAAACAAACGGCTTTTTATCGGGAGGGGGGGGGGGTTAACACCAATCCTAGCGACGCCCCTCAGAAGATGGAATTGGAAGTTGAATAATTCGAAAACCTCTTCAAGGGCAAAGGTGACTGTAGAGGTATCAAGCTTATGAGCCATTCTATGAAGCTCTGGGTGAGAGTTTCCTCCAGGATAGAACTAGTGTATGTGGAAATCAGTTCGGGTTCATGCCAGGTAGGTCCACATTGGAACCTATCTTCATTCTGAGGCAGATGTAGAGAAAAGTATAGGACAGCAAAGAAAGATCTCCATGCAATCTTTATCAATATGGAGAAGGCTTATGACAGTGTCCCACGACAGGTAGTTTGGCCCGGGATACTACACAAAACGGGGGTAGAGGAAGAGTTTATTCGGATAGTGCCGGATATGTATGATGGTTCCATAGCCATGGCGGGATAAGGGTATGATGACGATGATGATGTTTCCCCGTGTATTATGAAGTTTTTGTTAAAACAAACCTGTTGATGACTAATTAAAATTCTTAAAGCGAAACGAAACTTGTGAAAATGAATACATTTAGGTGTACATGGATACAGTATTGCAAGAAGATTGGAATTTCTAGGCAGTAATGTATTGTATAGACTATGTGAGTTAATTCATCACGAATCTTCCACTTAGCAAAATTTTAATCGACTGAATACTACACTACCAGTCGCAATTTCCTTTGACTATCAGACCACACTGACAGCAATACATTATCCAACTTGTGACAGTTTAATGGCCAAGATGTTTATAATTATCCCTAGCCACGAACCTGATTTCCGTATTGCAACCAGTATGACACACAAATTACAAACATCATGCATTTTACTATATTGACTTCATTTGGATTTTCTTGACTTAATTACTTTCAATTGGTAATTAAGTAATATGCAATTTTGAAGTCCTACATTAAATGAAAACTGAAATAGATTGTGTTGTTATACAATTTAATATTAATGACAAAGCTTTCAAGTATATCACTAGGTACATAGTTACCTAATTATCCAGATACGTGAAGATAGGGAGCATATAATTTTAATGTCACTATTTGTATGATAGGCAATAATTACTACAACTCAAGGTTTGTGCTGTATTAAGACATGTCACGTTTTTTTTTTGTAATCTGCTCTTTGTAAGAGTTTTTAGGTAAATGCAAGAAAACTTTAAATTTAAGCCAAAAAAAGCATAACTTTTGTCATTGTGAATATCATTAAGGTACACCATCCATGACAAGCACTATTCCAAATAAAAATAAAGAAATTAGAGTCATTATTAGTTAATTACAATAGATTCGTGCATATATATATGTGTTGCGCTCTATGGGGAACGAATTTGCATCTGTGTTAATATTAAAATCGGCTAAGTATTTTCTTTGAAAAAGTTTTATTTCCAAACGAAAAATATGGAATTTTATTCAAATCTTGTGGAACAATACCATAAAGATCCTATAAAATATTGGACTGACAGAGTTCAAAAATTTAAGTGGTTTAAAAAGTGGGATAAAGTTTTAGATGACTCCAATCCAAATTTTCCCAAATGGTGAGATGCAAATTCGCTCTAAGAATGATAGTTCAAGGATATGACCGTAACTAGTTTGCATATGTGATTTTTAAATGAAGGTTTGTTGGAGGCGAAATGAATTTGTGTTATGATTGTATTGATCGCCATGTTGAAGAAGGTCACGGAGATGATATTGCCTTCATATTTGATAGTCCTTACACCAGAAGATCCCGAAAAGTGACATACAAAGAATTACTAGACCAGGTAAGAATTTTTTCGGCTGTCTTTAATGCTTTTTGCACATTGAATGGGGTATCATTTTATCATCCCGTCTATGGCAGAGTCGTGTCTAGCTTGGATCTCCATTCCCTTTTATTCCAAACTAAGTTCCTGTCTGCTTCATACTCTGCAATGTCTAGCCCTATAACTTGCTCACACGTCTACTTTGATCGACTTTAGCCCGTTTGTTACTTTTATACTTTGATCTACTTTCATCTCTGTGAATAAACTAACTAGATCACCTCTCGTGATATGCCCATGCATATCACCGTAAACTGATATTTTTTTCTGTAGTATGTCTCCCCCTCCTGAATTACCTGTAATACAGTTATAATTTCTAGCTTTAACCGCCATTACCCCCCCCCCCCCCACCGTACATACTCATGGTGATGTATAAAGAGACATGTGGCGACTTATACGCAATCATTCCCCACAGAACCCATCATCTTACTGCTCACCTCCCTCCTGAAGGATCGGATTTTGTCCCTGAGGGTGTACTCACAAAACCTCTTTTCTATGGTATTAGGCTCCGCAAACTTGCAATATTTTGTACATTGTGTCTGAAACAGTTTGTAAATTAACTAACGATTATAACTTTAAAAGTTGTTTTATCATTTTTAGGTGTCAAGAATGGCCGGAGTATTTGCTGATAGCGGATTAAAAGTTGGCGATCGTGTTCTTATTTATATGCCAATGATATTCGAAATAGTTGTCAGTATGATGGCCTGTTGTCGTTTGGGGTTATTCTATTATGTTATGATGGGATCATACACGGAATATATGATAGCTGACCGAATTGATGATTTTCAGGTAGAGTTAGTTTCTGATGATATGAAGTCTAGGTACGGTACGGGTAATACCTCTACAGGTCATACCTGTGTGCTACCTACGTGATTTGGTTATATGTATCATACACACTACTATCATCATCATACCCTTATCCCGTCTGAGGCAGGGTCGGGCCTGAGGGTTCTGGCCCTCCATCTCCCACCATATCCCCGTCCACCCCGCACACCGCCATATCCTTTCGGACAACCTGCTCCCACGTCAGCTACGGTCTCCCCCTGCCCCGGGAACTACCGACCACCTGCATTCCTGGCATAGCCCTAACTAGATCCTGGTCCCCTCGTCTCATCACGTGTCCATACCACCTCAGTCTATTCTCCCTCATTTTTTCAGCGATGTCCGCCACCCCCAGGCTACCTCTAACATACTCGTTCCTAATTCTATCAGCTCTTGACACACCACTCATGTAACGCAGCATTCGTATCTCGGCTACTTGCATTCTATTGACGTGGCTCTTTCTTGCTGCCCAACACTGTAACCCGTATAGCATAGCTGGCCTAACCACTAACCTTCAGCCACCCTCCCCCATTGATTCTACGGGTCACATCGGCATCTATCTCTCCATTGCTTTGGAAAGTAGATACACACTACTATATTTCTCCTTATTCAGTGACAGATTTACCTGAGGATGTTTTGCTAATTTTAGTCAGTGTTTACTTATTGTCATCGAAAGATTCGGGGAATCGTAGCCTTCACTGCTCTTAAGCTGTCCTATACTGAACTAGCTTCTAACCTTGTCTTTACTTGTTGCCCCTATAAGTCTACATCCCGCTCCTAGCATTCCGAATTTTGGTAAGATATGCAGTCGAACCCCGATAATGAAGACGGCGGATAATGAAATTGTCCGACTAGTGAAGACAGGGTAGGTCCCGGCCAAATGAGCACCAATTACGCCTACAATTCAACATTCTGGATAATAAAAACACTCGTTTAATGAAGACACTTATGGTGGGTCCCTTAAGGGGTCTTTATTATCGGGGTTGGACTGTATCCCATTCTTTTCTGTAAGTATTGACAAATATCGTTATGTTGAAACACATTTTGACCGAATAGACATGTTAATTATTTCTCCTTAAAGCCTTCATTAGCTGTGGTCGTGAATGCTGAATTTGACTTTGAAGGCGTAGTCTTGACGAAAAAACTGTTAGACCAAGCTATGAATATTTCAACTCACAAAATTCCAAAATGTGTCGTTTTACAAAGACCAAATTTTGTAAGTATTTTTGCAATTTTAACACCAGCGCAGGACCCGGCGATTGAAATTTGAAATGTTTAGAGTGTGTCCTGAGGACACACATCAATTTTGTTCCGCTATTTTCAAACAAAGAGTCCAGCGCTGTGAATGAATATAGTAGTTTATACAATTTGTAATCACCTCGTATTCAAAAAACAGGCAATTTTAATTTACCACTTGTTGATTATTTAATTTTTGATTTCAATTTGCTAGGAACCGGCAAAATTAATTACAGGAAGAGATTTTGATATGAATACTTTACTTAAAGACAGCAAACCTCATCCAGTAGTTCCTGTTGAAGTCAACAGCCCATGCTTCATCATTTATACGTCAGGAACCACAGGCAAACCAAAAGTACTTAATTAATAAACTCGTTTAAGGTTCAGTACTGTTTTGTATATTACTGGCGTTGTTTAGGGAATCATTCAAAGTATACGTGGAGTCGCTACGCAATTAGTTCATGAAGATGGTGCAATCATAGGGAGCCATTTGAGTGGTCGAAGAATATCATGGCTGGCTTCCACTTTTGCCTGGATTGTTGGGCAAAATTATGGATGTTATATGTCCTTACTGTGGCGAATGTCATCCGTCATTTACGAGGTGAGATGTAAACAATGATGATAGTTTTTGCATTCAGCGGTTTATCAGACATCAACAATGTATGTATGATATTCATGGTTGTTTCAGGGTTCTGTTATACGTTTAGATATTTCAGAATTGTATAGGATCATATCCAATTATGAACTCCCTTCGGTTTTCATAAGCACAGCAGCGTTAAGGTATCTCATGAGACAGGTAATTCGTTTTATACATAAGCATTTACACTACCGTGTTTTGTTGTACTTCTACAAGGTTATTAGGGAATTAGTAATGAACTTCAACATTTGAAAATGTCAGTCTTGATGCCTCTCTGCTGAAAAGTTACGGTTTTTAGGAAGAAAATGACTCTCTCATGGGGCCTACTGTCCATTGGGTGGGAATTATAGAAAGTGCTCAGAATGTATGAATCAACAAAATCCCTCGGTTTTGAAGCACCCCTAGGTGTTAAAAAATACCCTTTGCAACTTGGAAATTGAAGTTAACTAATCCAATGAACAAAACATGCACCGAATATGCTTGTGTTGGATCCTACTTGTCTTTAATAAAGCATCTGTCATCATCATACCCTTATCTAACTTGTGACAGGGTCGGGTCTGCTGGTTCTGGCCATCCATTCCCGCCTATCATCCACCCCACACAGTTATATCCTTTCGTACAACCTGCTCTCCTGCTTGCTTAGGTATTCCTCTGCCCCGGGTCTAAAGAGTCTGTAAAAATTATAATGTTACATTGGTACCTATTAAATAAACATGTTTGAAATGATATTTTATTTCAGGATCCTGACGGGAAACTTGCATCAATTTATAAACCATTCAGGTATAGTAATGTATTTACTGGACGTTAATATAACGTCATTTTCGCTACGTGAAGTCATTACACGGTATATTAAATATACTTTGTCAGTCTGCAGAAAATTCTTTGTGGAGGAGCACCAGGTGATCTAAAGTCTCTAAATTGGGCAATGAAAACGTTTGATGCAGTTGTACTTCAAATGTATGGATTAACAGGTCAATTTGCAATGTACTCAGAAATGTGGCACACCTTAGAGTGATTGCTACTAATATAATGTTGATGGTTTTCAGAAATTGGGGGGTTGCTAACTCAGCATGATGTGAGCAATGGACGTCGCCCAGAAGATCAACCATTACTTTCATGTGGCAAGCCAGTTCCAGGATGGGATGGTAAGCACATAAAATCGTGAGCTGAATAGGCACCTTTTAGTACAGTATGTCGAAGTGCGCAGCATTTTTCATTTTCCTATTATTAGTCGCAATTCTCCGAGATGATGGGTCGGAAGCAGCCGTTGATGAAGTTGGAAAAATAGTATTAAAGTCAGTATTGATATTTCCGTAACTTTTTGAGACTTCAGCTTACTGAAGATATCTCAAAACATTTATCAAATTAGATAGAATTATTTACTACAATTTATGTTTGCACAGAATCCCGTTACCTCCACCAGTAATGACTACGATTTATGGAAACGATGACAAATTTGTGGAAACGTACTTCAAATCAATCCCGGTATCCTATGTTTATGCTTAATTTTGACCATTCATAGGGATATAGCGTTAATAATTTTGATCATTCATAGGGATATTTTGACCTGAAAGACAATGGCAAACTTGATGATGAAGGGTATTTGTACGTTCTGAACCGGAATGATACAGTTTTTAAAGCCGAAGGTCACCGAATAAGTTGCACAGCATTGGAAGAAGCCATAATCACTCACCCAGACATATCCGACTGTGTTGTTGTCACAAAGTTCATTAAGAAGAATGATATAGAAACCGAAATTCCAATTGGCTTTTTCTTACTGAAAGAAGGTAAATTCTAGGGTTCAGCATGTAAGGGCTATTTCTCTTATTTCTAAATTTTCACCACAAAATAGAAAATAACTACCCTCAAATGATATAGTACCGTGGAGAGAATTTCACAGTTTACAGGAAAGAAGGTATCACGATATTGGTATGGTTGCAGGAGGAGTTGGTGTGGAAGAGGTCCTGGTGTGGTGGGTACTGGGATGAATCGACTAGAATGGGTGCAAAGGGCAATGATGCTGCTGATGGTGGAGATCTAAACATATGGATCTAGCATGAGAAATCCCATTAGCAAGGTATCCGTCACAAAGGATTACACATTCATATCAGACTTTTGACCATAAAATGCTCCACGGGATGATTCCATGTGTATAGAATTGAAATTTGGTCACCAGGTGCTCGGCGAAAGCCCAGCTGGTTCCTTTACCACCCCGGAACAAATGTGTCTCATCTATGTCACCGTAATTTCAGGTGTGAAAAGGTCCGAGGATGACATTGGTCAGGAATTAGTCGAAATTGTCAATAGGGAACTTGGCAGTTTCATTCCTTTTCCAAGACCGCATAAAATTGATGTCTTGCCTAGAACAATCTCTGGTAAAGTGGCTCGTGGGACTGTGCAAGACATGCTACGAAACACAACAAATGTAAGAATATTTGTTACACAGTTTTATTGTAAAATAATAAATAGAACTGCTTTGGAGAAAGAGGGAGATAAAAAGAGAGAGATGTTGAAAAATGACGTCAGGCACAACACAATGGTAATGGTAATATAAAGTCTAGTAAAAAATACTGGATACAATAAATTATGTTAAAAACCCATGATAATCGTTCATAAAATCTGGGATATAGGTTTAAATTTTCATTTATTCAAAATGAATGATAGCAATCATTATAATGTAGTTTTGATAATTAAACAGTCGTGTGCATTTTTGCACTTGATTGCATCATTTTTAAAATATATCTGGGAAATAATGAATTCTTTTTTTTAGATAAATAATGGTTTGTCTGATCCAGCCCTGATGTCGTTATTGAAAGTAATGCAGTCCATTCAACATTAATATCTGCGGAGTCTCCACAGTTTTCTTGATATTAAGTTGCAAATGTGAACTGTAACGAGAAAATTTCATGTTGTTAGTGTTTATTGTTGATTATTTTAATGTCGATTGTTGTTGATTAGCCTGTTTCAGTAATCCATCAGTTCCAAATAATGCATATAGTGTTTTGAGAAATTTTCTATTAATAACTCACATAATAAATTACTAACGAGAAAATTTACAAAAAAATACCACTCTAAAACACACTTTAAAACTTTAATATGAATTTGTCTTTTTTTCCCCCGCAGCTACGCCAATAATTAATTTCTTATTTACCAGGGGCTGATCAAGGGAGGAGCACTTCAAAAAACGGGCGCCCCAAATATTTTTAAACATTCAAAATCTCTTGTATAATTCTAGCTAGCAATTGCAATAGTTCCTCTACTACCCCAATCCTCTACTACTCCGATGTCCCATGTTCGATGGTTTAGCCAACTGCAGATTGGATTGTAACTGTTGGACTGGCAGTATAAAAATGGGGATAGCAATGCAAAAATGCCTCATTTGTTGCAAAGTTGAATCATGCATCAGTTGAAATATGCGCACCATTGAGGCACTGAGGGGGAACAATTGCTGCATTGCTTCCCCCTCTGGATCCGCCCCTGTTATTTACTCAAGAATTAAAATCATGAGCAGTAATGCAGTACTAACAATTTATCTTCCAAATACACATGATGTTTGAAGATTGATGGAATTTCAATAAACATTTCAATTATTATTAATTATACGCATTTTACTTGAGTGACAAGAAACGATCACTTCTTCAAGTAGTCCGAATCTATTCTGTATTTGGAAAATTTGACCAGGGTTTCGAACTGGAAAGAACCCTAAAACCGGCAGTTTGTATTCCCCCATGTTGATATTCGGGTAGGCTAATAACCAGAGAATGCCGCCGCTTCATGTGAAACAATGATTGGATTGATAAGTTACACCTTGAGATGCAAGTGTGACTATACAATATCTTCCCAATTATGGTAATTAGCGTTTACTTTGAACGTCGATATGAAGGTGCATCCATTTGACAGGGCCGTAACGGGGGCGTGGCGAAGAAGGCGGTCGCCACGGGCGCAACTGGGTTTGGGGCGCAAAATGTTTAAGTTCTTTGTTATCATTGGGTTACGGGCAAACGAAAGTTAGACACTTGCCACAGGCGCTTCATACCCCCGTTACGGCACTGCTCTTTGAAACGATCTGTTCTCATTCAACTAAATAATGAGGCACTGACCAATAGAGATACCCAACTGCAGAATTGCAGACATTCTTTGGTCTTGCGCTTGCAGCACGAACATCAATATCACAATTAGTTATATGCATGTGAAATACTTTGCCTCACCCGGGAAAAGTGATTTAATGAAATGTTTTTTAAGTTTGAAAACCTACAGAACTTAACCAGTAGTCCGTAGGTAATACGACCGCCATGATATCCATGTGGCATATTTTTTTGTTCGGTAGTGTAATGAAAATGAATTTATGATCAATCCTGCCTACATGCAACGCGTAGATTGGCAAAATTTCCAAGCTAGAAGCCCGTCCTCTGGGGTTGGTGAATGAAAAGGTCCCTAAGCATTAGGTCGGTACCCACCCGACTGCGTAAATATACTGTCCAATAGATCGCCTATGAGTCCCAGTGGGAAAAAGATGAGTACTCGATCTTGCTATAGGCGGTAAAAGACGTAGTAGTTTGCTAAACATCGTCGCATTAGTGTAGTGTCTGGGGACTCTGTGCAGTCGCTTCATTAGAGCTATGCAGTGGACGGGGCTCTAATGACCTTGTAGTTGAAGGGCCCTAAAACACCAACAAACGAAACAAATCGGAACAAGTTTAACGTCTTCATTTCAATCTTTTTGTCAACAGCATTTTTAAAACTTTCGCACACTTTTTAATGAGTGCATTATTAATCTGAGAAATATTTTGATGACATTTAGGACTGAATGCTTATCATTAATTCGTCATATACCTACATTTCTGCATTTTTATTGTACGAAACAGTGATGAACACTTATGTCTTAAGATTATGATGTGCAAAAGCAATATTTTCAAGGGATGGTACAAAAGTCATGTGTCTAGTCCATAGTTAATTACTGTTATTTAGGAAGGATTAATAAAAGATGACTGGATGTCATTTATTACGTAGCATATAGTTTGCTTCCTCCTATAAATAACTAACTACACCTTGATTTAATTTCTCTCTCTTTATAATGAAATGTAAAATTATAAAGTTAATATTGGAGAAAAAATAGAACTGCGCTTCCTTGTGTAGTTGTTTTTGTGTGTTGCCCATACAATGGGTACATTGAAAGGGTTGATGTTATGCCATAGTCGATATAATTGCGTGGTCTATTGTCGTTTCACTTCTTAAAGTAGCAATTAGTGTCTGGATGACACAAGACCAAAATTGCCCATATATGGAAAATCCTTGTTTGAATGCTGCCCAGTTTTGCATAATTTTATATAAATACGGATTAAAAATAAGGCGCAACAACGTTTCCAAAAAAGACACTGCGGTTACAAAATTAAATTAGTCGTAGTGATTTGGAGCAAAATAATTTCAAGCTATGGCTAATTATGATAAATTAATCAACGAGTTTAATGCTGATCCTATCAAATATTGGGAGAAAAAAGCACAAGGGTTTAAGTGGTTTCAGAAATGGGAAATTCCTTGTGACAACTCTGATCCTTACCATCCAAAGTGGTAACTCTTTACACGACATTTCTGTAAACATATTCGTGGTTGAACTTAAGTTTTCGTTTTTTTATAGGTTCGTTGGTGGCAAAATGAATTTATGTTACGAGTGTTTGGATAAACCCATTGAAGATGGCCACGGAGAAACTGTAGCATTTATATTTGACGACCCTTTTACTCAAGAAGTACACAAAATCACTTATAGTGAATTGTTGAACAAGGTAATTTGCAGTTTGAAAATTGCGCTTCGTGGTTTGTCCGCATAAATTTACAATTAACATTTTTATTCCAATGTATAAAAATTATTGTCTGTTTTTTCAGGTCTCGAAATTGGCAGGAATATTTGCAAAATTTGGTCTGCAGGCAGGTGACCATGTACTCATATATCTACCAATGATAGAAGAAGCTGTAATAACTATCTTAGCATGTTGTCGACTTGGTCTTGTCTATTTCACTCTCATGGGACCCTTCACTGAATATGCAGTTGCAGATCGAATAAACGACTTCAAGGTAAGAATCGACTCCTTCTGGGCCGTTTTTAAAAGGGTACAGTCCCCGTCTCTACTTTGTAAGAAGTGGTACTCTTTGGGACCTTCACGTAACTACGCATTTCGACCAGAATCGAACGTGCACCAATGTGCTCAGTCAAGTTCCCTACTACTGAGCCACAAAGGAGATCACAGATGACGTCATAACGTTGTTTTGGGACATTGGTATACACGTCCAGATCTGACGGAGGCTCTTATGAGCATAAGGAAAGTTGTAGGTGGGCCTGCCCCTTTCAAGTCTTTGTCCCTGCCTGGGACAAAGTCAGATTTCGCACCCTCCCCCCCAGCCCCTTCGGGACAAGGTGTGAGTCATAAGGGAGTCAGTAATGCTTTCCTAGAAAGTTTTGAGTTCTAAAACGTGAAAACCTACATTTCGTGGCATATTTTTAGGGTATGAAAAGGATAAGCACCATCAATTTGCCCACACTAGCTACACTGGTAGTTGAAGATAATCTAGATTTTTTACCTTTTTTTAGCCAAAGGCTGCTGTTGTAGTTAACGCAAATCAAGATGAAAATGGTGTAATTTTTATGAAGGAGTTCTTTGACACCGCTCTAAATTTATCTGGTTTTAATTTATCGAAGTGTTTCGTATTTCAAAGGAATTCGTTTGCAAGTATTTCCTATTTCACTGCCATTATTTCAACATTATCAAATTATGACGGTTCAATGTGTACTTGTAGAAACCGGCATCTCTAACAACTAGAGATGTTGATATATGGAAAGATTTTGACAATAACAAACCACATGACTATGTTCCAGTGGAAGTCAACTGTCCTTGTATGATTATATACACTTCAGGAACGACAGGAAAACCGAAGGTTAGTCTTTACGTACTGCGGAGCATATTTTAAGATTTTTTGATTTGTTTTTTTAGAAAAGGATGCCCCTGAAAGGACTTTAATCTTAATTATGGGCTCGAAACGCTTATATTTCTATATTTGCAATCCACACTTGGGTTAGCATTCATCAAACCATGATGAAGTCCTCATTCTGTTCTCAGTCTGGGCCTCATTCTATCCTTTCAGCTTAGTGCCCATAAAAACCTTAAATTGGCACTGCTTACAGGTTGCTGTCATGGTGATGTAATGAATAGCTTCCTGGCCATCGTCTTAAATCTTACTATTGTAATCCTGTTAAGAATGTTGAAAGGGACTCCTCGCAGACGAATTATAGATCCCCTTCTCCAGAAGTTTGTTCCCATCTGGGATCGATCCAACATTTTGAAGTTATTCAATTAGTTAATCAAATGATGTTAATCAATCACTGTCTAAGGGTCGTAAGTGCTCATTAGAAAGGTGGCCATCATCAGGGCCGACAAGATGGAGGATGGGCAACGTTTCCCGTACCCGGGCATTATCTCACAATTTGTTTTTTTTTTCATACACCAATTAATCGTAGAGGGATGGTGATGAAAAGGGTGCTTGTTCCATGTTTTGTAAAGTAGTATCATAATATATTCATTGATTAAAACAATCCTGAGAAAAAAGTTTTCAAATAAGTTATTTACTTAGGGCTAATGTAACTTGTTTCCCAAGGCCCGGCGAAGTATCTCGAGTCCGGTGGTCAGTATTCCATAATAGCCATTATAAATAAGATGAGTTATCTAATTCAGGGTATTGTGCATACTGTGCGGGGCATTGCCATGTCGATTTGTCAAGGTGATGGTAACACTTTGGATATCGAAGACTGCGATGTGTTGTGGGTAGCATCTACTTTTGCATGGATTGCCGGACAGATTGCAGCGTTGTACATGACTCTCATGGGCAGAGTGACATCAGTAATCTATCAGGTGAGGCCTCAGGTTATCGTTCCCGAAATGGTGTACATGTGATATTTATAAAACATTTTTAGAAGTCGAATCTAAACTCAAATCGTATTTTAGGGCTCTGTAATAAACTTGAATACTTTAAATGTTTATCGACTGATTTCGACGCATGGTGTGAATTCATTGTTTATTTCAACCGGTGGGTTTAGAGCAATGCGGCGTGAGGTAAGATTATCTAATTTGCTGATAGACCGCATGGACATCAAACTACTGCTAAGTTAAAGCAAGGCGTCACGATTTATAAAAAACAAAAAAAAAATCCTTACTTTTTTAAAAATAACGTGAAAGGGGCACAAACTATATATAAAAACCCTTACTTGCGTAGATTCTACAACTAATGTTTATTTTTTTAAGGATCCAGAAGGCAAATTAGCTGAACCGTTTCGGCCATTCAGGTAGGAATTTCATTCATTATTAATATTGGTCACTGAATGAACTACTATTCAGCATAATTTTTTTGCGTTCAGTGTTAAAAAGGTTGTAACAGGCGGCGCACCAGGAGATTTGCAGACGCTGGACTGGGTCAAAAATATATTTCAGATACCAGTGACTCAGGTTTATGGTTTAACAGGTAAATGAAAACCAAACGTAAGCCTTACTACGATTGTCCTACCGGAAGTGAGTTACAAATTACTGCATTACACAGTAAGAGCAATTTAACAGTGTTGGTGGGCAAGAGAGATAGCCCCCAGTGCAGAGGCGGACCCAATGTAGCAGTTGCTCCCCCCCTCAGTGCCTCAATGTGGCATTTTTGCATTGCTATCCCCATTTCTATACTGTCACTCCAACAGTTGCAGTCCAATCTATAGTTGGCTAAGCCACTAAAGATAGGACATTGTCTAAGGGGCAGTAGAGGACCTATTGTAACTAACTGCTAGCTAGATTTAAACTGAAGGATTCTAAATTTTTAAAAATATTTGGGGCGCTCATTTTTTGAAATGCTCTCCCTGATTTACCCCTGGATCCGCCACTGCCCCAGTGCACCTTTCGTCGGATGGGAAAGCCGTCGCCCCATGTAATGTGTTCGATGTCACTTGTGCGTAAAAGAACCCTTTCTAATATGAAACAGGTAGATGAGGCAAAATTTCCAGGTGTAGGGGCTCGTCCCCCTGACGTCAGCGGAGGAACGATAAATGAGCATAGGAGTGTAGTATTAGGTTGGCAACTGTCTGAGTAAAATGATCGTCAATGTAGCCAATTGGTACCTGGCCGGTTGACCCTGCCGCAGGCGAGAAAAGGGATAGTAATTGTTGTTGTTCTGGTATCACTATGAGATTCAAACTCACATGAATTCATTAACTGATAGTTTCATTTTTCGTATTGAGATGGAATGTCTACTGATTTTCTTATGTGAGCCCATTCAACTTTCAGAAATTGGAGGAGTATTAACAATTTGCGATACCAGTGGGGGTAAAAGTATAGAAGACCAACCATTATTGTCATGTGGAAAAATAATGCCTGGATGGACTGGTAAGCTAATAAAAATTCAACGCGGTTTTACACCCTTTATCATCTTAATTTCTATTATATGGGTCAAATGATTTGTTGTACAATCAATTTTATAACTGTTGCTAACACAATTGTTAAAGACTCACCTCGAGGGCTTAGGAGGTAACGTGTTCGTGGAGGTAGAGCTCGTCCCCTGGCGTCGTCGGTGGAGTACCCCAACGAAAAGTAGACTGATGATAAATAAGCATACGGGGTGTAGCTTTGGTCGGCAGCCGACTGCTTAAAAATACCGTCAAATAGATCGCCCATGTATTCATTCAGAGGATCCTGCCATAGGCGGGAAAGGGTTAGTAGCTGCTGGTTGCTTTGCTGTCGATACAATTATTTAACAGATAAATGCAACTTTGAATCCATAGTATACCTTGCACTAAATTCAGCCGTGTTGGATGGGTTTTGATCTGTCTGGGGCTCTAATTACCATTGCAGTTGAAAAGCCCTACAACACCAACAAATCAATCAACTGATCTGCCTGTCTGTGCAGTTGTCATACTACTGGTCTGAAATGGCCCATTGCTTAAGTCTCTTGTCTTACAACAACCTATCTTCATGTTAGTTGGGTTGATAGATGAGAGACAAGCGGTGTTCAACTCTTTTTACCAAGGACGGCGGCTTTATATTGGAATAAGTAGTTTTTGGGCTGCACGAAAGGGCAGCTCTCTTGTCCCGTGCAAGGAACATGTAGCAGATGATTTCCTCTTCCGTTGACAGATGTGTTCCTTCTGTACGTTGAAGAGACATAATTGACAATGCACTACAAGAAACTACTGATAGTTTCGAAATTGGCCTTGTGGGACTCTAGAGTTTAGAATTTTTGCCATACGTCGGGAATTTCTAGGTTAAATAGTTATGCCTGACAACCACTGAGAAATTGGAAGTTAGTGTATAAATATTAAATGTTGTACAATAATTTATTAATATCATTTATTGAAATAGCAGCGACATAAATCTTTCCTTGTATGGAACCGTTTTAGTAAGTTGCTGAATTCCAGAGAAGTGAAGTTTATTTATAATTTGCAGTGAAAATTCTTCGAGATGATCTGTCTGAAGCTGACACAGAAGAAGCAGGGCGGATAGCCATAAAGTAGGCCAAAAGTCAAACACCACATGTATTTAGGCCGTTATCAGTCAAACGCATGTTATGAATTTGCAGAATGCCATGTCCACCGCCGACGATGAGTACAATTTATGGCGATGATGAGAAATATATTCAGTCTTATCTCAAACCGATTCCGGTATAGTTATTGATGATATTCCTAAATTTCTTCTGTATTCATTTGCCTTAAAGGAATTCTTTCCTCAAAATAGGGTTATTTCGACACGAAGGACAGTGGAAAATTTGACCAACATGGATATTTATTTGTTTTGAATAGAGTTGATACCATTTTTAAAGCCGATGGTCATCGAATTAGTTGCACCGAAATTGAAGATGTAATGATGTTACATCCTGATGTAACTGAATGTGTGGTCATCACTAAACTGGAGATAGTCAATGGGTTAGACAGAGAGATTCCTATCGGATTTTTTAATATTAAATATGGAAAGTATTTCAGAAATTCATACTGATTACAATTCAATTTATTACTTCGTTTAATGTACTGTACAACTGATGGCTATTTCTTTTTCATTTCATCCTCTAGGTGTATCGCGGCCCAGTGAAGATGTTGCTGATGAACTTCTTAAAATGGTTCATGAAAGGATTGGCACATTTCTGTGTTATTCCAAACCTGTGTTCGTGGAGTCATTTCCAAGAACTCTATCTGGCAAAATCTCGAGAGGTTTAGTTCAAGATTTTGTTCGGAATAACGGTGATAAGGTAATTTGAAATTATAATAATAACGGAGCTGACCAACATATAAAATAAGTTGCATACAAAGTCGGTGGTCAAGCGTTTGCATACAATGATCAGCAACAGACAGCTTTGTTTTTTTTTAGGTGATGATTGATGGGCTTGCTGATCCTAATCTTTCACCCATTTGGAAAGCTATTCAGAAAAATAATTTCAAAATGAAATTATAGCCTAATCGCACACTTGTCATTAGCCAAAAAATGATTTTTTCCAGTTTATATATACTGCTAAGAGGAACATTTACTGGCGTAACATGTACTTTTAATAAAATCGTATTGTGTTGCAACTACGTGAAAATGGAAATTCACCAAGTGCTTGTATTATTTTAAATTTGGATGCACTATTGTTTCCATTTCCTTGTTGGTTTTACTATTGATCAAGGGTCTCGAATTCATTTTGTTGCGGAGGGAGGGGGGACGTATTCGTAGCAGTGGAATGTCTTGTGGGCCGTATACACACTGTTGACCTTTTTCTGTGTCTCTGGCGGCAGCTGGGACCTTTACCTTCTCCTTACCTGTCTACTCAAAGCTTAGAATAGTGACCAGGTTATCAAAATAGTGACTTCACTCTGGTTACTGTCTGGTAACTGGTCTGGTAACTTTTAGATATGATTCTCAAAGGCATGAGAAGCCATCGTGGGCTGCATATTTGAGATACCTGCTATAGGTATTCATCTGATATGATATTCAAATAGACCAATACGTTCATACCCATCTTGATCCAATATCAAACCTAGAACCATTGACCCGCCTTGGTGGCACAGAGGTGGCATGCTCATCTACTCAAGGTTACTACTGCGTCAATGGTTCTTGGTTTGCTACTTGATCAAGGTGGATAGTGTACCTGTTTGTGAGTATTGTTACACAGCTGGCTGTCGACCTAAACTGCGATTCTTTTGCATACAATTGGCATCCTATACCACAAGGGGCCACAGCTTTATTTCTTATCCGACAGAAGGCGTAATCAGGACGTCTCTCTCTCAGGGGCGGATCTACATAGTGACTAATAGGGCTTAAGCCCTGCGCCCCAAAGGGCCCACAAAAATTGAATTACCATAACTTTTTAATACTTTTTTTGTTAACAATGAGCACTTCTTGTATAACAAAAAATAGTTAATATAATAATAATGATAATTTACAGTATTTGTTGTTTAAATTCATCAATGTAACATTATTGGACTTCAATAAGTCCCAGGCCCCAAAAACTCTATATCCGCCCCTGTTCTCTGTTGTCCAAAAGTTGCCAGCCAACCTCAATCCAGCATCGAACCTAGAACTACTAACGAAGTACTAAAGCACATTACCACTGCAAAACCGGATGGGTAAGTAAGTTGCCAATTAATAAACAATTGTTTACATTATGATTGTGCAGTGTCTTGGACCAACATTTAACTTGCAGAAACGTATAACGAAATGTGTTATTAACAACTTATTGTTTTGTAATAAAGAGTACAAAAAAGGAAGGAAATTGTAGGATTCATATTTAATGTATAATGGGATATCCCCTGGAAAACAGTGGCATCCTTAGTAATAACCAGCACGGGTTTAGGAAAGGGAGGTCACGTGACACCCAAATGGCTTGCCTGATGGATTATATTCCTAAGGCTTTAGATAACAGAAAGCAGTGGCCGGCCATAGAGTTTGTGGGGCCCTGGTGCCAAGATTAATAAAGCTGATTGCTTACTAATGCAGCACTTTAATGTCTTTAAACTCACATGAAATCAAAATACTGTAAGGCCATAACCCGTAGCCCTATGCAAATTTAACAAAATAAATAGGGAGTTTTCTGGCTGTGTTTCTTTCTGACATACGCTACGCAATGCAGACGAATCATGAATAGCGCAGACGCATGCAGTGTGAGTTTGCACAGTATTGCAGAGCGTACGTCAGATAGAACTGCAGCCAGAAAACACTAATATCTTAATTTTTTTTGATACACCAGTGCGGGACCTAAGGCGGTTGCCTCGGTCGCCTTGCCCTAAGGCCGGCCCTGAGGTTGATGTATTCTTGGATTTTGAACAGGCTTTTGTCATGGTACCCAATGATAAGCTGATTTTTAAAATTTCCAGCTTAGGGACACATAGCAAGGTTACTCAATGGGTAAGGTCCTATCTTCTTGGTAGACAACAGGGTTTTGTTCAAGGGCAGTGCATCTGAGTGAAAACCAGCCATGTCAGGGGTCCCTCAAGGAAGTTAATTGGGTCCTTTGCTGCGCATTCTCTAAGTGAATGACATAGGACTTGATATTAATTCCTTCCTAGAACTTTTTGCAGATGACACAAGTATTGCTCAGGCATTAGATGACGGGTTATCATCCTATGCACAATTACAACAGGACCTAGATAAGATATACAGTATAACTGGTGTGTAAGATGGGAATTGCCTTTAAACCAGTAGAGTGCAGGTTTCTTAGAATATCTCAATCTAGGAAGATACAGTACTTGATTTCGATTATTACAGGAGCAGTTTTTGGCAACGGTCTTTTCAGAAAATGGTTTTCACTGCAGCATTTCTTAGAGCAGGTTTCTAACAGTACCTATTCCAGGACCAATCATTTGCTGTACATTTCCAAAGAATTTTGCGGTACTTAATAAGGAATAGCTCTTACAGTAGTGGATTTTTGCCAATTCCTGCAGCAGTTTTCAACGGTCAGCTTTCCAAGAAGCATTTTAATTAACAACTTTTTTTTGCATTAGTTGTTTTTTTTTTTGAAGAACTTTTAAAGGCTGTAATTGATTAACCTAAATTTCCAAAAATTTCAAAATTTCCACAACTCCCAACTTTCAAGCAATCCGAACATTACAAAATCCTAATTTTGAAATTTCCAAAACCACCATAATTCTCACCTAACCTAACCCAACCTAACCTAACGCAATCCAACCTAACCCAACCTAAACAACCCGACCCAACCCAACCTAACCAAACCTAACCTAATCTAACCCAACCTAACCTAACCCAATCCAACCTAACCCAACCTAAACAACCCGACCCAACCTAACTCAACCAAACACAACCTAACCCAACCTAACCCAACTTAACCCCACCTAACCCAATGTAACCCAACCTAACCCACCTAACCAAACCTAACCCAACCTATCCAAACCTAATGCAACGTACCCCAACCTAACCCAACCTCACCCAACTTCACCCAATCTAACCCAGCCAAACCCAACGCAACCCAACCAACCTAACCAAACTAACAAGCTAAGCTAACCTAACCTCAGAAAAGTGATAAAACATTTTCCCAAAAGTCACAAATTTGAAAAATTTTTTCCCAAAAGTCAAAAATGTGAACATTTTTCCCCAAAAGTCTGAAATGTGAACATTTTTCCCCAAAAGTCTGAAATGTGAAAAATTTTTTCCCAATAGTCTGAAATGCAAAAAAATTTTTTCCAAAAGCCAAAAATGCAAAAAATTTTTTCCCATAACTCAAAAAAGGTGAAAACTTTTTTCCCAAAAGTCAAAAATGTGCAAAAAATTTTTCCCAAAAGTCAAAAATGTGAAAAACTTTTTACCAAAACTCAAAAATGTGAAAATTCTTTCCCAAAAAGTCTGAAATGTGAAAAATTTTTTCCCAAAAGTCAAAAATATAAAAAACTTTTTCCCCAGAACTCAAAAAGGTGAAAATTCTTTCCCAAAAAGTCTGAAATGTGAAAATTTTTCCCCAAAAGCCAAAAAATGTGAAAATTTTTTTCCCAAAAGTCAAAAATGTGAAAAACTTTTTCCCAATAGTCTGAAATGCAAAAAAATTTTCCCAAAAGTCAAAAATGTGAAAAAAGTTTTCCCCATCATTCAAAAATGTGAAAAATTTTTTCCCCCAAAGTCAAAAAATGTGAAAACTTTTTTTCCCCCAAAAGTCAAAAATTGGAAAAAAATTTTTCCCAACAGTAAAAAATGCAAAAAAATTTTTTCCCCAAAAGACATAAATGCGAAAATTTTTTTCCCAAAACTCAAAAATGTGAAAAATTTATTCCCAAAAGTCAAAAATGTGCAAAAAATTTTTCCCAAAAGTCAAAAATGTGAAAAACTTTTTCCCAAAAGTCAAAAATGTGAAAAAATTTTTCCCAATAGTCTGAAATGCAAAAAAATTTTTCCCAAAATTCAAAAATGTGAAAAAAGTTTTCCCCATCAGTCAAAAATGTGAAAAATTTTTTCCCCCAAAGTCAAAAAATGTGAAAACTTTTTTTTCCCCAAAAGTCAAAAATTGGAAAAAATTTTTCCCAACAGTAAAAAATGCGAAAAAATTTTTTTCCCCAAAAGACATAAATGCGAAAATTTTTTTCCCAAAACTCAAAAATGTGAAAAATTTATTCCCAAAAGTCAAAAATGT